>CM035170.1:123633331-124078139 GCA_020205615.1 Panax quinquefolius
TTTTCGGAAAAAAAAAATTAATTGAAAAATTGTAATAAAAGTTTCAATATTTTTTTTCATTTAATTAATATAGAAATTATTAATGTAAATTATTTTGAAAGTGCTTCTAATAAAAAATTAATTTCTAATACTTTAATTTAGTCACATCAATGTTAAATTTTTATTTTTAAACTTGGCTTTAAAAATTAAAAAATGAGATTTTTTTGTATATAGTAGAGAGTAATATTTTACAAGTTTTTTATTTTCACAATTATATCTTGTATGAACTTGAAAAATTTTTGTTCCATAAAAAAATCTATTATAAATACAATATATGTCATAACTATATTTTTAAGAGAGACTTTGATATTCATAATTATATTAATAAACTTAAATTAATATTTAAAATAGTATTAGTTTTTAATATTAAAAGCGGAGAGTATTACTTTTTGTGCAACATATTAGAGGTCTGTTTCAAGAAGTCTGTTTCTAAAAAAAGTAACATTTACTTTTTGATAACACATTTATAGGAAGCTGCAACAATATTTGAGGTGCTAATGCATTTGTTAACTCATGACCTTTGTTGGGGTTAAAAAAATAAAATAAAAATTGCTGAAACTGGGAGGTAGTATTTAAAAGCTAGGTGAATTAATTTAATTATCATTTTCAATCAAAACATGCATGCTTGCCACTTTGGTGTTGTGAAAAGGAGTTGTGCTGGAGTATTCGCCTGTAAGTTAGTAACTAGTAATCAAAACATGAAAACAGTTTCTCCAATTCACAATTCAAATGGATATAATTGAAAATGGTTAACTAGTTTCAACTCATTACTATATGGGTTCAAACCATTTTAACTATATTTTATAGGGCTATATGGTTTTTATTTTCAATCTAACCCACAACCATTTTTTTTGTACAACCCAAAACCAACTATAACTACTTTTTTGCCAGGTCTAATAATTATTTGGCCCATAACAGGGCTCATGTGATCGCTTTTTTTATTTAATTCAGGTTGTTACTATTGACAGGTCAAATCGTAATGCATACATCGGCGTGATCTCTACAAATGAAAAATTATCAATTTTTTGAAAGTACATTTAGAAGGTCTTTTCCTTTAACGGCCATATGTTAATAGTATGTTGTATCTCCTCTCTCAAATTTGAATAGGAATATCGAAATGAAACATACCAGATACATGCTTCAAACTAGAACTTCATTCATTTAATGAGGTACATATCTATCATCAATAGGCGCCTAAAGAAAGAGGTTTAAAAAAAAGGAAAACAACCTCAAAAGGGAACTACAACTCTTAAGAAAAGTAAGATAAAATAGACAATGAACAATGTATATGCATAATCGGTAAGCAGGACCACCTGAATCTCAGGTTCTGCCACAACAAATTGCTTAAGCATGCGTGTTTCCAAAAGCACGAGACATTGCTAAGACTCCCACCTACCCTCCAAGTTCTTGGAAGAGAATCAAGAAATAAAAGCAAACTCTGTAACTAGCCAATCTATTCAAAAATTTAAACTCTCACGCCATTTGTATCATACTTGGGATCCATAAACATTCATTACATGGATCATCTGTTGATGTATTCTCAGACTTAATATCAATATATTAATCTTGTTGATGTATAACTGGACTTCTCCTGTCATTTAGGAGATTACTGCTGCATTGAACATACATAAAATCTGGGGCTTCTAATTAGTTAATGGCATATGAATCGAGAACAGGATCTTGCTTGGCTAAATCTCTACCATTACCTGATTAGACCAATGCTCATCTGGGAACATATTTATGGTAGCTTTTAGATCACTCAAAGGAAGGGCTATATTATTGTCTAAATTGTCAGTAGACACCTTTTGTGTAAAGAAAAGGAAATAAACAATAAATTTTCTTTAAATAATCATGAACATATTTCCTTATCTAGGGAAACAATCACCATTTCCCTCTAATTTTAAATAAAGCTGTCAAAGTGAAAAATTTATTAATAAATGCTTCTTTGCCCTCTTTAAAGAAACATTGTCTTCTTCCACCGTGAGCATGATTTATAAGTCCCAGATCTTTTTGATTTAAAGACAAAACTAAAATCAAACCATTGACAATCAAATCAACTATATGAGAATTGAGAGCACCTACAGATATGAAAAGGTCATTCAAACTTTTTCATAGGGTCAAAAAGGTCATACTTATTCCATTATATGACCTGTGGATTCAAATATTTGGCAATTCAACACATATGGCTTTTTAAAACTATTATTAAGATAAAGAAATCAGGCTTTAATTTGAAACTTCAAATAACCATCAAAGAAAACAGACCAATTTAAACTTTGAGTGAGACCCATCTAATAATGATGCATACCATTCGCTTGTAAGCTTGTAGGAACTGCCATTGCAAGAGAAATATTTTTACATTGACAGAGCAAATAACTACTTTTTAAGCACATGAGACATCATGATGTAGTACTTTCCTGATAATAACAGTAACATAAGCTTCTCAAGTATTAATAATAATACCACAAGCTTCTCAATATTTTAGCCCACTGCATTACAGCAACTTTCATATAAGGATTCACATATGTTACCAAATTAATGAAGAAACCAATAAATAAAAGTCTTACCTTGCCCACATAACAACAACACCACCAGCATTTTCAATTCTTCCGGCCATCACTCCTATTTGGTTCAGGATCCTCAGATAGAGGGATTACAAAGAATAGAGAGACAAAATTTCATATAGGACTTTAACAACTAGACTGTTAGTGCCATTATCATTGTTTTTGTGGCTATAATGTCACTATAAACCAAAAATATGGGAAACAAACAAAACAAAAAATAAATTTATAAATATCAGCAGTTACATGTGGTGTTTGATTATGAGAAGCTACACACTTACTTTTAATAATGATTTTGAACACAAAAAAATGTTGCAGAACAAATATCTATTAATACATTTCAGTAGGAATTCCCCAAATAACTTCTTCCAACGTAAATTTACAAACACTCTGATCAATCTTCTGCATACTTTCTCACATTCTAATAAAAGTAAAGAGTAATAAAGTGAGATATAAGTTTGAGAACTCATCTGCCTTCAGAGACTTTCACAACCTCATCTCATTGGCCATCTAACAATATCCACCACAGTTCATATCAAATCAACTTTAATCCTAAACATAGGTGACCTTGTCCACTAGTTAATCACTACATACATATGCCACAACAACTGTAGTTAATTATTATATTTGCAACTACAATTGTTTTAATCAAAATTAAAGAAAATATTAAAATATTGATTACCAAAATCATCATCCGCTCACTGGGGTACCAGTAATACGTGTTTATTGAAAACAAGTTCTACTGTAGAAAATCCCATTACTATTAACTACCAATATTTTAGACCAATATTCTTCCAGATTGTCTTAAAACTGGTTTTTGGAAAATCTCATCATTACCTTAAGATTTAATCCCTCAGCCATAAGACTAATTTTGCTTTTATCTCTATTTTTTATTTTTTAAAAAAAAAGTGAAAAGGTGTATATGGTGCTTGTCTATTTCTGGCAGATCAGTTTGGTGGATAGGTAAAATACAATTCAAAAAGTTGCTAATTAGTTTCTCTAATAAAATGAAGCAACTTTCGACATACAAATTATTGTGCATTTGTGATAGCAGAACAGAAAGCTATATATATTTCCTTGTTACAGACAGATTTACATCATATCATGTCATCCAATATTGACTTAAACTATCAATACCATACTTTGCCATATTAAATAGATGACATGAAAAAAACAGGTATGTGTTTATACACAAACTCATAAGCACAGAAAATAAATCAACCATCTCAAGTCCTGATATTGGGGCTTTATCTTTGTTCATAACATTTTCTAGCATGATAAAATTAAGAAAACCACACGCAGATTCCATTACCAAACATTCTTTTTTAGTATACTTCACAAATGGTAACACCAATCAACAATGTCAAACACCTAATTCTTCACTGAAACTTTAAGAGAATATAAAATCTGCAATTTTCCCAGCCTTTTGATACGACGGGTCCGTGAATTCCAACATTGGGCAATATAGAGATGGTTTCAACTAGCACTGCTGTTGAAGCAGTAGAACCATCATCCCTGAAAGTATCCCTTGAGACTCCAAAAGTCCATGTCAGTCTGTTGAAATGTTTGACCTGCAAGTTGCAAGGTAAACTACATGTATGAGCAAAAAGTTGGTCCACCACTCCATACACTGCAAATAGCAAATGACATGGACTTTCATGCCATATTAATATGTCCTATATAAACTAAACATGCAGCCAACCATTCTTACCAGCTTAGGGGCTCCTAGTTTCAGAACACCTTAATTTTGGATGTATGAAGAGAAGTAATAAACAATAAGCAGAGTATATATAACTTGAACTTACTTATAGCCAATTTGGTGTTGGTAAAAAGTCTGGATGCTTCAGTGAGTTTTTCAAAGAGGTGGTTCTTCAGAAACTCCAGCTGCATCGTGGAACCTCCATGACCTGTCATAACAGTTCATATTATATATAAAGGAGAAGGAAAAAGATCTTCAACTCTTTGTCAATTAAATGTTAAAAGAATTAGCTGTGGGAATACAAATATGATTAGGCCTCTGCAAACAGGTAAAAACCTCAAATAATTGATTCTAACGGGACCCTGAGATTCTGCCATATAAGATTGATCAGCCCTGCTGGTTATTTTACTTGTTAAATAATACTACTTTGATAAAATAATATCTAGGTGAGCATTCTGAAAGATTCAAACATCATGATGATAAGAGCCCTAGATATTGCAGCTATTAGAAGGCCAATAAATAGTAGTAGTAGTGCCCCACCCCAAAACCCAAGTTTGCTCCACATGCCCAGGTATCCCACTTTACATATTTGTGACAATATGTTGTCAGCAATTTCCAGTGACAGGTGTATGCTATATCATTAGTTATTGCCTATTATAGACTAAATAAACTGGGTCAGCTAGACCAGACCAGGCCATTTGGAAACTGACACCTGTGAAAGTCGATATTTTTATTTGCCTTATTGGCTACCTTGTTTAGTGACTGCTTACTAAGAAAGACAACATGATTGGAGCAACGAACCCAAATCTGCTTATCTTTGTTTGGTCAATATGGCAATACCTGTTACATAGGTATACTTTTGTATCAGTAGTTATAGCCTATGAAAAAATCATTGTCAGGCCATGCCATTTTGGATGAGTCAATATAATTTCAATCCCCAACTCAAGACAGTAATTAAAAAATCAATTTTGACAGCATACAATATCCCTTGTTAATAGTTGCTCATTGATGCTTGGCATGCTGTTAATCCTGTGTATCAAGTTATAGTACAACTAGGAAGCAAGACTTTACTAAACTTAGTACTCCTGTCAAACCTGTCACAAAAGGTGCCAAACCACAGAGAGCAATTCATGTCACAACTCAAATTCAAGGAGATGGATGATGAGAAAGAACTGAACCATCTAATATCCCAAGAGACGAGACATTGTTTTCCCCGCCAATCTTTTAAAGTCTTAACATCATAGAAATCCTCCATGCTAGCTCTTCTTTCCCTGAAACTTGAATACCCGCAGCTCAGTTTTCCGCCTTCACTGTCAATGGAGAGCAAACATTAAGTGAGTGCAATACTAAAGAAACATGAACACCAAAGGGAAAATTGCAGAAATGATTGGAACAAATTTTGTTAGATCATGTCATCAAATATATTCAACTTCAGTGGTTTGAAAAAATGTGTATCGATAATGTTTTTCAACATCCTGTGTATGGAAATATACATGAGCAAATCATAAATACAGTGTTCTGAAACCATGATAGAATGAGAATTCATTTTGTTTTTTCAAGGACAACAAATGTACCATGCCATGATATTTTCAACTCTAAAACCAGCCCTTCTAGGAGTATACTAAGAGACACCACCTGCTTAATAGCTGGTGGAGAGGAGAGGCAACGATATCAGGTAAACAACTTGATTTCCCAGATTTTGGTGAGAATTCATGAACGCGCTGACAATTGGAAGTAGCATTTTGGGTCATTAGGCATCTCTAATGACTGAAACTGTATAATCTAAATAACCACCCAGGCAGGTGAGATAACTTATACCTTCTCTTTTGTCATGCACTGGATAAGTTTAATTAAAGCGCCATTCATACTCTTTATTTTTTTTGACGGTTATTGAATAATACAACTCTTACACCTTGCTTTATTTCCCATAACTTGATTCATCTCAAGGCCTTTTAACAGTATATAAGTTGCTGGAAAGGAATATTAAATCAGTTTAAGATGCCAACCTAAATCCTTCGGATTTGGAAGGTATACAACACGCACAACCAAAATCAAATGCCAGTCTTTTTACCCAGAACACGAGTAAATCAGATATTAAAACAGGTTAAAGAAGTTTGGACATATTCACTACTTTCCACACATTTACGTAAGGGTGCATCCAACATAATAAATGGAGGGTTATTAAATTAATGAAAAACTAAATTTTGCCAAGAGCTGTAGGATTTTTCATGACACAAATTTTATACACATTTGCAAAATAAATTTAAATGACAGCAACCATGTCATTTGATTGAGTTAAGAAGGCTTGGAAGAGTTCACATCCAACTCTGTGCATGGTAAATTCAGCCAATCATATAAATATGAATACATGCTAAAAGGACTGAAAAGTGAAGGTTTAATATATTGAACTATGCTATAAAGGTAGCATTTTCTAATATACCTACATAATCTTAGTTCATAACAATTCGAAATGATCATAAACCCAATCACCTCTTCCATCCTCCACTAGCATAGCCATCATCGCCATCCTTTTCAGGTAAAATATCGACAACGGATCCCTTTGACCAGCAGTCGACACTTTATCCACCATCATCTTTTCGCTGTCGCTAAGTTGTGATTCCACTAATACCTTATGCTCTGAGCTGTAATCAGACTTCTCCTGACGGAGCTAAACTGATTTTTTGCCTCAGCTATTCTCCAATGTGCCCAACTTGAAGAATTACTGACCTTAGGCAACTTTTGTATACCATCTATCTCATCACCTTGCCTTTGTTTGCCCAGATTTATCTAATAACATTAACATAATATAAAATTGTTAATAACAAAATTCCATTACATTCTAACATTCTTTCTCATAAGAAACGGCTTATATGCACACACTTGATCACTCATGATATTTTTAAAATTAAATTTTTTAAAAAAATTGCTTGATTTCAACAGCCAACAACCAATAAATGCTAAAAGTCCTCTAGATTGTGGCTTTGTGCCCACGTAAATTTACTTTTGATAATGTACCACGAAGCATAAAACATGTTTTTTAAAAATAAAATATCAGCATATCATAATTTAACTTCCAGTTTCCACCAACAAAAACTAAGTCTAAGCTGTTGTTCCATGTTGTTCTTAGCTTCCCGCTATAATAAGAAAAGACACCATCCGAAAAACCCTAAATAACTGAAACTTTTATCCCTTGTTAAATCATAAACTCCGTTTCTTTTTTTAACTATTGATAAGTTGTTATATAAGCAAGTGTTTTTCCTTGATTTTTTCATTATATAATATATATGTGTGTGTATATATATATAAATGGGAAAATCAAGACCTTCTAATTACATTGACAAAAAAAAATTTGAACAAGTGATCGGATCTTACTCAGATTACTCTGAATCCATGAACTGCAACAAGACATCTTAAGAGACAAATCACAAGCTTGAAAATAAAATAAACTTTAATAATGAATTAATGACTGAACGACTTAAATAATAACAATATTTCCAATAATTACAGCAGATCGATCGTTGAGAAATTCCAATTATAGCTTCAAGCGTAATCGGATCGAACACAACAGTAAATATTGTAGAAGATCCTAATCTGATGTGGAGCTGTGTAGAAAATCAGCTTGATTGGCAAAAAGAAAAAAGGCTTTTATTTATTCATGTAAAATATAACTTTCTCTCTAGTCACCAAAATAGAGAAGGATCTGAAACCCTAGAGAGAGAAAAATTCTAAAGGAGTTTGAAATCTAAAGAATTAATGAATGAATATAGAAGAGAGAGAAGGATGGATGGGATGGGATGGGAATGAAGTAAAGATACGAGAGGATGGACGCTCTGGCTTTCAAGCTTGGCTTGGCACCGAGGAGAAGAGGCAACGGCACCTTCATGCATCCACTTCGGGGTTGATTTCTGTTTCTCGCTCTTGCTTCCAACTGGTTAAAGTAAACTAATCGGAGGAGAATACGCGTTCGGACGTGGCGGATGGCGAGTGTGTTATATAGCATAACGTTTCACGGGTCTCACTGAATGTATTGTGAAAAATTTATTTTAAATTTCAACGACCCAAATAATTTATTAAATCAAGAAAATTTAAAATTATTTATATTTTATTAAATAATTCCCAAAGAATCCTCGCAGTAATAACTAGTACTAGTACTACCAGCGCAATCGTGGTTAAAACTCATGTGTGTAATTTAGAATGATTGTTTTTTAGTTTTTATTTATATTTTAATTTATTATTAAAATCAAATATAAATAAATAAAATTCAACTATATATATATATATATATATATATATATATATATCTCAATAATGTAGATTATCTAAATCAAATTGTATTCAATAAATAAATGTTGCTTTCATCGATGTGATAAGTTTCAAGAGTTGCTTTGAAAATAATATTATTGAGTGTTATTGATCTTAGCTAAATCAAATACTCTTAGTTTGAACATCTGGATGCAACATTAACGCACTTAAAGGATCATGGAGTAGATGAAGTTAATGAAAGTTGTTGAAATTTTTGTATAACTTATATTGTTTTTGAAAATTTACGCTGTTAACATTTGTTACAACTTTCGAGGCCATCAGTGAGAATTCATATTGATCTATTGTTTGGGTGGATCATTGTTAGAGGGGATGAATTTTCTAATTATGTTTTTTAAGCTTTGAGGACAAGCAAACGTTTAAGTCTTCGTGCCAGCATTTGATCACGAGTTTTATACCCATGAATCTTAACTGGAGCTGCTTCAAGCCTTAATCTTTGGATGTTTTTAAGTGTCAGGTCTATTCACGACGCTTTATTGCTTTGCAGAGGAATTCCATAAAAGTTACTTGAATCGACGTCAGGGGTATAGACGCTACGCTTTCTACTTTTATCATTTTACATAAGAGTCTACCAAAGCCAATTTCAGCATTGTTCCAAATCTTATTTCAAACACTCAAATAATGAAAGTCAGAGATTCATATCTCTTCTTTCTAACATCTTGAATCATCGTAAACTTAGTTCTGGACCAAGAAGTTACGGCCATTTTCCCAAAGGACACCCGGAGTAAAAATTTCCGTAGTGGCCCAATGTGGGCGCCTAAACATAGCCTTCAATCATGCCACGGCCGGCACCAGGAGCGTTGAGTTTCGTTATCGGTTGGAATAGCGTACAGCTACCGGCTAGGGCCTCCGCTAAGCTCGGACGCTGCTGGGACTTAATTTCGACACTTTTTCGACTCCTAATCGATTACGCTTTGTTCCAAAGCTAAAAATTAAATCTTCAGAACTTATAAAATACATGATGTAAGATATAAAATAAAAGGGGGATTAAATATATTAGATTGTAGATACACCATTAGATTGTAACATAAACTATAGTTCTTATTAGTTTCGGGAGATCAAGCAACTCTGGAGACTCATCAAGATCAAGCAATGCGAGCTCGAGGAAGATGGAGATTTGGTCGACAATGTATTTATTTCTTCACTCTACTTACTTTTTTATCTTTTAATGTTTATTCAATTGTGGATTCTTGGTTTTAATTCATTAATCAGCTTAACTAAATCTTTATTAAGACTACAAATCAAGAACATTTTATATGATACGAATCAATTATTTAATTTATTCCAATTATTTATGTTCAGCTGAATCGCTTATCATGTTTTCATGGCGATTGATTAATTATTTGGCCAATACTACCGTATATTCTAAAAAGATTCTCAAAGAGTGAAATCTTAGGTCGAATCTGGATATTTATAACACGATGCTTAATTATTCGCATTTAGATTAATAATTGTGGTCAGAAATTGAATAGAATATGTTCACCGATGTAAACAAATTCTTTTGAATCGGGTATTTAATTCAGTTTAGTTTAATTATTTTCAGCATAGGAATATCGCAGCTTAATCAATTTAATAAAAGTTATCTGCTCACTGGGAATGGGCTTTTAAATAACTGTAATTCTCTTAATAACAATTCAGTATGTAATAATTGAGTTAATTCGTTTATAGTTCATAATCAGATATTATAGTTTTAATCTTTATTTATTTGAATTCATTTATAAAGTAATCCAACTTTTAATTAGTTAATTTAGTTTGCTTAAGTTTAAAAATCATAAATCGTGATTGCTTAAATAAAATTAGTTTGTTAAGAACTAGTATTTAAGACCTCAAATTTTTTAAATAAAAAGGAATTTTCATTTATTATTTTGAAATAGTAAGGTTGATTTGATTAACGTGATAGTTAATGTTAAATACGCAAATATTTCAAAATAAAGCTAAGTGGGTTATAAAATATTCATTATCGCTCGGGAATATTCGTCTTGTCGTGGGAATATTCTCATCGTTTTCAGAATATTCGCATTTACAAGACCGCAAATGCAGCGTAAATTCATAACGAAAAAGCGTATGGACGAAGAAAACACAAATATAAGTTGTTTTTAAATAATGCCAGAAGTTGTTACTGCTAATACCTGCTGAATACCCAAGCGGTTAAGACATACACCAATACGCTGCTGTCGAATAAAGAGCATACCTGCGATTGCACCAATTATCGATTCTTACTGTGAAGAGGCAAGACTACTCAATAATGGTTATGAATTAACCGCTCAAAGATTTTATCGAAAGTTAATAATTGTCATATTGATATTTTATAGTACATCGTTGTTCAATAATTGTCATTACACGTAAAGATTTTTCATTATCACAATAATTCATATTATCCAATAATATTATTAGATAACATTATTGGCAATGTCTAGAAAGTTCATTTCTAAGGAGAGGTTCAATCACCTAATCAAGGCCAAAAGTAGTTAAGAAATTTTATCGAAAGCCTCTTTCCTGTGAGACCCGCCTGGTCGTTACAATATGTGATTCAGAATAATATTTCAGAATAATTAATTATTGATTCATACGACGAGAGAAAATATTGATTTTATGTGATATAGATGAGAAAAAATTTTAATGCGATAAATTGTCAAAAATCAAATTTTATCTTTTTCTCGATAAGATAATGAAGATATTATTATATTTTAATAATATAATAATGGTGATATTTTTACAACGAATTTTGGGATATATGAAAGTATACACGAGATGAAGAGTATTTTTGTTGCAATAAATGTTTAAAACATGTTAAAATAATACGTCATGGGACCCCATTTATCGATCAAATTTGATTATACTTCTATAAAATCGCCTGCTTATGGATTTCTTGGCCAATTTTGTTTGGAATTTGGAAAATTTTCCGCTCGCAAAGTTGTAGAGAATTGAATTTCTATAAAACTCACGAGATTCAAATTTTCTGATAAAAGTGGCTATTTATTATGAATTATGAAGTTCCCAAGTTCAAATAATTCGATTTTTGAAGTTTAAAATAATTTAAATTAGAAAACGCTTTTTGATATGTTTGTGGCTTGGTTGGTTGTTGAAATGATTGATTTCAGTTTAGATATGAAAAAGAGAAAAATTTATATATTAATATTATATTAAATTTTGCTGCAGCGTTTCAAGCAATTTCCTATAAATGTGGTGCTTAAAGAATTGAAAATCACACTGTAAACTCAAGTTTTCTCTATATTATCTATATTATTCTTGTGAGTATTTTGAGTATACTTGAGTATTGCTATACTTGTGCAAGTCTCAAGTCATAGCCTATATCCTGTTTCAAATTTGTAAGATCTGATCTTTCGAGGGAAGTGGATATTATTTTTTTCAGAATGATATTATTTTCAATATCATTATACCGAAATGTCGATCCAAGTTTTATCAAATTTGAACTTTTTCATGCCTGGGGTTACTTATTCATGAGTTATTATTCACGAAGTTACTATTTATGAAGCTTACTATTCACGAAAGTTATTTATTCACGAAAGGATTATTCACGAAGAACTATTCAAGCTTGAAGATGTTTTTGCGAATTTCATCTTCGGGGTGTTTGAGTTACTATTCACGATAGCACGATAACGACTATTCACGATAACTGACTATTCACTACAAAAATAAAATTTTCTTTTTTCGTTCCTAAAATATCTATTCTGGATACTAACTCGATCAGATCTATGCTTTGATCATTCTTGAATTTTTACACCACTACGATTATTTTTGAGGTATTTTTCGATCGTGGATAAACCAAAGTACTTAATCTCTTAATCCTTAATCCTCACATTTTGTTTCACCGATTCATGATTTAAAAAATATTTTCATCATCCCTCATTTTAAATGATGATATTATGGAATATCTTCTACCTCAGAAAGGCAGTAATGAATGATTTTTAAGAATATTCGGCCCGTAGCTGCAAGAAAGACGAACGATTTCTTAAAGAATATCCGCAGAGAGCGCAAAGATGAATGTGTTTAAACTAAAATGAAATTAATCTGATTGAATATCTTTCAGTCCAGAAAAGCAAAGATGAATATTTGATTCCGTATATATATCGATTGATGTTACAGGATAAAAGATAGATTTATGAACTTTTAAATTCATACATAAGAGTAGTAGTTTGCATTCTCTACTTAACTCTTCTAATGAATTATTATTTCAACATGAATATCGATTTAAAATCTTGTCGGTTTATCAGATTCTATTATATTTTCCCCGTCATGACTAACGATAATTTGTCAGATATTATCTTAGTCATAATATTCTTTATCGAGCCAACAGCCACCCTTTCCTTTTTGTTCCATTTTTCTGTGAGAGATATATAAACAGTATTTAGCCCTGGGTAATGGAACAAGATTTTAGAAAGGATTGTTTAGTAGTCCTCACCATTTTTGAAAATAAATGTATCAATAAATGTGATGAGGATTTATTCGAGTATGAGATTGGCTCTGTAAGATAATATTTGTATTCAAACTCCGCAGCTTTATCGCTGTAATAATAAAGTTGTAGTCAGTTTCAGCACTGTATCGACAACTCGTAATAGTGTGATGTATACCTATTTTGGGGGTGCTGCCATTGTATCGTAGCTTTAGGATACGATCTCCATGAGATCGGGAACAGTAACCAGAGGGGAGACGAAAATCCTTCGCCAAAGGTGTCCTACCTAAGCTTATTTGTTAGTTGGTCAAAGAGTATAGGGATATTATGTGATATATTGATTTCCTTAATTAACCCTTGTTTTACGCATGATTTGAGAACGTCGAACGAGAATATTAACAATGGAAATGAGACTCGTGAGACGCCTCAGATTCACCAACGAGGAGACCGTAGTAACAGTCTGGCGCCTAATATGTTCCTTCCGTGAACAAACACCATCGAAAGCAGATGATGAACGAGGGATGTTTAGGTTCTTTTGCAGCTCATGCAAAATCGTATTTGGTGGAGACTCGTGTTCAAAATACATGAGAGAAATGATAAGAATTCACCAAGTCAGTCACAAATGCAAGCATTTCAAAGAGTCAGACCACCTGCATTCTAAGGAAAGCCGATCCATCACAAGTAAAATAATACGTACGTTAAATTACCAAGATATTCGACGTCCTGGGATGCACTGAGGAACAGAGGTTCCATTCGCCACCTTTTACGTTCAAAGGTAAGGCATGTATCATCAGGAGTCTCAAAGTTGATCCATCCAAACCAAGACTCAAAGATGTCTCTGGGAGACGCTTTCAGATGCTATTTAATGACAAATACTTTTCCGAAAGTGTTCACATATATGAAGGAAGCTGGAGTTCATCGATCGAACAAAACAATACGATTGGAAGTCTCAAGACGAGGTAAAGTTTCATAGAGTTATCTGTGTTTCAGACCTCATTCGTGGAGAATGAGGAACGATGACGCGGATGTTTCGAGAGGTTCGAAACCCAGATACGATTAAATATCTCATTTCTCATAAATTTTCTCTATTCGGGATGCTAAGTTAATGTGGCTTAATTGTTAGAAGAGTAGATAACGAGTATATTCAACCAAGGGACCATAACCAGGATCGTATCTGCAGATAAGTAACAATGTAATAATGATAACCAAATGTAGAAAGAAACAGATTTGACAAAATGGTAAATTACCACTGGGGGTAATCAATGCCATGAAAATAAGAATTGAAATGTGGAGATTTTAAAAAAGGAGATTTAATAACGACTATGTGAAGATTTACAAAGGCTCGCAAAGAATCGGGTTCTAAGTGGAGGAGAACGACCACCGGCCATATGCTATAAATGCGGAAAAGAGGGACATATCGCACCAAATCGCCCACAACAAATCAAGGTATGCTATAATTGTGGAAAGGAAGGACATATCGCCGAGATCAGACAGAGAGAAACCTAGTTCAATGGGACTCGGTGACTCAAAAGATCGTCTCTGTAAAAGTCAAAGTCAACGCATTCCGGAAGAGCGTTTGTCAGGATCGGTCATAATGCTTAGGAACCCAAACGAGGTGATCACGGTAAGCTATTTATAAATTTCGCTAAGTTTATAATTTTATTTGATACTCTGGTATACCCATTCATTTATCTCTCCGCCAGGCTCAACGCTTAAACTGACTGAGAAATTAGACTTTGATTTATCTCGGTGGAAACCTGCTAGAGAAACTTTCATCACATCCACTATTTATAAATCCTTGTTGATCTAAGTTCGCACCATTACCTTACTCGCTGACCTTATCTCTTTAAAGATACTTGCTTTGGATGTGATTTTAGGATCGATTGGTTAACTACTCATCATGCCAAAATTGATTGTTTCGTAAGTGTGTTAGTTTTCATATTCCTAACCAACCCATTGTATTTAATTCAAGCAACTAAACCATTAAAATCAATCAACCGCTATATCTAATCATAAATCTATTCGCTTATTAAAAAAACTGATGTCAAGCTTTCTTAGCCCATGTTATGGATTTGAATAAAGACACGCCAAATTTGAATAATATTCCCGTTATATCGACTTTCCTGACGAGTTTTTCAAGAACTTCCTGGCCACCCCGTAACGTGAAGTCAAATTTTATCGATCTCAACTCCGCACAAAGCCCATTTTAAAACCCCCATCGAATGGCTTCTAATCAACTTCGGTGGAGTTAAAGGTCCAACTACAGAATTGGCGGACATCTGCTTCATTCGGCCCCAAGACGCTTCCTCTGGGGTGCCCTGCTTTATTCAGAGTTAAGAAAGACGGAGATGCGATTTCAGTATTGACTATCTGAATTCAACCATGTCACCATCAAGAATAGTATCTCTCACCGGATCGATGACTTGTTTCGACCACTGCAGTGCGGGCACAATTCTTTTCAAAATCGACTTCGCTCTCGATATCATCACCAAGATTAACCGAGGATATTCCAAAGACCGCCTTAAACTGGTAGATGGCATTATGAATTCTTACCATGCCTTCGATCGACTAATGCTCCTCGCTATTTTCATGGATATGATGAACCAGTATTCAAGAATATTCGATCAATTCGTTGTTGCCTTTATTGATGACATCCTCATATATTCCAAAAGCCGTGAAGATCATGAAGACCATTCAAATCGGTACTCCAAAGGCTTCGTGGAAACCAACTATATGCCAAATTGAAGAAATGTGAGTCTCGCTCGAGGAAAGAGATTCCTCGGGGCATGGTGTCAAAACATGGAGTATCCGTGGACCCTGCCAAGATCGAATCAATACAAAGTCAGAAGAACCAAGCCTTGATCAAGCACGAGCTTTTTGGCCAAGTTATTATCTGAGATTCAGGGAAGGGTTTTCTAATCGCTACTCCATTAACCCGCCATTTAACCCTAAGGATACAAAATTCGCTTCATGGAGCCAAGAACGCCAGAAAAGTTTCCAAGAGCTTAAGAGAGAGACTTATTTCAAAGACTCGCTCTAACAATACCATCCGTCTTGGATGGATTTGTTATTCACGCCGATGCTTCGTGCAAAGCGGTTGTGGATGTGTTCTCACGCAACGGAAAAGTTATAGCCTATGCCTCATGACAACTTAAAGAGATGAGAGGAATTATCCTACCATGATCTAGAGTCAGGCAACAAGCTTTTCGCTTAAAGATACGGAGGCACCATCTATACGGGGAGAAAGTGAGATATATTCGCACCATAAAGCCTTTAAATATTTCTTCACTCAAAGAACTCAACACGCGGCAATGACGCCTGGTTCGAGCTATTGAAAGACTACGCACCACACTATTCAATACCATCCCAAGAAAGTTTAACGCAGTAAATGACGATCGAAAAGGTAAGATCATACGCGGAACGAAAGCGATGATGTCAAGATACGCACAGAGCCAACTTAATAGAAAAAGTTAAGGTCGCTCAAGCCAATCGAATCTTGAGTCATGCGTATGAAGAAGAAAGTACATGAATGAGCTATTCCCAAGGAGAATCAAGAGAAGAATGAATACTTCGAGTCCACTCTGCACTTTCAGGTTCCTAACGACTGGATTCAAGTACAAGATTACGGATGGAGGCACAATACACCATTTGTAATCCATCCATCGAAGTACTAAAATGCATCGCGATCTTCGGCATACATTTGGTGGAACAATACGAAGAGAGAGATTGTAAAGTTTATCTCGGATGTGTTTAACTCGCTAACGGTAAAGCAAAGCGAAGATCTAGTACCTAAGGGTCCGCTCAGAACCACTTGAGATTCCTGGAACGGAAGTGAAACATTACCATGGATTTCAAGCATATATTCTTCCTACCGCTTTCAAGGCATCAATGCTATTTGGGTTATTGTTGATAAGATTAACTAAGTCCGCTTATTTCTTGCCGATACGGAGACTTATTCCCTCAACGCCTTGCACAGACAGACGTTGAACGAGATCAGAGGTCAGATGGTACGCTCAGATCTATAGTTTCTGATCGTGACCCAAGATTCACTTCAAGATTTTGGGTTAGCTTGAAAAAGCTACGGGCACGATTTATGATTAGTTCAAGCATACCATCCCCAAACCGGACGGACAATCGAGAGAGACTATTCAAACTCTCAAGATTTATAAGACTGTGGTCCTGTGACTTCAAGCAAGTACTGATAAGTATTTACCATTGCAGGGAATTCTCCTACAACAACAGCTTATCGTGCAAGATAAAGTGTGGTTCCATTCAAGCATTATATGGATTTAAAATGTCGCTTCCAATACGTTCATTTGTGGGTGAAGAACATCGTTGGGACCCGAAAGTTAAGATGTATGATCACTCTAAAAGATCCAAATGATTCGGCTAACGATACAAAACAAAAGACAAGATCGACTAAAAGAGTTATGCGGATCTTCATCGAATCCGGACGCGGGAATTTAGTGTAGGGATCGCCGTATTGAGCTGAGTCATTCCACTGAAGTGGAGTTACAAGATTCGGGGAAAGAGGAAAGCTCAATCCACGCATTTATCGTCCATTTCAAATTCTCACCGAGCAGAAATGTAGCCTATAGATCACAAGCATCTCGAAGTATGTCTGTTCATAATGTGTTTCACATATCCGAGATTTCAGAAATACGTGAAAGACCCAACCACGCTATCGAAGTCCTGGAACCAAGATCGGTGACAAACAAGACTTAACGTATTTGGAGGTACACAAGTTAAAGCCAAGATCTTGGATGCACCTGAAGTGAGCATGTCCTACGGCAAAGGTCATACCACAAGTTAAAGTTTTCAGGGAGGAATCATGCTATAGAGAAATGACCTGGAATTGGAAATTAAAACGAAAGCGGTATCCTCACCTTTCAAACATCAGTACGTACGCCACCTTTGAGGACGAATCGATTTGCTAATCTTAGTTTTGTTTTAAATGCTGTAATAAACTCTTATTGAATTTTATGGTTCTTTAATTCTCATAGAGGAAAAAATTGATTTAAAGCGATATAGACTCAATAATCACAAACGTAATTAACCCATTTCTGATATTTTAATATTATTCATGAATAATTAATTATTGATTCAATAATATAATATTGAATATCGTGCAATAACTATATATCAGATTTATACAAATGTTCAAATTTGATTATCTTTATCGATAAGAAATTTCATCGATTTTGTTTTAATAATATCATCAAGGTCATTATTTAAAATCATGTGGGAATTAATTATGTCATACGAAAATAAGAGATTTTATGATATGTATCATAAATGTTTAATGCCATAATTTGATTAATCCCCTTTTATCATAAGATTATCGCCCTCATATAATACTGTCTATTTTTGTGGATTTCGGTCAATTTTTGTTTTGAATAACGTTGGAAAATTCTTCTGCAAAAGTTGTGGAGAATTGAATTTTCCTATAAAACTCAAGTATTAAGATCTGAATTTCATGATAAAGAGGCTACCTAATTATTATGAATTATCAAGTTCCTCAAGTTCAAGTCTAAATAATCGATTTTTGGACGCTAAAATAATTTAAATTAGAAAACGTTTTGATATGTTTGGTGGCTTGGTTGGTTGTTGAAATGAGCTGATTTCAGTTTATAAGAATGCGATAGGAAAAATTTTATATATTATTATATTAAATTACGTATTCGCTGCGTTCTGAAATAATTTCCTATAACATCTGTGCTTAGGTTAATCAAAAATCACACCAGTAAACTCAAGTTTTCTCTCATATTATTCGGCATTCAAGTTCTCGGTGACTATTTTGAGTATACTTTGAGTATTGTTTATACATAAAAGTCCAAGTCATAGTGTTTCATATCCTGTTTCATTTCCATAAGATCGATCTTCGAAATAAAGATATTATTTTTTTTCGTAATGATATATATTTCTTCAATATCATTATACATCGAAATGTCGATCCAAGTTTTATCAAATTTGGAACTTTTTCATGCTCTGGGTTACTATTCATGAGTTACTATTCACGAAAAATATTTATTCACGGTAGCTATATTATTCATTTAGCCATTATTCACGAAGTTACTATTCATTATTCACGTAGTACTATTCATGGTTGCCGTGAAGATGTTTTTTGTGGGAATTTCTATCTTTGGTGTTTGAGTTACTATTCACGAGATATCTAAAGACTATTCACGATACTAAGACTATTCACGATACTAAGACTATTCACCCAAAAATAAAATTTCTTCTTTTTCATCCTAAAATATCTATTCCGGATACTAACTAACTCGATCAGATCCATGTTTTGATCATTCTTGAATTTTACACCACCATGATTATTTTTGAGGTATTTTTGGATCGTGATAAACCAAGTACTAACTTTAATCTTTAATCCTCACATTTTGTTTCATCCGATTCATTATTTAAAAAATATTTTCATCATCCTCGCCTTAAACGATGATATTATGGAATATCTTCGCCTCAGAAAAGCAAAAGATTTAATGATTTCTTAAGAATATCTTCGGCCCAGAGTAAAAGATGAATGATTTTCAAGAATATCTTCGTCAGTTCAGAAGGCAAGAGATGAACATGTGTTTAAATCAATAACTAATCGATGAATATCTTCGCCAGAAAGCAAAGATGAATATTTGATTCCGATGTATATCGATTGATGTTACAGGATAAAAGATAGACGATGAACTTTTAAATTCATATATGTAAGATAGTAGTTTGCATTCTCTACTTAACTCTTCTAATGAATTATTATTTCCATATTATGGATTTAAAATTTGTCGCCTATCAGATTCTATTATATTTTTTCCCCTCGATGACGACTAACTATAATTTGTCAGATAATTATCTTAGTCATAATATTCTTTATCGAGCTAGTTGAGCTTCACCCTTTTCTTTTTGTTCCATTTTCTCGTGAGGCTATAGAATATAATACGAATTTAGCTAAAATGAAATGGAAGGTTTTGTAAAGGATTGTTTAGTAGTCCTCACCATTTTTGTAAAATAATGTATCAATAAATGTGATGAGGATTTATTTGAGTATAGATATCATCTAGTAAGATAATATTTGTATTCAAACTCACGCTGCTTTATCGCTGTAATAATAAAGTCAGAAGTTGCTTTCGCATCGTATCGATAACCCGTATTAGGTGATGTATATTTATTTTGGGGGCGCCACATAAGCATCGGTGATTTCTATTAAATAATTCCTCAAAGTGAATGATACTCTACTTTCATTTTATTACTTGTCGAATTTTCAGATACTTACACGATGTTTTGATTGTGAAATCGATCAACAATAATTATGGACCAAATATGTTTCAAAGATACGAGATGATAAATGTCAGTAATTCGTGAAAAAATAAAGAATCTAATATAGAAAAGTTTAAATTATTCTCAGATTTTTATTAGTCAGATCATCGAATAATGATGTATAAATAAAATTTTGATGTATTGTTAACGTAATCGACACCGATCGTGGACTTTTGAGTCGTGATTTGACTCTTTAGGGGCCAAAATTAAACTTCCAAATTTCTTCAAATTTTTTCAAGATAAAAGCTGCTGCCATCGAGCTTCCTAAGTCCCAACCCAAAAATAATCCTAATTCTCGGCATTATTTCTTCTAACCACAGTCCATAATCCCATCAGATTTACATTAAAATACCATTAGCTCCACCTTCCGTGACAATCTCCAAATTCGGTACCATTCAATTCCACTAATTTTGGTGTTCATCAGATAAATATCATCTATCTATCTACCCATAATAAATGTAAACCATGTAATAGATAGAAATAATAATAAATCTCCCTTATGGGTTACATCAACTACATAATAAATACAATCCCATGTTACATTTAACCTTAAACATCCTGTGGAATCATAAACAATTAAGTCTTAAACAACATCATTAACTTAAGTCTAACCTAAATACATCATCAAATAAAATAACAAGTCTTCAACACTGCTTAACTTTCGCCCTCGCTTTACTAGTGGAAGGTTCAAGGGCTTCTTTTCGCTCTTAATCGCAATGTTATTATTAAGCAAATACAAATGCCCACAAGTATAATAATGAAATAAAGATAATAATAACGCGAAATGAATCAAAGACATCCTCAATAAAAGCTCAACTTTTGAATCAAGAATGAATAATAAGAATCAAAGATTTTCAGGGTCATAAGACTGAATCATGTCATAAAGTTATCAAGGGTTATACTTGAAACCTTTAATAGCCTATAAGACTACGGACCTTTCTACTGCATTTTGGGGATCGCACCTCAGCATCACATCGTGCATCAATATCTTAACGCTAACGATAAGTAAATCCTTCAGGTCGTTTCATCTCGGCTTGATATTCGAGTCCGCACTAAAGGAAGTTTTGTTTCGACAATTCATCAAGGTTCGTAAAATTGTAACGTTATCAACTATGGACTAAATAATCAATAAGGGTTCGCTACCTAATAAGGTTCAATAATAATGATATTCAAATCGAATAATAATCTCGTGAAGTATACAACAGACAATTATTGTATAACTAAATCATGCTTTGAAAAGATAATCAATCTTTAATATAACATTTGGAAATATGAATAATAATAATGATAATTTACTCGAGATAATTAATAAACTTCGAATAATAATGACAAAGTAGGTTAGAACTCGCTTCAAGCATGTAGCTTTAAACGATTACTACTTCCATTCACCACAAACTCCTACACATACCATAAGTATTCATTTATATTCATTATTTACATTTTCACTTAATTATTTAATATAAACTCCACTTTATTTAACACATTATTACCTTCTAATTTAATTACATAATTAAATTAGAATATTTTCATTCTCTTATTATTATTACACTTTAATAAATTATTTCATAATAATTTCCATCTAATATTTAATTTATTCCATAATATCTCAATTAAAATATTTAATTTATTTTATAAATATTTTAATAATAATTTTCATCAATATTTATTTTATTCCATAATATCTCAATTAAAATATTTAATTTATTTTATAAATATTTTAATAATAATTTTCATCGAATATTTATTTTATTCCATAATATCTCAATACATAAAATATCACGTATAAGGCCATATACGCCAAAACCCATACTCAGAATTTTTGAAATAAGAATTCATAAGTATATTAAACTCATTATATGATAATTCACATAATATATATATAATCAAATACAATTTGATACATTTTAACCCATATATAAACTCATAATCAAACCCTTTCTCAATTATGTAGATTTTACAAAATATATGGAAAGCCATTTTTATAAAAACTAAACGACGAATTTTAAAATTTTGGGAAGTTAAGGATTACCTCAATACTCGCTAGATTACATGTGGTGACAACAATTCCCCAATTTCTCACACTTCTTCACCTTTAATCACAGATTCGCAATCTCTCTCAAAGTTCTCAAACTCTTCTCGCTCGCTTCTGCACTTAGAATAATAATAATAAAAAAGACGAATATAATGTATGGTACAGAATCGATGATCGAATGGTCGCTTAACCCAAATACGGGTAATCGCATCCAACCACTACTTGTGGCCTTGTTTGGCAACCCTTAATCGATTCAAAGTCATTTAATTTAATAAAGCTTTATCATATAGTTTAAAATGTCACACCTTATAAAATAAATCCAATATTTTATTTAATATATTTTAAATAAAATATAATAATTTCTCATAAATTCATATAGTCACATAAATAATTTTCTCATTAATAAAAAATGTCAAATTATTAATTTTCTAATTAATAATTAAATTAATTAAAATACCAATACGCTTATTAAATATTTCTTTTTAATACAATAAGCTCACATAATCACATACTTTGATAATAAAACTCTCTACATTAATTTAATAAATGTAACACATATAATTAAATTAATCTACCACAATCAACAATTAATTATTTAATCTAATAATTAAATCATCAAAAAATATTTATTTAATTCAATAAATATTAAAATTAATTTACAAAATTCTCATTCGTCACACCACCAATCCTAATTCCTAAGATTATTGGGGACTTGGTGTGACGCCTCAAAAAAGTATATACATCACCTATTCTCGAAATCACAATAGATGGTACGTAAACAACTACAACTTTATTATTACAACTCAGAAATCCTGAGTTTGAATACAAATATTATCTTCTGTATAATATCTATACTCAAATAAATCCTCATCACATTTATCGATACATTATTTTACAAAATGGTGAGGACTACTAAACAATCCTTTTCTAAAACCTTCATTCCATACCCCGACTCGTATCGCTTATATTCTCGCCTCCCGAGAAAAATGGAACAAAAGGAAAAGGGTGAGCTCAACTAGCTCAAGAAGAATATTACGACTAAGATAATATACAACAAATTATCGTTAGTCTTCAACAGGAAAAATATAATAATACAATGTATAAACAAATTTTAAATCAATATTCGCAATGGAAATAATAATTCATTAGAAGAGTTAAGAGAGAATGCAAACTACTATCTTCTATGTATGAATTTAAAAGTTCATCGCTCATCTTTTATCCTCGTGAACATCAATCAATATACATCCGAATCAAATATTCATCTTCGCACTACAGCCAAAGATATTCATCACCGGGTCATGTTCATTTAAACACTGCTCATCTTCGTGACCACGCCAAAGATATTCTTCAGAATCATTCATCTTTGCACTACACAGCCAAAGATATTCTTAAGAAATCATTCATCTTTTGCACTATAAAGCCAAAGATATTCCATAATATCATCATTTAAGACCGAGGATGATGAAAATATTTTTTTTTAAAGAAACGAATCCAAAGGAAACAAAACGACAAGGATTAAGGATTAAGGATTCGATTTGGTTTTATCCACGCCCAAAAATACCTCAAAATAATCATAGTGGTGTAAAATTCAAGAATGATCAAAACATGGATACAATCGTAGTTAGATCCGTATTAGATGTTTTGATTTAAAAGAAGAAATTTTATTTTTCTATGAATAAAGACCAGATACGTGAATAAGTGTCAGATACGTGAATAAGGCCGACATGCGAATAAAGTAACTCTACACCAAAAGATAGAAATTCCATAAAAACATCTTCACGCTTCACTTAATAAGACTCGTGAATAAGAATCGTGAATAAGAATCGCTTAATAAGAATCGTGAATAAGAACTCATGAATAAGAACCATGAATAGTAACCTCGATACTTAAAAAAGTTCCAAATTTGATAAAACTTCAGATCAACATTTCAAAGATAATGATATCAAGAAATAATATCATTACGAAAAAAAAATAATATTCCTTACCGAAAAGATCAAGACATTTTAGCTGTAATACCTGTATAAGGTCAAGGAAACTCGCAATCGCTTCCAGCAATACTCAAAGTATACCAAAATACTCACAAGAATACCAATAATATGTAGAGAGAAAACTTCAGCCCGTGTGATTTTCAATTCTAACCCAAGACCCTATTTATAGAAATCGCTGTAACACCAAAAGTTGGTAAAATTTATTAAATATTATTATATTTTTCAAAATCCTCATACGACACTCAACCATCAGCCACACATGTAGCCCAATTTCACCTCTCAAAAAGTAAGAAAAACGTTTTGTAATTTAAATTATTTTAAACTTCCAAAAATTAATTATTTCAGAGCTTCTAACTTCAATAATTCATAATAAATAGCCCTTTCATCAGAAAATTGAATCTCATGAAGTTTTTATATGAAATTCAATTTCTACAACTTTTGCAGTAAGAAAGGTTTTCCAAATTCTAAATAGAAATCGATCAAATCCATAAACCAAGCAATTTTACGGCGCTATATAATCAAATTTCACCAATAAATGGGGTCCACCACATGTTTAATATGTTTTAAACATTTATTGCAACAAAAAATACTCTTCCTCCTCAGATACTCATATATCCCACATTCAAGTTATAAAATATCACCGCTAATATATTATTAAAATAATATATTTAAACGAATTATTTTATCGTAAAAAGATAAAATTTCAATTTTCAACAATTGTCACTATAAAAATTTTCTCCATCTATATCCACATAAAATCAATATTTTTCTCATCATATGAATCAATAATTAATTATTCATAAATAATATTACGTAATCACAATATCGACAACCTGTGCAGCTCCTAAGAAAGCAGGGGCCTCAATAAGAATTTCTTCATCGACGCGCAATTAGTAGTGACCAAACCCTCCTGTATGTAACTTTCTAGACATCGCCAATAATGTTATCTAATAATATTATTCAGATAATATGAATTATTGCTTCGATAATGAAAAATACCGTAACGACAATTATCAAACAACAAAGAATATAAAATATCAACACAAAGAATTATTAACTCAATAAAATACCGAATAAAGAATTATCGTAACCATTATCGAGTAAAGGCCTTCACGTAGTTAATCAATAATTGGTGCAATACCGCGCAATCGCTTCAACAACGCCAGACAAGGTGTTTTAACCACCGGTATTCCAACAAGATAATCTAAGAATAACTACGCCGTTATTTAAAAATAACTCATATGTCGCTTTCTTCATCCAATCGCTCACATGGGCCCACACACGGTCAAGCCTGTCAGCATTTAATATTCCCGACAAAGCATTTAATATTCCACGCACCAAACGTAATATTCCCCGACGATAATGAATATTTTATAACCACTTGCTTATTTTGAAATATTCATGATTTAACCCTTAACTATCCACATTAATCAAATCAACCCTTACTATTTCAAAATAATAAATAAAGGAAATTCCTTTTATTTAAAAAAAATTTTGGGGTCTTACATCGGGAGTGCATATATAAATCTCAATAAAAGTAAATCTAACAACGCAAATACGCAAATGACAAATTATAACACATAAACAAACATGATCAATCGATAACCTCGATCAACAATTTTAAACACCAATTTGTTTTTTTACATACATATATATATATATATATATATATATATATATATGTAAAAGTAAAGAATGAATAAAGTAAAGAGTCTCTACTGACTACTTTCATCTTCAAGTCGAAACCAAGGAGTAGGGACAAATGGTGGATGGGTCAAGCGAAATGGAATGGCAAATGTTAAGGCAAAAGTAAAACAAGACTTTGTTTGTTGGTGGTATCACAGTAAAGGAGAATTTGAGATAATGAAATAAAATGAATTAACACAAGACTCACAAATCACAAATTTAATCTCACAATTCAAGTGGTAAGATTTTAATAATTTTTAAAATGGGGGGGGGTACGGCCCCCCGCAGTAGCTTACCTCCGTCTCCTCGACACCGAGATAGTTAATTGTATAAATTTTGGGGTCGTTACATTTACGTAATCTTATGTGACGCCCCCAAAATAGTATACAACACCCATTTTGAGTCACAAAATACACATGGTATGTAAATAACTACAACTTTATTAATACAACATAAAAATCGAAGTTTAAATACAAATATTGTCATCTAGATAATATCCACACTCAAATAAGTCCTCAAGACAATTATCGATACATTATTTTATAAAAATGGTGAGGACTACTAAAACAAATTTTCTAAAACCTTCATTCCATACCCCGACTAAGACTCGCTATATTCTCGCCCCCGAGAAGAAAAATGGAACAAAAAAGAAAAGGGTGAGCTCAACTAGCCCAAGAAAAATATTACGACCAAGATAATATGTAACAAATTATCGTTAGTCTTCAACAGGAAAAATCTAATGTAATACAATAGTACAACAAGTTTTAAATCAATATTCAGAATGGAAATAATAATTCATTGTAAGAGTTAAGAGAATAAAATCTACTATCTTCTATATATGAATTTAAAAGTTCATCGTCAATATTTTATCCCTCAGAACATCAATCAATATATATCTCAAATCAAATATTCATCTTTGCACCACAAAGCCAAAGATATTCATCATCTGGTCATGTTCATCTAAACACCGCTTATCTTTACAAGACGGCCAAAGATATTCATCAAGAAATCATTAATTTTCGCACTATGTGCCAAAGATATTCAATTATATCATCATTTATGATTTGATGATGATGAAAAATATTTTAAAGAAAACGAATCCAAGTGAAACAAAAGAATAAATATTAAGGATTCAGATTTTAGCTATTCCATGTCAAAATACCTCATAAATAATCATAATGGAGTAAAATTCAAGAATGATCAAAATATGGATACAATCAAAGTTTTAGTATCCATAATAGATATTTTGGATTTAAAAAAACAAAATTTAATTTTTCCGTGAATAGTGTCGATTCGTGAATAAAAGTCAGATACATGAATAAAGGATCTTCGACACTAAAAGATAGAAATTTTACAAAAAAAAAATTATCATACTTTGTGGAATAAGACTCGTGAATAATAACTCATGAATAAGAACTCCCCACATAAAAAAGTTCTAAATTTGATAAAAAGTTTCAACCAATATTTCTAAGATAATGATATTCAAGAAATAATATCATTTTAAAAAAATAATATCCTTACCTCTAAAAGTTATTAAGATTTTCGACCGAATACCGGATATAATGTCAAAGAACTTCAGACCGATAGCAATACTCAAAGTACTAAAATACTCACAAAATACGCCGATATTATGTAGAGAGAAATCTTTAGTTTATGGTGAGATTTTCAATTCTAACCCCAAGACTCTATCTACAAAATAGTATACATCACCCATTCATAAACGAGATTTCACAATACATGGCATGTAAACAACTACAACTTTATTATTACAACAAGAAACTGTGAGTTTAAATACAAATATTATCTTCTGTATAATATCTATACTCAAATAAATCCTCATCACATTTATCGATACATTATTTTACAAAATGGTGAGGACTACTAAACAACCTTTCTAAAACCTTCATTCCATACCCTAACTGCACTCGCTTATATTCTCGCCTCCCCGAGAAAAATGGAACAAAAGGAAAAGGGTGAGCTCAACTAGCTCAAGAAGAATATTACGACTAAGATAATATACAACAAATTATCGTTAGTCTTCAACAGGAAAATCTAATGTAATACAATAGACAACAAATTTTAAATCAATATTCGCAATGAAATAATAATTCATTAGAAGAGTTAAGTAGAGAATGCAAACTACTATCTTCTATGTATGAATTTAAAAGTTCATCGCTCATCTTTTATCCCCTCGTAACATCAATCAATATACATCCGAATCAAATATTCATTTTGCACTACGTGCCAAAGATATTCATCACCGGGTCATGTTCATTTAAACACTGCTCATCTTTGCACTACGGCCAAAGATATTCTTCAGAATCATTCATTGCATCTCATGTGCCAAAGATATTCTTAAGAAATCATTCATCTTTGCACTATGTGCCAAAGATATTCCATAATATCATCATTTAAGATCGAGGATGATGAAAAATATTTTTTTTAAAGAAACGAATCCAAAGGAAACAAAATGACAAGGATTAAGGATTAAGGATTCAGATTTGTTTTATCCACGCCCAAAAATACCTCAAAAATAATCATAGTGGTGTAAAATTCAAGAATGATCAAAACATGGATACAATCAAAGTTAGTATCCGTAATAGATATTTTTGATTTAAAAAAGAAATTTTTTTTTTTTACAGATTGAATAAGGTCAGATACGTGAATAAGGCCAGATACGTGAATAAGAATCACACCAAAAGATAGAAATTCCACAAAAACATCTTCACGCTTCGCTCATTTAATAAGATTTTGAATAAGAACTCGTGAATAAGAATCGTGAATAAGAACTCGTGAATAAGAACTCATGAATAAGAATCCTAATAGTAACCCTTACATGAAAAAGTTCCAAATTTGATAAAAACTTCAGATCAATATTTCAAAGATAATGATATCAAGAAATAATATCATTTTAAAAAAAATAATATCCCTTACCTCGAAAGATCAAGATTTCTAGCTAGAATACCGTATATAAGGTCAAGGAACTTGCACCGCCTAGCAATACTCAAAGTATACTCAAAATACTCACAAGAATACGCCGATAATATAGAGAGAGAAAACTTCAGCTTTCGTGTGATTTTCAATTCTAACCCAAGACCCTATTTATAGAAATCGCTAGAACACCAAAGCAGTAAAATTTAATATATTAATATTATTTTTCCACATCTTCCTACGCACACCATCAGCTGAAATCAACCACTAACACATGTCCCATAAGTGACAAAAACGTTTTTCATGCAAAAGTTATTTTAAAACTTCCAAAAATGATAATTATTTTGAGTTCCTAACTTCAATAATTCATAATAAATAGCCCTTTCATCAGAAAATTGAATCTCATGAAGTTTTTATAGGAAATTCAATTTCTACAACTTTGCGTAAGAAAGTTTTTCCAAATTCCAAATAGAAATTGACCAAATCCACAAACCAAGCGATTTTATGTGCTATAATCAAATTTCACCAATAAATGGGGTCCACCGACATGTTTAACATGTTTTAAACATTTATTGCAACAAAAATACTCTTCCTCCTCAGATACTCATATATCCCACATTCGTTGTAAAATATCACCATTATTATATTATTATTAAAATAATATATTTAAACGAATTATTTTATCGTAAAAGATAAAATATTAATTTTCAACAATTGTCATTTTAAAAATTTTTCCATCTATATCCACATAAAATCAATATTTTTCTCATCATATAAATCAATAATTAATTATTCACAAATAATATTACGTAATCACAATATCGACAACCTGCAGCTCCTGAGAAAGAGGGGCTTTCCAATAAGAATTTTTCATCATCGCGCCGCAATTAGTGACCAAACTCTCCTAGATGTAACTTTCTAGACATTGCCAATAATGTTATCTAATAATATTATTCAGATAATATGAATTATTGCTTCGATAATGAAAAAAATCGCCGTAATGACAATTATCAAACAACAAAGAATATAAAATATCAACGCAAAGAATTATTAACTCAATAAAATATCGAACAAGAATTATCGTAACCATTATCGAAGTAGGCCTTCACGTAAGAATCAATAATTGGTGCAATACCGCGTGCTACCGCTCAACAACGCCAGACAACGTGTTTTAACCAACGGTATTCCAACAAAGATTATCTCAGAATAACTACGCCGTTATTTAAAAACAACTTATATTGTCGCTTTTTTCATCCAATCGCTTCACATGGGGCCCATACATGGTCGCTACCGTCCGCATTTAATATTATTCCCGACAAAGATTTAATATTCCACCACCAAACTAATATTCCCCGACAATAATGAATATTTTATAACCACTGCTTATTTTCAAATATTCATGATTTAACCCTTAACTATCCACATTAATCAAATCAACCCTTACTATTTCAAAATAATAAATAAAGGAAATTCTTTTTATTAATAAAAAATTTCGGTCTTACAACCTCCCTCCTTATGAAATTTCGTCCTCTAAATCGACGACGCATTCGGTGTTTCAAAAGGTGAGGATACTCGCTTTCATTTCCGCTTCCAATTCCTGTGTCATTTCTATAAAGCATGATTCCTCCACAAAACTTTAACTTGTGGTATGACTTTCATACAGTAGGATATGCTCCTTCCTATCCAAGATCTTCGACAGTACCTCCTCATACGCTAAGTCTTCTCGCTATCTCGTCCGGTTCTAACTCAATAACGTGGTTCGGTCTTTCACATATTTATTTAAGTATGATACGTGAAACACATTATGAACACGTAGACATACTTTGAGGTAACGCAAGTCTATAGCTACATTTCCTACTCTGGCCAAGAATTTGAAATGGACCAATAAATCGTGGATCGAGCTTTTCTCTCTTCCCAAATCTTGTAACTCCTTCCATGGAGCAACTCGCAACAATACATGATCCCCTACATTAAATTCCACGCCCTTTCGATGAAGATCCGTGATAACTCTTTTGTCGATCTTGTGCCGCTTTGTATACGCTGTCGTTAATCATTTCGATCTTTTCGTAGTCATACGCATTTAACTCCTGTCCCAACAATGTTGCTTCACCCACCTCATCCCAACATATCGAGAACTACATTTTCGGCCCATATAATGCTTCAAATGGAGCCACACCTATACTTGCTCGATAATCGTTGTTGTAGGAGAATTCCACCAATGGTAAATACTTATCCCAACTACCCTTGAAGTTCAGGACACGTAGTCTTAATAGATCTTCAAGAGTTTGAATAGTCCTCTCGATTGTTCGTCTGCTTGGGGATGGTATGTCAACTAAATCGCAAACTGCGCTCATAGCTTTTTGCAAGCTAACCCAAAATCTTCAAGTGAATCTTCGGGTCACGATCCCAAACTATGGATACAGGCATGCCATGCAACCTCACAATCTCATTCACATACATACTAGCAAGACGCTCAAGGAATAAGTCTCCAGACGGCAAGAAATGAGCAGACTTGGTTAATCTATCAACAATAACCCAAATAAGATTGATGCTCGAGAAACCGTAGGAAGACCCAGAATCTAAATCCATGGTAATGTGTTCCCACTTCCATTCCGGAATCTCAAGTGGTTGCAACGGACCCTTAGGTACTAGATGCTCCGCCTTTACACGCTGACAAGTTAAACACATCGAGATAAACTTTGCAATCTCTCTCTTCATATTGTTCCACCAAAATGTATGTCAAGATCACGATACATTTTAGTACTTCCGTGATGGATTGCAAATGGTGTATTGTGTGCCTCCATCATAATCTTGTACTTCAAATCGTAGTCGTTAGAACACAAAGTCTAGAGTGGACTCAAGTATTCCTTCTTCATCAATTCTCGCTCCTAATAGCTCCTTCAGTACTTTCTTCTTCATACGATCGCTCCGGCCCATGGCTCGAGCAACCTTAACTTTTTCTATTAAAGTCGGGCTCTACGCAGATACTTGACATCATCGCACTCGCTCCTCAAGATACGATCTTCTACTCAACGCTACTACTACCACGCTCGCTTTTACCAGATGGTATCAATAGTGTGGTCGTAGTCTTTCAATAGCTCGAGCCAACGTCACGCCGCCAAGATGTCGAAGTTCTTTTTGAGTGAAGAAATATTTAAGGCTTTTTACGGTCCAATATATCTCCACTTTCTCCCCATATAGATAAGGCTCCATATTTTAATAAAAACGATCGGGCCGCTAACTCTAGATCGAGTAGGATAATTCCTCTCATACTCTTTTAAGTTGTCATGAGGCATAGGCTATGACTTTCCCACGCCTGCATGAGAACACATCCTAACCCTTTGCCTCAAGCATCATCAGAGATAACAAATCCATCCCAACCAGATGGTATTGTTAGAACAGTGCCAAATAAGTCTCCTCTTAAGCTCTCGAAACTTTTCTCGCGATTCTTCATCCAAACGAAATTTTGTATCCTTCCGAAAGTTAGCCGAAGTTAATGGAGTAGCGATTCGAGAAAACCCTTCCACTTAATCTCCGATAATAACCAAATTTAAGCCCAAAAGCTACGATTTTCACCACCGACTTTTGCTGTTCTAACTTCAGATTGCTTCAATCTTCACCGATCAACAGATACTCCATGTTTCGACACCACGCGCTCCAAGGAATGCTACTTCCTCGCCGTAACTCGATTTCTTCAATTTGGCATATAGTTGGTTTTCACGAAGTTTTCGAGTACCAACTTCAAATGGTGCTCATGATCTTCACGACTTTTGAATATATGAGGATGTCATCAATAAAGACAACAACGAATCGATCCAAATATTCCTTGAATACTTGGCTCATCATATCCATGAAGTTTAGAGCATTAGTTAGTCCAAAGACATGACTAAGAATTCATAATGCCCATACCGAAGTTCTAAAGGCGCCTTTGAATATCCTCGCTTCTAATCTTCACCGATGATATCCGTAACTAAGATCGATTTTTGAAAAGAATTGTGCCCTTGAATCGGTCAAACAAGTCATCAATACGAGGTAGAGGATACCTATTCTCGATGGTGACATGGTTCAATTCCCCGATAGTCAATACAAAGTCGATACTCCCGCCTTTCTTCTTTACAAATAAAACAGAGCACCCCAAGGAGATGTACTAGATTTAATGAAACCGATGTCCAACAATTCCTCAGATGGACCTTTAACTCCTCAAGTTCAATAGAGCCATTCGATATGGGGTTTTAGAAATGGGCTTTGTACTGTGTTCAAGATCAATAAAGAATTCAACTTCACGCTCGGGGTAGATCGAAGTTCTTCAGAAATACGCCAGAAAGTCAATAACAATGTGAATATTATTCAAATTTGACGGTCTTTATTCAAATCCATAACATGGGCTAAGAAAGTTTCGACATCCGCTTTTTAATAAACTAATAGCTTTTATGATTAGATATGATGTTGATCGATTTTAATGGTTTAGTTGTTGAATTGCAGACAAAAAGTCAAGTTAGAATATGAAAACTAACAACCTTATTTAAAACAATCAATTTTGGTAATGATGAGTAGTTAACCAATCAATCCCTAAAATCACATCAAAAGCAAGTATCTTTAAAGAGATAAGGTCAATGTGTAAGGTAATGGTGCCAACTTGAATCAAACAAGATTTATAAACAAAGGATGTGATGAAAGTTTCTCCTAACTGAGTTTCCACAGATAGTCAAAGTCTAATTTCTCCTGAGTCAAGTTTAAACGCTGAAACACGCAGAGAGATAAATGAATGGGTAAAGACCCCAGATCAAGTAAGGTATAAACTTCGCAAGAATTTATAAATACTTACCCGTGATCACCTCGCTTGGGTTCCTCGATTATGACCAACCACAACAAACGCCTTCCCTAATCGCTGACTTTGACTTTTCTCGGGATGTTTTTCGAGTCACCGCCCTCACGAACTAGGTTTTCACATCGCATAATCTCGAGCGATATGTCCTTCCTTTCCACAATTATAGCATACCTTGAACTGTCAGGGCGCTTTGATCGATATGTCCTCTTTTTTCAGATTTGTAGAAGATACGACCGGTGGTCGTTTTCCTCCCTTAGAACCAGCTGTCACGCAAGACCGCGCATCTTCATACGGTCGTTGTTAAATCTCCTTTTTAAAATCTCCTCCCGACTCGCTTCTTCTATTTTCACGGCTATGATTACCACCAGAGTGGTTACCATTTTTTGTCCATTCGCTTTTTCTCCCAGTTATCATTATTCTCGCTGATCGCTATCTCTCGTACGATCCTCGTCAGGGTCCTCAATGACCGCACTCAAGTATCTCGCCTAATAATTCGAGCCCTGCTTACAACATCCGAATAGAGAGAAAATTTACGAGAAATGAGATATCGACGACGTGTTTCAAACCTCTAAGAAACATCCGCACATACACGCTCCTCATTCTCCACCAAATGAGGTGCAAAACTCGATAACTCGCAAACTTTGCCTCGCATCGAGACACCGCCATGTTGTTTTGTTCCAATCTGATGAACTCCACTTCCTTCATACGATTTAACACTTTCGTGAAAGTATTTGTCATTAAATAGTTTCAAACGCCTCCCAAGACATGCCGAAAAGTACCGGATGGGTACGCTTCACGCACTCCCACCAAGAGTCCGCTTCGCCACTTTAACATAAAGGTGGCGAATGGAACCTTCGCTCTTCCTCCGCATCCCAAGACATCGAATATCTTGTAATTTGTTCGACCCATGTTTCCGCCATGATCGGATCCGCTTTTCCTTAAATTCGTGGTCCCAACTTTCGAATCGTCATTGTGGATAACCCGTGAATTGCTATCATTTCTCCTCAGATTTTGAACACGAAGTCTCCTCGTCCGATTTTGTATGAACCGCAAAAACTTCTAAACATCCCCTCGCTCATCATCCGCTTCAATGGTGTTGTTCATGTGAGGAACATTGCCAATTGCTGCACGCTCTCCTCGCTGGTGAGTACAGCATCTCCACTGGCCTCATTTCCATTGTTAATATTCTCAACGACATTCTCAAATACCGCCATAAAACAAGGGTTAATTAAGGAAATCAATATATCACATAATATCCCTATATATCGACTCAACTAACAAATAAGCTTAGTAGACACACTAAATAAGGATTTACTCGCCTCCCTCCTAGTTCTATTCCCCGATCTCCGCCAGAGATCATATCCTCAAGCTCGATACCAACCGTGACGACCCCCAAAATAGGTATACATCACCCATTCTCGAGTCACAATACATGGTACGTAAACAACTACAACTTTATTATTACAACAAGAAACTGTGAGTTTGAATACAAATATTATCTTCTAGATAATATCTATACTCAAATAAATCCTCATCACATTTATCGATACATTATTTTACAAAATGGTGAGGACTACTAAACAATCCTTTCTAAAACCTTCATTCCATACCCCGACTGACTCGCTATATTCTCGCCCCCGAGAAAAATGGAACAAAAGGAAAAGGGTGAGCTCAACTAGCTCAAGAAGAATATTATGACTAAGATAATATACAACAAATTATCGTTAGTCTTCAACAGGAAAAATATAATGTAATACAATAGACAACAAATTTTAAATCAATATTCAAATGAAATAATAATTCATTAGAAGAGTTAAGTAGAGAATGCAAACTACTATCTTCTATGTATGAATTTAAAAGTTCATCGCTCATCTTTTATCCCTCGTAACATCAATCAATATACATCCGAATCAAATATTCATCTTTGCACCACAGCCAAAGATATTCATCATTGGTCATGTTCATTTAAACACTGCTCATCTTGCACTACGGCCAAAGATATTCTTCAGAAATCATTCATCTTTGCACCATGTGCCAAAGATATTCTTAAGAAATCATTCATCTTTGCACTACAAAGCCAAAGATATTCCATAATATCATCATTTAAGACCGAGGATGATGAAAAATATTTTTTTTAAAGAAACGAATCCAAAGGAAACAAAATGACAAGGATTAAGGATTAAGGATTCAGATTTTGTTTTATCCACGCCCAAAAAATACCTCAAAAATAATCATAGTGGTGTAAAATTCAAGAATGATCAAAACATGGATACAATCAAAGCTAGTATCCGTAATAGATGTTTTGATTTAAAAGAAGAAATTTTATTTTTCTGAATGAAAGATCAGATACGTGAATAGTGTCAGATACGTGAATAAGGCCAGATACGTGAATAAGAATCTACACCAAAAGATAGAAATTCCACAAAAACATCTTCACGCTTCACTTAATAGTACTCGTGAATAAGAATCGTGAATAAGAATCGCTTAATAAGAATCGTGAATAAGAACTCTTAATAAGAACCCATGAATAGTAACCCTAATATGAAAAAGTTCCAAATTTGATAAAACTTCAGATCAATATTTCAAAGATAATGATATCAAGAAATAATATCATTATTAAAAAAAAATAATATCCCTTACCTCGAAAGATCAAGATTTCTACCATAAATACCGATATAAGGTCAAGGAACTTCAACTGCGATCAGATAGCAATACTCAAAGTATACTCAAAATACTCACAAGAATACGCCGATAATATAGAGAGAGAAAACTCAGCTTCGTGTGATTTTCAATTCTAACCCAAGACCCTATTTATAGAAATCGCTAGTAACACCAAAGCAGTAAAATTTAATATATTAATAATATTATTTTTCCAAATCTTCCCACGCACACCATCATCTGAAATCAACCACTAACACATGTCCCATAAGTGACAAAAACGTTTTTCATGCAAAAGTTATTTAAAACTCCAAAAAATGATAATTAATTAATCCTAACTTCAATAATTCATAATAAATAGCCCTTTCATCAGTAAAATTGAATCTCATGAGTTTTTATAGGAAATTCAATTTCTACAACTTTGCGTAAGAAAGTTTTTCCAAATTCCAAATAGAAATTGACCAAATCCACAAACCAAGCGATTTTATTGTGCTATAATCAAATTTCAAATAATAAATGGGGTCCACCGACATGTTTAATATGTTTTAAACATTTATTGCAACAAAAATACTCTTCCTCCTCAGATACTCATATATCCCACATTCGCTGTAAAATATCACCATTATATATATTATTAAAATAATATATTTAAACGAATTATTTTATCGTAAAAGATAAAATATTAATTTTCAACAATTGTCATTTTAAAAATTTTCTCCATCTATATCCACATAAAATCAATATTTTTCTCATCATATAAATCAATAATTAATTATTCACAAATAATATTACGTAATCACAATATCGACAACTGTGCAGCTCCTCAGAAAGCAGGGGCTTTCCAATAAGAATTTCTTCTTCATCGCCGCGCAATTAAAGTGACCAAACCTCTCTTAGATGTAACTTTCTAGACATTGCCAATAATGTTATCTAATAATATTATTCAGATAATATGAATTATTGCTTCGATAATGAAAAATACGCGTAATGACAATTATCAAACAACAAAGAATATAAAATATCAACGCAAAGAATTATTAACTCAATAAAAATATCGAATAAAGAATTATCAGAACCATTATCGAGTAAAGGCCTTTCACGTAAGAATCAATAATTGGTGCAATACCGCAAGCACCGCTCAACAACGCCAGACAGTGTTTTTCCAACCACCGGTATTCCAACAAGATTAATCTGCAGAATAACTACGCCGCTATTTAAAAACAACTTATATTTGTCGCTTATTTTTCTTCATCCAATCGCTTTCACATGGGGCTCAATACACGGTCGCTACTGTCGCATTTAATATTCCCTTACAAAAAATACAAAGCATTTAATATTCCATATTACCAAACTAATATTCCCGACAACAATGAATATTTTATAACCACTGCTTATTTTGAAATATTTCATGATTTAACCCTTAACTATCCACATTAATCAAATCAACCCTTACTATTTCAAAATAATAAATAAAGGAAATTCCTTTTTATTTAAAAATTTTGGTCTTATCATATCAATAATCAAATAATATTACGCAAAGACACGTACCATCAAGAATTAGCGCAAATCAAACAACGCCAGACATCGTGTTAATAACCAACGGCATTCTAACAAGCAGTTAATCAGAAAGGACAGAATAACTACTACTGCTATTTATAAACAACTTATACTTCGCTTTTTCATCCAATCGCTTCAGCATGGGCCCATATCGTTAAGGTCGAATAACTACGTTGTATTTAATATTCCCTCGATCGCAAGAATATTCTACGCATTTAATATTCAATCAAACGAATATTCTCCCACAACAATGAGTATTTTATAACCACCGCTTATTTTAAAATATTTACGATTTTACCCATAACTAACCACATTAATCAATTCAATCCTTACTATTTCAAAATAATAAATAGAGGAAATTAAATTTCATTTATAAAAAGTGGGGTCTTACAACCTTCCCTTCTTATGAAATTTCTTCCTAAATCGACGACGACTCGGTATTTCAAAAGGTGAGGATACCTCTTTTCATTTTTCGATTCTAACTCGTGTCATTTTTCTTCATAAGCACGGTTTTACCACAAAACCTTAACTTTCAGGTATAACCTCAGCACAGAAGACATGCTCTTTCTATCCAAGATCTCGACAGTACCTCCTCAGATGTTAAATCTTCTGGCTATCTCGCCTCGGTTCTAACTCAATAATGTGGTTCGGGATCCTTCATATATTTACGGGCTACGTAAATGTGAAAAACGTTATGAACACGAGACATGTTTCGAGGTAACGCCAGTTCATAGCCACATTTCCTACTCGCTCAAGAATCAAATGGACCAATAAATCGGGTCGAGCTTTTCTTTCTTTTCCTAATCTTGTAACTCCCTTCCATGGAGCCACACGCAACAATACATGCCCAATACTAAATTCCACGCCCTTTCAACGAAGATCCAGATAACTCTTTTGTCGATCCTCGCTGCTTAGAAACGTTATCGAATTATTCGATCTTTTTCCGTAGTCATATCGTATCAACTTGGGTCCCAACAATGTTGCTTCACCCACCTCATCCCAACATATCGAGAATCCATACTTTCGCCCATACAATGCTTCGAATGGAGCCACACCTATATACTTGCTCGATAATCGTCGTTGTAGGAAAATTACACCAATGGTAAATACTTATCCTAACTCCCTTTGAAATCGAGGACACAAAGTCTTAATAGATCTTCAAGAGTTTGAATAGTCCTCTCGATCGTCTCGCTCGCTTGAGGATGGTACGCCAACTAAATCGTAGAATTGCGCCATAGTTTTTGCAAGCTAACCCAAAATTCAAGTGAATCTCGGGTCACGATCCCAAACTATGGATACCGGCAAGCCATGCAATCTACAACTTCATTTACGCATATACTAAAGCAAGACGCTCAAGGAATAAGTCTCACGATAGGCAAGAAATGTAATCGACTTGGTTAATCTATCAATAATAACTCAAATCGCATCTACGCCGAGAAAACCTGGGAAGACCCCAGAAGAAATCCATAAGAATGTGTTCCCACTTCCATTTCTAATCTCAAGTGGTTGTAATGAACCTTTGGTACTTGATGTCCGCCTTTATTATCGCCAGTGCGACGCCTCAAAATAGGTCCATTCCATCCAACCCATTCGAGTCGCCAAATACATGGTACGTAAATAACTACAACTTTATTAATACATTTGTCATCCAAAATACGACAACATATATATATGTGAGTTTAAATACAAATATTGTTTCTAGATAATATACATACCCAAATAAATCCTCATCACAATTATTTATACATTATTTTATAAAAAATGGTGAGGACTACTAAACAACTCTCTCTAACCTTCATTCCATACCCCACTCAAGACTTCGCCACATTCGCCTCCCGAGAAGAAAAATGGAACAATAAGGAAAAGGTGAGTCTCAACTAGCCCAAGAAAGAATATTACGACTAAGATAATATACAACAAAACTATCGTTAGTCTTCAACAGAAAAAAATCTAATAGAATACAATAGACAACCGCTTTTAAATCAACGATCGCAATGAAACAACAATTCATCGTAAGAGTTAAAGAGAATGCAAACTACTATCTTCTATATATGAATTTAAAAGTTCATCGTCGATATTTTATCCCTATAACATCAATCAATATATATCCGAATCAAATATTCATCTTTGCACTACAGCCAAAGATATTCATCATTTGGTCATGTTCATCTAAACACCGATCATCTTGCACCACGGCCAAAGATATTAACGGCCGATCATATTCATCTCAACACTGCTCATCTTTGCACTATAAAGCCAAAGATATTCAAGAATATCATCATTTAGATCAAGGATGATGAAAAATATTTTAAAGGAAACGAATCCAAAGGAAACAAAAGAACAAATATTAAGGATTCGATTTTAAACAATCCAAGTTCAAAATACTTATAAGTAATCGTAGAAAGGAGTAAAATCAAGAACGATCAAAACATGGATACAATCAAAGTTTAGATCCATAATAGATATTTTGATGAAAAGAAGAAATTTTATTTTTCTATGAATAAAGGTCAGATACGTGAATAAGGTCGATACGTGAATAAGAATTCGACACCAAAAGATAAAAATTTCACAAAAAAACATCTTCACGCTTCATGAATAAGAATCGTGAATAGAATAACTCGTGAATAAGAACTCATGAATAAGTAACCCCGACATGAAAAAAGTTCTAAATTTGATAAAAATTTCCAACCAATATTTCAAAGATAATGATAATGAAGAAATAATATCATTTTCTAATAAAATAACATCCCTTACCTCGAAAAGATCAAGATTTCTAAACCGAAACACCTGGATATAAAGCATGACTTGAACTTCAGACCAGATAGCAATACTCAAAGTATACTCAAAATACTCACAAGAATACGCCGATAATATAGAGAGAAAACTTCAGTCTCGTGTGTGATTTTCAATTCTAACCCAAGACCCTATTTATAGAAAACGCTAGAACACCAAAGTAGTAAAATTTATTAAATATTATTATATTTTTCCGTAACTTCATACGACATGCTTTTACCATCTGAACTCAGCCCCTATCACATGTTAAATGAGGGAAACAAAATGAAAAACACGCTTTTGTAAATAAAATAATTAAAACTTTCAAAAATCAATTATTTCTAACTTCAAACTTCAATAATTCATAATAAATAGCCTTTTTATCAGTAAAATTTGAATCTCACGACTATTTATAGGAAATTCAATTCTCTACAACTTTACGTAAGAAAGTTTTTCCAAATTCCAAATGTAAATCGACCAAATCCATAAATGCATTTATTTTACAAGCTATAATCAAATTTCTATTAATAATCAGGTCCACCAACACACAAAATATGTGTTAAACATTTAATGCCACAAAATACTCTTCCTCCTCATATACTCATATATCCCACATTCATTATAAAATATCACCGTTAATATATTATTAAAATAATATATTTAAATGAATTATTTTATCGTAAAAAGATAAAATATTAATTTTCAACAATTGTCACATTAAAAAATTTTTCCATCTATATCCACATAAAATCAATATTTTCCTCATCATATAAATCATTAATTAATTATTCACAAATAATATTACAGTAATCACAAGATCGCAACCGTGTCGCTCCTAGAAAAAGGGCTTTCCAATAAGGATCTCTCCTTATCGGGCGCACAATTAAAAGTGACCAAACCTCTCCTTAGATGTAACTTTCTAGACATCGCCAATAATGTTATCCAATAATATTATTCGATAATATGAATTATTGTTCGATAATGGAAAATATCACAGTAATGACAATTTATCAAACAACAAAGAATATAAAATATCAACGCAACAATTATCAATCAATAAAATAAAATATCTAATAAAGAATTATCGTAATAATTATCGAGAAAGGCCTTCACGTAAGAATCAATAATTGGTGCAATACCGCGTGCCATCGCTCAACAACGATATTAGTGTGTTTTAACCATCTGTATTCCAACAAGATAATCAGAATAACTACGCCTGTTATTTATAAACAACTTATTTTGCTGCTTTCTTTATCCAATCGCTTCATTATGGGGCCCATTAAAGATCATACTGTCAGCATTTAATATTCCCGACAAGATTTAATATTCCATTTACCAAACTAATATTCCCTCTAATAATAATGAATATTTTATAACCACTGCTTATTCAAATATTTCATGATTTTACCCATAACTATCCACATTAATCCAATCAACCTTACTATTTCAAAATAATAACAGAGGAAAATAAATTTCATTTATTAATAATTTGGGGTCTTACACGTTGACAAGTTAAACACATCAAGATAAACTTTGCAATGTCTCTCTTCATATTGTTCCACCAAAATGTATGTCAAAGATCACGATACATTTTCGTACTTCCAAGATGGATCAGAAATGGTGTATCAGGTAGCTCCATCATGATCTCAGACTTCAAATCGTAATCATTAGAATATAAAGTCTAGAATGGACTCAAGTATTCTTCTTCATCAATTTCGCTTCGAATAAGACCTTCAGACTTTCTTCTTTATAATCATCACCTCCTGTGTCTCTGCGGGCTCGAGCAACTTTAACTTTTCGATTAAAGTCGGTTCTATACGATACTGACATCATTGTACGGGTCCCCGAGTCCCGAATTCTATCTTCATCTTTTGTAAATCACACAAATGGGCCTTTGTTTTAACAACATCGATTTGTTCCCTGCAGATGATCTTCTACTCAACGCGCTACCACCACGCTCGCTTTTCCGTGATGGTATCGAATGGTGTAGTCGTAATCTTTAATAGCACAAGCCAACATCGTCGCCGCATGTTAAGTTCTTTTTGGGTGAAGAAATATTCGAGGCTTTTTATGGTCCGAATATATCTCTATTTATTATTTTGAAATAGAAGGGTTGATTTGATTAATGTGGATACATGGGTAAAATACGCAAATATTTCAAAATAAGTAGTTGGTTATAAAATATTCATTGTCGTTTAGAATATTCGCTTCGTCGTGGAATATTCTTGTTGTTTGGGAATATTCGACGACAAGCACACCTTTTCAGGGCCCCATAACTGAAAGCGATTTTATCGACGAAGAAAACGATAAATATAAGTTGTTTATAAATAACTACAGAAGTTGTTATCATAAGTATCGTTGAATACCGTGGTTAAAACACACTAATACGCATTGCCGACAAGAAGACATACCAGATTTCACCAATTATCGATTCTTACGTAAGAAGGCACTACTCAATAATTGTTACAAAGAATTATCGCTCAAAGATTTTATTTTATCGATTCAATAATTAATCGTGATCGATATTTTATATTATCGTTGTTTCAATAAATTGTCATTACACAAGATTTTCTATTATCTAACAATAATTCATATTATCCTAATAATATTATCGATAACATTATTGGCAATGTCTAGAAAGTTCGCTTCAAGGAGAGGTTCGTCACCTAATTACGCTAAAGAAGTGAGAGATCCTTATCGAAAGTTCTTCCTCTTGAAACTACTTAATACAAGATCATGATTCGTGAATATTATTTGTGAATAATTAATTATCGATTTATATGATGAGAAAAATATTGATTTTATGGATATGATGGAGAAAATTTTAAAATGACAATTGTTGAAAATTAATATTTTATCTTTTCTCGATAAAATAATTCATTTAAATATATTATTTTAATAATATATTAATGATGATATTTTTACGATGAATGTGATATATATGAGTATATGTAGAGGAGTATTTTTGTTATCAAAATATTTAAAGATGTTTTATGTGTTTCTATGGGATTCCCATTTCTCGACATGTTTTAAAATATTTAAATATCAAAAATATTTAAAAGATGTTTCGATAAAATAATTCATTTAAATATATTATTTTAATAATATATTAATATGATATTTTTATAATGAATGTGGGATATATGAAGATATGAGGAGGAAGAGTATTTTTGTGGCATTAAATGTTTAACACATATTTTGTGTGTCAGGACACAATTATCGATCAAATTTGATTATAAACAGTAAAATCGCTCTGCTTATTGATTTTACCAATTTCTGCTTGAATTTGGAAAACTTTCTTCCGTAGTTGTAGAGAATTGAATTTCCTATAAATAGTCGTGAGATTTAAATTTTCCGATAAAAGGCTATTTATTATGAATTATCGAAGTTTCAAGTTCAAATAATTGATTTTTGAAAGTTTTAATTATTTTTATTTACAAAAACGTGTTTTCATTTTTTTGTTTCTCATTTAACATGTGATAGGGCTGAGTTCAGATGGTAAAGCATGCGATGAAGTTTCGAAAAATATAATAATATTTAATAAATTTTCTACTTCGTGTTCTAAAGATTTTCCTATAAATAGGTGCTTAGGTTAGAATTGAAAATCACACCGTAAAATCAAGTTTTTCTCTATATTATCGAGTTTATTCTTGTGAGTATTTTGAGTATACTTTGAGTATTGCTATACTGCAAGTTCAAGTCATAGCCTATATCCTGTTTCAATTTGTAAGATCGATCTTTCGAGGGTGGATGTTATTTTATTCAAAATGATATTATTTCTTCAATATCATTATGCCAAAATATTGGTTGGAAATTTTATCAAATTTAGAACTATTTCATGCCTGGAAGTTACTATTCATGAAGTTACTATTCACGAGTTACTATTCACTTAAAGTACTACGCGCTGATGATGTTTTTTTGAGAAATTTCTATCTTTCGTGTTTGAGTTACTATTCACGATACTACAAGACTATTCACGATACCGACTATTCACTAATACTTATAATTATTCAATCAAAAAATGAAACTTCTTCTTTTGTCCAAAATATCTATTATGGATACTAGCTTTGATCAGATCCATATTTTGATCATTCTCAAATTTACTCCACTGATTACTTATGAAGTATTTTTGAACTCGATTGTTTAAAAATACTTAATCCTTAATAATTGTTCTTTGTTTCACCGATTCGCTTCCTTTAAAATATTTTTCATCATCCTCACCCTAAATGATGATATTATCAATATCTTTGGCCCAGAAGAAGCAAAAGATGAATGATTTGATGAATATCTTAAAGTGAATCTCGGGTCACGATCCAAACTATGGATACAGTAATGCTATGCAACCTCACAATCTCATTCACGCATATACCAAGAAGACGCTCAAGGAATAAGTCTCCAGATTCAAAAAAAATGAGCGTATTCTGGTTAATCTATCAACAATAACCCAAATAAGATTGATGCCTCGAGAAACCGTAGAAGACCCAGAACGTAAATCCATGGTAATGTGTCCCACTTCCATTTCTAATCTCAAGTGGTTGCAACGGACCTTAGTACTAGATGTCCGCCTTTACACGCCGACAAGTTAAACACATCGAGATAAACTTTGCAATCTCTCTTCATATTGTTCCACAAAATGTATGTCAAGATCACGATACATTTTAAGATTTCCGTGATGGATCGCAAATGGTTTATCGTGTGCCTCCATCATAATCTTCAGACTTCAAATCGTAGTCGCTAGAACACAAAGTTCAGAGTGGACTCAAGTATTCCTTCATCATCAATTCTCGCCTGTAATATCTCTTTTCAGACTTTCTTCTTCATACACATCACCCTGCGGCCTGGCTGAGAAGAACCTTAACTTTTTCTATTAAAGTTTCATTTACGCAGATACTGACATCATCACACTCATTCATGCATATGATCTTCTACTCAACGCTGCTTAAGAACCACGCTCGCTTTTCCGTGATGGTATCAATAAGATGGTCGTAGTCTTCAATAGCTCGAGCCAACGTCGGGCCGCAGATGTCGAGTTCTTTTGAGTGAAGAAATATTTAAGGCTTTTATGGTCCTAATATATCTCCACTTTCTCCCATATAGATAAGGCTCCATATTTTTAATGGGCTAAAACGATCACGCCAACTCTAGATCGCTTAGTAGGATAATTCCTCTTATACTTTTTAAGTTGTCATGAGGCATAAAGCTATGACTTTCCCACGTTGCATGAAAACACATCCTAACCTTTCGTTCAAGATCGTCAGAGATAACAAATCCATCCAACCAGATGGTATTGTTAGAACAAAGCCAAATAAGTCTCCTCTTAAGCTTCGAAACTCTTTTCGCATTCTTCGCCTAAACTAATTTCAGATCCTTTCGAAGTTAATGAAGTTAATCGAGTAGCGATTCGAGAAAACCCTTCCACTAATCTCCGATAATAACCAAATAGCTTCAAAAAGCTACGATTCAGCCAATCACCGACTTTGCTGTTCTAACTTCAGATTGCTTCAATCTTCACGGATCAACAGATACTCCATGTTTCACACCACGCGCCCAAGGAATGCTACTCTCAAGCCGTAACTCACATTTCTTCAATTTGGCATATAATTTGTTTTCACGAAACCTTCGAGTACCAAATTTCAAAATGGTGCTCATGATCTTCACGACTTTTGGAATATACGAGGATGTCATCAATAAAACAACAATCTAATCGATCCAAATATTCCTCAATACTTTGCTCATCATATCCACGAAAGTCATAGGAGCATTAGTCATCCGAAAGACATGACTAAGAATTCATAATGCCCGCATCGAAGTTCTAAAGGAAGTCTTTGAATATCCTCGCTCTAATCTTTTTACCGATAATATCCGTAACAAAGATCGATTTTTGAAAAGAATCAGGCCTCTCAGAATCGGGTCAAACAAGTCATCAATACGAGGTAGAGGATACCTATTCTCGATGGTGACACGGTTCAATTCTCGATAATAATATTAAAGTCGATACCCCGCCTTTCTTCTTTACTTAATAAAAAACAGAGCACCCCAAGGAGATGTACTAGACTAATGAAACCGATGTCCAACAATTCCTCAGAATTGACCTTTAACTCCTCAAGTTCAATAGAGCCATTCGATATGGGGTTTTAGAAATGGGCTTGTACTGTGTTCAAGATCAATAAAGAATTCAACTTCACGCTCGGGGTAGACCGTGTGAAAGACCTCAAATTTATTATAAATAAAGATGATTTTTCTATAAATATTATTTTTGAATATTATGGAATAAATTTGATATAATGTTATAGTCAGGGTAATATTTATAAATTTTGTAAAGTATGCAAGTTGTTATAAAATATTCGCTTGGCCTGGGAATATTCTTTTTGTTAGGAATATTCGCATAACTACCAATCATGGTGGACCCCACAATGTAATTATTGTTTGATCGAGAAAACGACAAAAAATATTTTATAAAAATAACTATGAGGTGTTACCGTTAAAACCGCTGAACTACCCTAGTAAAAGTACAAGAATACGCTGTAGTCAGATAAGAAGACACTAAGATTGATTATCGATGCTTACGTGAGAAGTCACTCACCTACGCTCAATTATCGCATAAAGAATTGCCGATCATCATATTTTATATTATCGATTCAATTATTGTCACAAGATTATCCTCAGATAATATGTTATATTATTAATCGAGACGACAAGTTATAAATGATTAATAATTGTTGAAAGATTAAAATGTGTTGATTAAAAATAAAATGATTTGTGGTAATATTTATTCAATCCTTAATGATATAAAGAGTCTCATATGAGACGCTTCAGTGGTAAGTTTGATTATTTTATTGGGGGCCCATATGTCATCATCTAAGAGTCTCTTCACAATAGTAATTACCTTTGTGAATAGTAATTACCTTCGCAATAAGATTTACCTTCGTCAATAAGAATTACCTTCACAATAGTAATTACCTCAGAATAAGAATTACATTGGCCAATAGTAATTACTCTTTTACTAGACGCCAAACCACTTGTCGCTTCACATTACAAAAGGCCAAACCAATTGTCGCTTCACATTACAGCATCGAACCACTTTTCTTTTCACATCACCAACCGCAAGCCACTCGCTTTTCACACGGTGTAAAAGCTAAGCTAGAAATCTTCTATAAATAGAGGCCTAGTGCTTTCATTATTTTCACTTAATTCATTCAAGCTTTTTAGAGAGAAAGTATAGAGAATAAGAGAGAAAGAAGAAGAGTATTTTGTTACTACACTATCGCAAAGATTCAATCTCCTACCAAAAGTAAGTGGGTGTTATTCTTCTTATTCACGAAGAGAACTGTTGTTATTCCATCGCTTATTATTTCGCTGGAATAACCTCAATACGTGGTTTACCCTATACTTGGTGACATTCTTCTATTATTCGTTGGAACATCCCGCTCTGCAGGTGTTTTACACCCGACTCTGGTTCCGCTTTTTTATTATTATTTTGTCGAACATCCGCTCAAGCAGTTTTACACCTCGACCGGGTTCCGCTATTATTATTTTTGTCGAACATCCCGTTCGCAGGTGTTTTACTAACCCGACCGGTTCCGCTTTTTATTATTCTCGTTGAATATCCTATCCGCAGTGTTTTACACCGGATCCGGGTTCCATCTTTATTATTCTCGTTGAACATCCCCGCTTGGTGAATTTCACCGACCGTTCCGTTATTATTATTCCGCTGAATAACCTGCTCTATAATGGCACCGCATTTACGGTGATTTCTTTTGTTATTCCATTCTTTATTATACCCAAACTGGTTAAAACTTTGACTTCTATACTCCATGAAATTAGTAGAATATCCTCGATATTTCATGCTTCATCCAAAGATCTTTCACGGAAATATTCTTCCGATCATTCTTGAATTTTACTCTACAAAACAAAAGATCATATCGACAATTTGACGTTAATAATTCCCCGGATAAAATAATTTTTGAACTTGTTTTATCGAATTCTTATATCATTGTCATCATCCTCATGTTTATATTTTTTTAAAGTCATCCGTGGGTCTGAAAGGTATGATGGACTCGTATGATTATGACCAGAGACTATTCTTGTAATCATTTAATCGTAATGTTACAAATGATGTGGTAAAAATCCTCAAAGGGTCAGAAGTGTATCGATGGACGCTTGTTGGTATGATCATGACTATTAATGAATACACAACTATTCTTAGCCCGTAAGGTATTTAATAATTGTGGTCGTGATACTAAAGAATATCCTCGCCATAATGCAGGGTGATTCGATGATGTGGATTATTTATTAAAGTTCTAGTCTCAAATTTATAATGTTGATGAAAACCTTTAAATCATAAAAGATAGTAGATTTTATTTTCTACTGACTTTTTTAATGGATCGCTTGTTCCACCGCAGCTTAAACTTGATGTTTATTATATTTTATCGCTTAACATCGTCAAGGCTAATGATAATTTATTCGCATTATCTTAGTCATAATATTTTTATCGGGCTAGTTGAGCTTACCCTTTCTTTCACCGCTCTTCTTCAGAAATGAGAATATACCGGGACTTAGCCTGGGAACGAGTAATGGTCCAGAGGATAACATTAGTAGTCCTCACTATTCGTGAAATAAGGTGATAATAATTGTAATGAGGACTCCTTTCGAAGTTTGTATAATATCTAGTAGATAATATTTGTATTCAAACTCACGCTTTATGTCGATTGTACACTTACGCTTATATTAGTAAGTCAGATTTAAATTTCGCACTACGATCCGACTACCCAAGACGGGTGATGTATACCTAATTTTGGGGGCGCCACACCGGAAGTTCTTCAGAAATACGCCAGAAAGGCAATAACAACAGAATATTATTCAAATTTGACGGTTCTTTATTCAAATCCATAACATGGGCTAAGAAAGTTTTGACATCCGCTTTTTCAATAAACTAATAATTTTATGATTAGATACGATGTTGATTGATTTTAATGGTTTAGTTTTTCAATTGCATAATAGTTGTTTAGAATACGAAAGGTAACAACCTTATTTAAAACAATCAATTTTGGTATGATGTAGTTAACCAATCAATCCCCAAAATCACATCAAAAGCAAGTATCTTTAAAGAGATAAGGTCAATGTAAAAGTGATGGTGCCAACTTGAATCAAACAAGATTTATAAAATGTGGATGTGATGAAAATTTCTCCCAATCTGAGTTTCCACAGATAGTCAAAGTTTAATTTTTCCTGAGTCAAATTTAAACGCTGAGCACAAGTAGAGAGATAAATGAACGGGTAGCAGACCCAGATCAAGTAAGGTATAAACTTCGCAAGAATTTATAAATACCTTACCCGTGATCACCCTCGCTTGGGTTCTCGATTTTGACCTACCACAACAAACGCCTTCCAAGAACCGCTGACTTTTGACTTTTCCGGGATGTTTTTTGAGTCACCGTCCTCATTGAACTAGGTTTCGCCATCGCATAATCTTCGTTTATATGTCCTTCCTTTTCACAATTATAGCAAACTTGAACTGTCTAGGCGCTTTGATCGATATGTCCTCTCTTCCCGATGATTTATAAGATACGAATCGGTGGTCGCTTTCCTTTAGAACCGTCGCAGTAATCGCTGCCGTTTTCATATGGTCGTTGTTAAATCTCCTCTTTAAAATCTCCTCCCCGACTCGCTTCTTCTATTTTCACGGCTATGATTACCACCGTAGAGGGTTACCATTTTGTCCGGTTTTTCTTTCTCCACCGGTTATCGCCAATCGATTAACTGAAGACAGTTGCCCCCAAAAAATAGGTATACATCACCCATTTCGAAAGTTGTCAATACATGGTACGTAAACAACTACAACTTTATTATTACAACAAGAAACTGTGAGTTTGAATACAAATATTATCTTCTAGATAATATCTATACTCAAATAAATCCTCATCACATTTATCGATACATTATTTTACAAAATGGTGAGGACTACTAAACAATCCTTTCTAAAACCTTCATTCCATACCCCGACTGCATCGCTATATTCTCGCCTCCCCGAGAAAAATGGAACAAAAAGGAAAAGGGTGAGCTCAACTAGCTCAAGAAGAATATTACGACTAAGATAATATACAACAAATTATCGTTAGTCTTCAACAGGAAAAATATAATGTAATACAATAGACAACAAATTTTAAATCAATATTCGCAATGAAATAATAATTCATTAGAAGAGTTAAGCAGAGAATGCAAACTACTATCTTCTATGTATGAATTTAAAAGTTCATCGCTCATCTTTTATCCCCGTAACATCAATCAATATACATCCGAATCAAATATTCATCTTTGCACTATGTGCCAAAGATATTCATCACTGGTCATGTTCATTTAAACACTGCTCATCTTCAGACACTACGCCAAAGATATTCTTCAGAAATCATTCATCTTTGCACCATGTGCCAAAGATATTCTTAAGAAATCATTCATCTTGCACTATGTGCCAAAGATATTCCATAATATCATCATTTAAGACCGAGGATGATGAAAATATTTTTTAAAGAAACGAATCCAAAGGAAACAAAATGACAAGGATTAAGGATTAAGGATTCGATTTGGTTTTATCCACGCCAAAAATACCTCAAAAATAATCATAGTGGTGTAAAATTCAAGAATGATCAAAACATGGATACAATCAAAGTTAGTATCCGTAATAGATGTTTTGGATTTAAAAGAAGAAATTTTATTTTTCTATGAATAGTATCAGATACGTGAATAGTGCCAGATACGTGAATAAAGGCCGATACGTGAATAGTAAATCGACACCAAAAGATAGAAATTCCACAAAAACATCTTCACGCTTCATTAATAAGACTCGTGAATAAGAATCGTGAATAAGAATCGTTAATAAGAATCGTGAATAAGAATCGTGAATAAGAACTCATGAATAAGAACTCATGAATAGTAACCCCTACATGAAAAAGTTCCAAATTTGATAAAAAACTTCAGATCAATATTTCAAAGATAATGATATCAAGAAATAATATCATTACTTAAAAAAATAATATCCCTTACCTCGAAAGATCAAGATTTTTAATTAGAATAACCTGTATAAGTCAAGGGAACTTGCACCGCCTAGCAATACTCAAAGTATACTCAAAATACTCACAAGAATACGCCGATAATATATAGAGAGAAAACTTCAGCTTTCGTGTGATTTTCAATTCTAAACCCAAGACCCTATTTAGAGAAATCGCTAGAACACCAAAGCGTAAAATTTATTAAAATAATAATAATATTATTTTTCCAAATCTTCCACGCACACCATCAGCTGAAATCATCACCACACACACATGTCCCATAAGTGTAACAAAAAACGTTTTTCATGCAAAAATTATTTAAAACTTCAAAAAATGATAATTATTTTAGTTTCTAACTTCAATAATTCATAATAAATAGCCCTTTCATCAGAAAAATTGAATCTCATGAGTTTTTATAGGAAATTCAATTTCTACAACTTTGCGTAAGAAAGTTTTTCCAAATTCCAAATAGAAATTGAATCAAATCCACAAACCAAGCGATTTTATTGTGCTATAATCAAATTTCACCAATAAATGGGGTCCACCGACATGTTTAACATGTTTTAAACATTTATTGCAAAAAAATACTCTTCCTCCTCAGATACTCATATATCCCACATTCGTTGTAAAATATCACCATTAATATATTATTAAAATAATATATTTAAACGAATTATTTTATCGTAAAAGATAAAATATTAATTTTCAACAATTGTCATTTTAAAATTTTTCCATCTATATCCACATAAAATCAATATTTTCCTCATCATATAAATCAATAATTAATTATTCACAAATAATATTATGTAATCACAATATCGACAACCGTGCAGCCTCCTGTGAAAGAGGGGCTTCCAATAAGAATTTTTCTTCATCGGGCGCCGCAATTAGTGACCAAACCTCTCCTTAGATGTAACTTTCTAGACATTGCCAATAATGTTATCTAATAATATTATTCAGATAATATGAATTATTCTTCGATAATGAAAAAATATCGTAATGACAATTATCAAACAACAAAGAATATAAAATATCAACGCAAAGAATTATTAACTCATAAAAAATATCGAATAAAGAATTATCGTAACCATTATCGAGTAAAGGCCTTCACGTAAGAATCAATAATTGGTGCAATACCGCGTGCTATCGCTCAACAACGCAGACAGTGTGTTTTAACCACCGGTATTCCAACAAAGATAATCTGAGAATAACTACGCCGCTATTTAAAAACAACTTATATTTGTCGCTTTTTCTTCATCCAATCGCTTCACATGGGCTCACACATGGTCGCTACCGTCGCCGCATTTAATATTCCCGACAAAGCATTTAATATTCCACCACCAAACTAAATATTCCCGACAATAATGAATATTTTATAACCACTGCTTATTTTCAAATATTTCATGATTTAACCCTTAACTATCCACATTAATCAAATCAACCCTTACTATTTCAAAATAATAAATAAAGGAAATTCCTTTTATTTAAAAATTTTGGGGTCTTACAACCTCCCTCCTTATGAAATTTCGCCCTAAATCGACGACGCATTCTGTGTTTCAAAAGGTGAGGATACCTCGCTTTCATTTCCGCTTTCCAATTCCTGTGTCATTTTTCTATAAAGCATGATTCCTCCACAAAACTTTAACTTGTGGTATGAATTTTCATGCAGTAGGACATGCTCCTTCCTATCCAAGATCTTCGACAGTACCTCCTCACACGCTAAGTCTTCTCGCTATCTCGTCCGGCTCTAACTCAATAACGTGGTTCGGTCTTTCACATATTTATTTAAGTATGATATGTGAAACACATTATGAACACGTAGACATATACTTGAGGTAACGCAAGTCTATATAGCTACATTTCCCTACTTGGCCAAGAATTTGAAATGGACCAATAAATCGTGGATCGAGCTTTTCTCTCTTCCCAAATCTTGTAACTCCCTTCCACGGAGCAACTCGCAACAATACATGATCCCCTCACATTAAATTCCACGCCCTTTCGATGAAGATCCGTGATAACTCTTTTTGTCGATCTTGTGCCGCTTTGTATACGCTTGTCGTAATCATTTCGATCTTTTTTAGAGTCATACGCATTTAACTCTAGTCCCAACAATGTTGCTTCACCCACCTCATCCCAACATATCGAGAACTACATTTTCGGCCCATATAATGCTTCAAATGGAGCCACACCTATACTTGCTCGATAATCGCTGTTGTAGGAGAATTCCACCAATGGTAAATACTTATCCCAACTACCCTGAAGTCTAGGACACAGTAGTCTTAATAGATCTTCAAGAGTTTGAATAGTCCTCTCGATTGTCCGTCCGCTTGGGGATGGTATGTCAACTAAATCGCAAACTGCGCTCATAGCTTTTTTTGCAAGCTAACCCAAAATCTTCAAGTGAATCTTGGGTCACGATCCCAAACTATGGATATGTGCATGCCATGCAACCTCACAATCTCATTCACGCATATACTAGCAAGACGCTCAAGGAATAAGTCTCCAGACGGCAAGAAATGAGCAGACTTGGTTAATCTATCAACAATAACCCAAATAAGATTGATGCCTTGAGAAACCGTAGGAAGACCCGTGAACTAAATCCATGGTAATGTGTTCCCACTTCCATTCCGGAATCTCAAGTGGTTGCAACGGACCCTTAGGTACAAGATGCTCCGCCTTTACACGCCGGACAAGTTAAACACATCGAGATAAACTTTGCAATCTCTTCATATTGTTCCACCAAAATGTATCGTCAAGATCACGATACATTTTAGTATTTCCGTGATGGATTGCAAATGGCGATCAGGTGCCTCCATCATAATTCAGACTTCAAATCGTAGTCGTTAGAACACAAAGTCTAGAGAGGACTCAAGTATTCCTTCTTCATCAATTCTCGCTCCTAATAGCTCCTTCAGACTTTCTTCTTCATACGATCGCCTCCTGCCCATGGCTCGAGCAACCTTAACTTTTTCTATTAAAGTCGGGCTCTACGCCAGATACTTGACATCATCGCACTGCTCCTCAAGATATGATCTTCTACTCAACGCGCCACCTACCACGCTCGCTTTTACCGTGATGGTATCAAATAGTGTGGTCGTAGTCTTCAATAGCTCGAGCCAACGTCAGCCGCCAGATGTCGAGTTCTTTTTGAGTGAAGAAATATTTAAGGCTTTTTACGGTCTCAATATATCTCCACTTTCTCCCCATATGATAAGGCTCCATATTTTTAGCTAAAACGATCGCCGCTAACTCTAGATCACGAAGTAGGATAATTCCTCTCATACTTTTAAGTTGTCGCGAGGCATAAAGGCTATGACTTTCCCACGCTGCATGAGAACACATCCTAACCCTTTGCTCAAGCATCATCAGAGATAACAAATCCATCCCCAACCAGATGGTATTGTTGTAACAAAAGCCAAATAAGTCTCCTCTTAAGCTCTTGGAAACTTTTCTCGATTCTTCGCTCCAAACGAATTTTTGTATCCTTCCGAAAGTTAGCCGAAGTTAATGGAGTAGCGATTCGAGAAAACCCTTCCACTAATCTCCGATAATAACCAAATTAAGCCCAAAAGCTACGATTTCACCACCGACTTTTTATTGTTCTAACTTCAGATTGCTTCAATCTTCACGGATCAACAGATACTCCATGTTTCGACACCACGCGCCCAAGGAATGCTACTTCTCTCGCCGTAACTCGTGATTTCTTCAATTCGCATATATAGTTTTTTTTCACGGCCTTTCGAGTACCAAATTTCAAATGGTGCTCATGATCTTCACGACTTTTTGAATATACGAGGATGTCATCAATAAAGACAACAACGAATCGATCCAAATATTCCTGAATACTTGCTCATCATATCCATGAAAGTCGCAGAGCATTAGTTAGTCCAAAGACACGACTAAGAATTCATAATGCCCATACCGAAGTTCTCAAGGCGCTTTGAATATCCTCGCCTAATCTTCACCGATGATATCCGTAACTAAGATCGATTTTTGAAAAGAATTGTGCCCTCAGAATCGGGTCAAACAAGTCATCAATACGAGGTAGAGGATACCTATTCTCGATGGTGACATGGTTCAATTCCCGATAGTCAATACAAAGTCGCATACTCCCGCGCTTTTCTTCTTTTAAATAAAACAGAGCACCCCAAGGAGATGTACTAGATTTAATGAAACCGATGTCCAACAATTCTCGTAGTTGGACCTTTAACCTCAAGTTCAATAGAGCCATTCGATATGGGGTTTTAGAAATGGGCTTGTACTGTGTTCAAGATCAATAAAGAATTCAACTTCACGCTCGGGGTAGATCGAAGTTCTTCTAGAAATACGCCAGAAAGTCAATAACAACAGAATATTATTCAAATTTGACGTGTCTTTATTCAAATCCATAACATGGGCTAAGAAAGCTTCGACATCCGCTTTTTAATAAACTAATAATTTTATGATTAGATATGATGTTGATTGATTTTAATGGTTTAGTTGTTTGAATTGCATAACAAAGTTGGTTAGAATATGAAAACTAACAACCTTATTTAAAACAATCAATTTTGGTAGTGATGATGAGTAGTTAACCAATCAATCCCTAAAATCACATCAAAAGCAAGTATCTTTAAAGAGATAAGGTCAATGTGTAAGGTAATGGTGCCAACTTGAATCAAACAAGATTTATAAACAAATGGATGTGATGAAAGTTTTTCCTAACTGAGTTTCCACAGATAGTCAAAGTCTAATTTCTCCTGAGTCAAGTTTAAACGCTGAGCACACGCAGAGAGAGATAAATGAATGGGTAAAGACCCAGATCAAGTAAGGTATAAACTTCGCAAGAATTTATAAATAGCTTACCCGTGATCACCTCGCTTGGGTTCCTCGATTATGACCAAACCACAACAAACGCCTTCCCTAATCGCTGATTTTTGACTTTTTCGGGATTTTTCGAGTCACCGCCCTCACGAACTAGGTTTCGCCATCGCATAATCTTGTTTATATGTCCTTCCTTTCCACAATTATAGCATACCTTGAATCTGTCAGGCGCTTTGACCGATATGTCCTCTTTTCCAGATTTAGAAGATACGACCGGTGGTCGTTTCTCTCCTTAGAACCGGGCTGTCACGCAAGACCGCTATCTTCACATGGTCGTTGTTAAATCTCTCTTTTAAAATCTCCTCCCGACTCGCTTCTTCTATTTTCACGGCTATGATTACCACCAGAGTGGTTACCATTTTTGTCCATCTGCTTTTCTCCGCAGTTATCATTATTCTCGCTGATCGCTATCTCGGTACGATCCTCGTCAGGGTCCTCACCGACTGCATTTCAAGTATCTCGCCTAATAATTCGAGCCCTGCTTACAACATCTCAATAAAGAGAAAATTTATGAGAAATGAGATATCGACGACGCCGTTTCAAACCTCTAAGAAACATCCCGCCATAACGCTCCTCATTCTCCACCAAATGAGGTGCAAACTCGATAACTCGCAAACTTTGCTCGCATCGAGACACCGCCATGTTGTTTTGTTCCAACTGATGAACTCCACTTCCTTCATACGACGTAACACTTTCGTGAAAGTATTTGTCATTAAATAGCTTCAAACGCCTCCCAAGACACGCCGAAAAGTACCGACGGGTACGCTTCACGCACTCCCACCAAGAGAGTCCGCTTCGCCATTTTAACATAAAGGTGGGCGAATGGAACCTTTCGTCTCTCCGCATCCCAAGACATCGAATATCTTCGTAATTTGTTTGACCCATGTTTCCGCCCATGATCGGATCCGCTTTCCTTAAATTCGTGGTCCCAACTTCGAATCGCTGGGTCGTGGACAACCCGTGAATTGCTATCATTTCTCCTCAGATTTTGAACACGAAGTCTCCTCGTCTCGATTTTTGCATGAATCGCAAAAACTTCTAAACATCCCCTCGCTCATCATCTCGCTTCAATGGTGTTGTTCATGAGGAGGAACATTGCCACTGCTGCACGCTCTCCTCGCTGGTGAGTACAGCATCTCCACTGGCCTCATTTCCATTGTTAATATTCTCACGACATTCTCAAACACCGCCATAAAACAAGGGTTAATTAAGGAAATCAATATATCACATAATATCCCTATATATATCGACCAACTAACAAATAAGCTTAGTAGACACACTAGCTAAGGATTTACTCGCCTCCCTCCTAGTTCTATTCCCGATCTCCGCCAGAGATCATATCCCTAAGCTCGATACTAACCGCGACGCCCCAAAATAGGTATACATCACCCATTCTCGAAGTCAATATACATGGCATGTAAACAACTACAACTTTATTATTACAACAAGAAATCGTGAGTTTGAATACAAATATTATCTTCTGCATAATATCTATACTCAAATAAATCCTCATCACATTTATCGATACATTATTTTACAAAATGGTGAGGACTACTAAACAATCCTTTCTAAAACCTTCATTCCATACCCCGACTGCACTCGCTTATATTCTCTCGCCCCGAGAAAAATGGAACAAAAAGGAAAAGGGTGAGCTCAACTAGCTCAAGAAGAAGAATATTACGACTAAGATAATATACAACAAATTATCGTTAGTCTTCAACAGGAAAAAATAATGTAATACAATAGACAACAAATTTTAAATCAATATTCGCAGCAATGAAATAATAATTCATTGTAAGAGTTAAGTAGAGAATGCAAACTACTATCTTCTATGTATGAATTTAAAAGTTCATCGCTCATCTTTTATCCCCAGAACATCAATCAATATACATCCGAATCAAATATTCATTTTGCACTATGTGCCAAAGATATTCATCACCTGGTCATGTTCATTTAAACACTGCTCATCTTTTGACTACGGCCAAAGATATTCTTCAGAATCATTCATCTTTGCACTACATGTGCCAAAGATATTCTTAAGAAATCATTCATCTTTGCACTATGTGCCAAAGATATTCCATAATATCATCATTTAAGACCGAGGATGATGAAAAATATTTTTTTAAAGAAACGAATCCAAAGGAAAAACAAAATGACAAGGATTAAGGATTAAGGATTCAGATTTGGTTTTATCCACGCCCAAAAATACCTCAAAAATAATCATAGTGGTGTAAAATTCAAGAATGATCAAAACATGGATACAATCAAAGTTAGTATCCGTAATAGATGTTTTGGATTTAAAAGAAGAAATTTTATTTTTCTATGAATAAGATCAGATACGTGAATAAAGTCAGATACGTGAATAGTGCAGATACGTGAATAAGAATCTCGACACCAAAAGATAGAAATTCCACAAAAACATCTTCACGCTTTCGCTTAATAAGACTCGTGAATTGAATAAGAACTCGTGAATAAGAACTCGCTTAATAAGAACTCGTGAATAAGAACTCATGAATAAGAAACCATGAATAGTAACCCCATACATGAAAAAGTTCCAAATTTGATAAAAACTTCAGATCAATATTTCAAAGATAATGATATCAAGAAATAATATCATTCGAAAAAAAAATAATATCCCTTTACCTCGAAAAGATCAAGATTTCTAAATAGAATAATACCTGTATAAGGTCAAGGGAACTTGCACCGCCTAGCAATACTCAAAGTATACTCAAAATACTCACAAGAATACGCCGATAATATAGAGAGAGAAAACTTCAGCTTCGTGTGATTTTCAATTCTAACCCAAGACCCTATTTATAGAAATCGCTAGAAACACCAAAAGTAAAATTTAATATAATAATAATATATATTTTCCACATCTTCCTACGCACACTTCCATCATCTGATCAAATCAACATATAACACAACACATGTCCCATAAGTGAAAAAAACGTTTTTCATGCAAAAGTTATTTTAAACTTCCAAAAATAATTATCAATTAATTTCTAACTTCAATAATTCATAATAAATAGCCCTTTCATCAGAAAATTGAATCTCATGAGTTTTTATAGGAAATTCAATTTTCTACAACTTTGCGTAAGAAAGTTTTTCCAAATTCCAAATAGAAATTGACCAAATCCACAAACCAAGCGATTTTTTAAAGCTATAATCAAATTTCAACCAATAAATGGGGTCCACCGACATGTTTAATATGTTTTAAACATTTATTGCAACAAAAATACTCTTCCTCCTCAGATACTCATATATCCCACATTCGCTGTAAAATATCACCATTATTATATATTAAAATATAATATATTTAAACGAATTATTTTATCGTAAAAGATAAAATATTAATTTTCAACAATTGTCATTTTAAAATTTTCTCCATCTATATCCACATAAAATCAATATTTTTCTCATCATATAAATCAATAATTAATTATTTCACAAATAATATTACGTAATCACAATATCGACAACCGTGCAGCTCCCAGAAAGAGGGGCTTCCAATAAGAATTTCTTCTCATCGCCGCAATTAAAGTGACCAAACCTCTCCTGTATGTAACTTTCTAGACATCGCCAATAATGTTATCTAATAATATTATTCAGATAATATGAATTATTGCTTCGATAATGAAAAATACCAGTAATGACAATTATCAAACAACAAAGAATATAAAATATCAACGCAAAGAATTATTAACTCAATAAAATAATCGAATAAAGAATTCATCAGAACCATTATCGAGTAAGTGCTTCTTCACGTAAGAATCAATAATTGGTGCAATACCGCGTGCTAATCGCTCAACAACGCCAGACAAGTGTGTTTTAACCACCGGTATTCCAACAAAGATAATCTCAGAATAACTACGCCTGCTATTTAAAAACAACTTATATTTGTCGCTTTTCTTCATCCAATCGCTCACATGGGCCCACACACGGTCGCTACTGGGGGTCAGCATTTAATATCCCCGACAAGCATTTAATATTCCACCACCAAACTAATATTCCCCGACAATAATGAATATTTTATAACCACTGCTTATTTTGAAATATTTCACAGATTTAACCCTTAACTATCCACATTAATCAAATCAACCCTTACTATTTCAAAATAATAAATAAAGGAAATTCCTTTTATTAAAAAATTTTGGGGTCTTATCCGAATAAAATATTCATTTTGCACTACGTGCCAAAGATATTCATCAATGGTCATGTTCATCTAAACACTGCTCATCTTAAAGACAAACATACTATCGCCAAAGATATTCATCAATATTTATCATTCATATTTGCACCATGAGCCAAAGATATTCTATAATAATATCATCATAATAAGACCGAAGATGAAAATAAATATTTTAAAGAAACGAATCCAAAATGGAACAAAAGGAACAAGGATTAAGGATTAAGGATTCATATTTTGTTTTATCCATGTATCAAAAATATACTCAAAAATAATCATAGTAATGTAAAATTCAAGAATGATCAAAACATGGATACAATCAAAAAATAATAATCCACAATAGATATTTTATCAGACTTAAAAGAAAAATTTCATTTTTCGATGAATTTAAAATTCATGAATAAGAAGATACGTGAATAAATCAAAGATACAGATTGAATAATAATCATCGACACAGAAAAAAGTTCCAAATTTGATAAAACTTCAGATCTTTCAAATCAACTATTTCAAAGATAATGATATTCAAGAAATAATATCATTATTAAAAATAAAAATAATCCTATCCCTATCATCTCAAAGATCAAGATGATGAAAAATATTTTAAAGAAAGAATCCAAAATAAATCAACAAAACTGACACTGATTAAGATATATAAGGATTCAAAGTATACTCAAAATACTCACAAGAATATATTTAGTGATAATATCAAGAGAGAATGATCAAATTCATGTGATTTTCAATTTAACCCAAGAATAATTCCTATTTATAGAGAAAATTTTAGAACTATCAAAAGTAAAATTTAATATAATATTAATATATAAAAAAAATAGAAACGCCCACTTTGAATCTTCTAGCTTCAGCACTTTGCACATGTTTCATGAGGCCCACAAGTGTAAAAAAAACGAATTTTCCTATTTTTTTAAATAGTTTTAAATTTCCAAAAGTTCAATTATTTCAAAGATAATGATATCAAGAAATAATAATTCATAAAAAAATAATATCCCTATAAATAAATACCTGATATAAGGTCAAGACTTGAACTTGCACCGCCTAACAATACTCAAAGTATACTCAAAATACTCACAAGAATACGCCGATAATATAGAGAGAGAAACTTCAGCTTCGTGTGATTTTCAATTCTAACCCAAGACCCTATTTATAGAAAACGCTAGAACACCAAAGTTAGTAAAATTTAATAAAATATTAATATATATATTATAAATTTTCTAGCCACTTCTTTGAAGATCTGATTTCAGCAATTACATATCACATGTTAGCCCACTTAAATGCAAAAAAACGTTTTTTAAAAAAAATAATTAAAACTTTCAAAAATCAATTATTTTGAGCTTCAAACTTCAATAATTCATAATAAATAGCCCTTTTATCAGAAAATTGAATCTCGCGAAGTTTTTATAGGAAATTCAATTTCTACAACTTTTGCGTAAGAAAGTTTTTCCAAATTCCAAAATGTAAATTGACCAAATCCACAAACTAGCGATTTTATTGTGCTATAATCAAATTTCACCAATAAATGGGGTCCAACCGACATGTTTAACATGTTTTAAACATTTATTGCAACAAAAATACTCTTCCTCCTCAGATACTCATATATCCCACATTCATGTGTAAAATATCACCATTATTATATTATTAAAATATAATAATATATTTAAACGAATTATTTTATCGTAAAAGATAAAATTTCAATTTTCAACAATTGTCACATTAAAAATTTTCTCCATCTATATCCACATAAAATCAATATTTTCTCATCATATGAATCAATAATTAATTATTCACAAATAATATTACGTAATCACAATATCGACAACTGTGCAGCTCCCCTGTGAAAGAGGGGCTTTCCAATAAGAATTTCTCCTTCATCGCCAAGCAATTAGTGACCAAACCTCTCCTTAGATGTAACTTTCTAGACATTGCCAATAATGTTATCTAATAATATTATTCAGATAATATGAATTATTGCTTCGATAATGAAAAATATCAGGTAATGACAATTATCAAACAACAAAGAATATAAAATATCAACGCAAAGAATTATTAAATCAATAAAATATCGAACAAGAATTATCGTAACCATTATCGAAAGTAAAGGCCTTCACGTAAGAATCAATAATCAATACCGCGTGCAATACCGCTCAACAACGCTACCGTGTGTTTTAACCAATTTAGTATTTTAACAAGATAATCTCAGAATAACTACGCTGCTATTTTTAAACAACTTATATTTGTCGCTTTTTTCATCCAATCGCTTCAAGCATGGGCCCACAAAAGTCGCTACCTGTCGCATTTAATATTCCCCGACAAGCATTTAATATTCCACCACCAAACTAATATTCCCGACAACAATGAATATTTTATAACCACTGCTTATTTCAAATATTTCATGATTTTACCCATAACTATCCACATTAATCAAATCAACCCTTACTATTTCAAAATAATAAATAGAGGAAATTAAATTTCATTATTAATAATTTGGGGTCTTACAACCTCCCTCCTTATGAAATTTCGCCTCTAAATCGACGACGCATTCGGTGTTTCAAAAGGTGAGGATACTCGCTTTCATTTTCGCTTCCAATCCCTGTGTCATTTCCTCTATAAAGATGATTCCTCCACAAAACTTTAACTTGTGGTATGACCTTTTCAGTAGTAGACATGCTCCTTCCTATCCAAGATCTCGACAGTACCTCCTCACACGCTAAGTCTTCTGGCTATCTCGTCCTGGTTCTAACTCTATAACGTGATTCTGGTCTTTCACATATTTATTTAAGCATGATATATGAAACACATTATGAACACGAGACATACTTGAGGTAACGCGAGTCTATAGCTACATTTCCTACTCTGGCCAAGAATTTGAAATGGACCAATAAATCGTGGATCGAGTTTTCCTCTCTTCCCAAATCTTGTAACTCCCTTCCATGGAGCAACTCGCAACAATACATGATCCCCTATACTAAATTCCACGCCCTTTCGGCGAAGATCCGCGATAACTCTTTTTTGTCGATCTTGTGTCGCTTTGTATACGCTGTCAATCATTTGGATCTTTTCAGTAGTCATATGCACTAACTCTAGTCCCAACAATGTTGCTTCACCCACCTCATCCCAACATATCGAGAACTACATTTTCGGCCCATATAATGCTTCAATGGAGCCACACCTATACTTTGCTCGATAATCGTTGTTGTAGGAGAATTCCACCAATGGTAAATACTTATCCCAACCGCCTTTCAAGTCTAGGACAGTAGTCTTAATAAATCTTCAAGAGTTTGAATAGTCCTCTCTCGATCATTCGTCCGCTTCGAGGATGGTATGCCAATCAATCAGAACTGCGCTCATAGCTTTTTGCAAGCTAACCCAAAATCTTGGAAGTGAATCTGGGTCACGATCCCAAACTATGGATACAGCATGCCATGCAACCTCACAATCTCATTCACGCATATACTAGCAAGACGCTCAAGGAATAAGTCTCCCAGACGGCAAGAAATGAGCAGATTTGGTTAATCTATCAACAATAACCCAAATAAGATTGATGCTCGAGAAACCGTAGGAAGACCCAGAATTAAATCCATGGTAATGTGTTCCCACTTCCATTTCTAATCTCAAGTGGTTGCAACTTACCCTTAGGTACTAGATGCTCCGCCTTTACACGCCGACAAGTTAAACACATCGAGATAAACTTTGCAATCTCTCTCTTCATATTGTTCCACCAAAATGTATGTCAAGATCACGATACATTTTAGTACTTCCAAGATGGATTGCAAATGGTGGATGTGTGCTCCATCATAATCTTGTACTTCAAATCGAAAGTCGTTTAGAACACAAAGTCTAGAGGACTCAAGTATTCCTTCTTCATCAATTCTCGCTCCTAATAGCTCCCTTCAGACTTTCTTCTTCTTCACGATCACCCGGCCTGGCTCGAAAGCAACCTTAACTTTTCTATTAAAGTCGGGTTCTACGCGATACTCTGACATCATCGCACCTGCTCCCGTGATACGATCTTCTACTCAACGCCGCTACCACCACGCTCGCTTTTACTGTGATGGTATCAATAGTGTGGTCGTAGTCTTCAATAGCTCGAGCCAACGTCAGCCACGATGTTGAGTTCTTTTTGAGTGAAGAAATATTTAAGGCTTTTATGGTCCTAATATATCTCCACTTTCTCCCATATATGATAAGGCTCCATATCTTTCGCACTAAAACACAGAGCCGCTAACTCTAGATAGGATAATTCCTCTCATACTCTTTAAGTTGTCGCGAGGCATAAAGCTATGACTTTCCCACGCAGCATGAGAACACATCCTAACCCTTTGCCTCAAGCATCAGAGATAACAAATCCATCCAACCAGATGGTATTGTCAGGCCATAAAATAAGTCTCCTCTTAAGCTCTTGGAAACTCTTCTCGATTCTTCGCTTCCAAACGAATTTTCAGATGCTTCCGAAGTTACCGAGTTAATGGAGAAGCGATTCGAGAAAAACCTTCCAATTAATCTCCGATAATAACCAAATTTAAGCCCAAAAGCTACGATTTCAACCACCGACTTTTATTGTTCTAACTTCAGATTGCTTCAATCTTCACGATCAACAGATACTCCATGTTTCGACACCACGCGCCCAAGGAATGCTACTTCCTCAAGCCGTAACTCATTTCTTCAATTTGGCATATATAGTTTGTTTTCACGTAATCCTTTCGAGTATCAAATTTTCAAAATGGTGCTCATGATCTTCACGACTTTTGGAATATATGAGGATGTCATCAATAAAAACAACAACGAATCGATCCAAATATTCCTTGAATACTTGGCTCATCATATCCATGAAAGTCAGTAGAGCATTAGTCATCCGAAAGACACGACTAAGAATTCATAATGCCCGCATCGAAGTTCTAAAGGCGCTTTTGAATATCCTCGCCTAATCTTCACCGATGATATCCGTAATCTAAGATCAATTTTGAAAAGAATTGTGCCCTCAGAATCGGGTCAAACAAGTCATCAATACGAGGTAGAGGATACCTATTCTCGATGGTGACATGGTTCAATTCCCGATAGTCAATATAAAGTCGCATACTCCCGCGCTTCTTCTTTATTTAATAAAAACAGAGCACCCCAAATAAATAGTATACATCACCTATTTCGAAGTCACAATACATGGTACGTAAAAACAACTACAACTTTATTATTACAACAAGAAACTGTGAGTTGAATGAACAAATAATATATCTCTGCATAATATCTATACTCAAATAAATCCTCATCACATTTATCGATTTACATTATTTTACAAAATGGTGAGGACTACTAAACAATCCTTTCTAAAACCTTCATTCCATACCCCGACTGCACTCGCTTATATTCTCGCCTCCCCGAGAAAAAATGGAACAAAAGGAAAAGGGTGAGCTCAACTAGCTCAAGAAGAATATTACGACTAAGATAATATACAACAAATTATCGTTAGTCTTCAACAGAAAAAAATATAATGTAATACAATAGACAACAAATTTTAAATCAATATTCGCAATGAAATAATAATTCATTAGAAGAGTTAAGTAGAGAATGCAAACTACTATCTTCTATGTATGAATTTAAAAGTTCATCGCTCATCTTTTATCCCTCGAACATCAATCAATATACATCCGAATCAAATATTCATCTTTGCACTACAAAGCCAAAGATATTCATCACTGGTCATGTTCATTTAAACACTGCTCATCTTTGCACTACGGCCAAAGATATTCTTCAGAAATCATTCATCTTTGCACTACAAAGCCAAAGATATTCTTAAGAAATCATTCATCTTGCACTAAAGCCAAAGATATTCCATAATATCATCATTTAAGACCGAGGATGATGAAAAATTTTTTTTTAAAGAAACGAATCCAAAGGAAACAAAATGACAAGGATTAAGGATTAAGGATTCAGATTTGGTTTTATCCACGCCCAAAAATACCTCAAAAATAATCATAGTGGTGTAAAATTCAAGAATGATCAAAACATGGATACAATCAAAGTTAGTATCCGTAATAGATGTTTTGGATTTAAAAGAAGAAATTTTATTTTTCTATGAATAAGATCAGATACGTGAATAGTGTCAGATACGTGAATAAAGGCCAGATACGTGAATAAGAATCCGACACCAAAAGATAGAAATTCCACAAAAACATCTTCACGCTTTCGCTTAATAAGACTCGTGAAAAGAAGAATAAGAAGAACTCATGAATAAGAACTCGTGAATAGAACTCGTGAATAAGAACTCATGAATAAGAACCCATGAATAGTAACCCCATACATGAAAAAGTTCCAAATTTGATAAAAACTTCAGATCAATATTTCAAAGATAATGATATCAAGAAATAATATCATTATCATTTAAAAAAATAATATCCCTTACCTCGAAAGATCAAGATTTTAATTTGTAATACCGAGTATAAGGTCAAGGAACTTGCACCGCCTAGCAATACTCAAAGTATATACTCAAAATACTCACAAGAATACGCCGATAATATAGAGAGAGAAAACTTCAGCTTTCGTGTGATTTTCAATTCTAACCCAAGACCCTATTTATAGAAATCGCTAACACCAAAAAGTAAAATTTAATATATTAATAATATTATTTTTCCACATCTTCCACGCACACCATCAGCTGAAATCAACCACTAACACATGTCCCATAAGTGACAAAAACGTTTTTCATGCAAAAGTTACTTAAAACTCCAAAAAATGATAATCAATTAATCCTAACTTCAATAATTCATAATAAATAGCCCTTTCATCAGAAAAATTGAATCTCATGAGTTTTTATAGGAAATTCAATTTCTACAACTTTGCGTAAGAAAGTTTTTCCAAATTCCAAATAGAAATTGACCAAATCCACAAACCAAGCGATTTTATTGTGCTATAATCAAATTTTCACCAATAAATGGGGTCCACCGACATGTTTAACATGTTTTAAACATTTATTGCAAAAAAATACTCTTCCTCCTCAGATACTCATATATCCCACATTCGTTGTAAAATATCACCATTAATATATTATTAAAATAATATATTTAAAACGAATTATTTTATCGTAAAAGATAAAATATTAATTTTCAACAATTGTCATTTTAAAAATTTTTCCATCTATATCCACATAAAATCAATATTTTCCTCATCATATAAATCAATAATTAATTATTCACAAATAATATTATGTAATCACAATATCGACAACCGTGCAGCCCAGAAAGCAGGGGCTTTCCAATAAGAATTTCTTCTTCATCGCGCCGCAATTAGTGACCAAACCTCTCCTTAGATGTAACTTTCTAGACATTGCAATAATAATGTTATCTAATAATATTATTCAGATAATATGAATTATTGCTTCGATAATGAAAAATACCGCAGTAATGACAATTATCAAACAACAAAGAATATAAAATATCAACGCAAAGAATTATTAACTCAATAAAATATCGAATAAAGAATTATCAGAACCATTATCGAAAGTAAAGGCCTTCACGTAAGAATCAATAATTGGTGCAATACCGCGTGCTATCGCTCAACAACGCCAGATTAGTGTGTTTTAACCACCGGTATTCCAACAAGATAACTCAGAATAACTACGCCAAGTATTTAAAAACAACTTATATTTGTCGCTTTCTTCATCCAATCGCTCACATGGGCTCACACATGGTCGCTACCGTCGCATTTAATATTCCCGACAAGCATTTAATATTCCACCACCAAACTAATATTCCCCGACAATAATGAATATTTTATAACCACTGCTTATTTTCAAATATTCATGATTTAACCCTTAACTATCCACATTAATCAAATCAACCCTTACTATTTCAAAATAATAAATAAAGGAAATTCCTTTTATTTAAAAAATTTTGGTCTTACAACCTCCCTCCTTATGAAATTTCGCCCTCTAAATCGACGACGATTCGGTGTGTTTCAAAAGGTGAGGATACCTCGCTTTCATTTCGCTTCCAATTCCTGTGTCATTTCTCTATAAAGATGATTCCTCCACAAAACTTTAACTTGTGGTATGACTTTTCGCACAGTAGGATGCTCCTTCCTATCCAAGATCTTCGACAGTGTACCTCCTCACACGCTAAGTCTTCTTGGCTATCTCGTCCTGCTTCTAACTCAATAACGTGGTTCGGTCTTTCACATATTTATTTAAGTACGATATGTGAAACACATTATGAACACGTAGACATACTTTGAGGTAACGCAAGTCTATAGCTACATTTACTACTCTGGCCAAGAATTTGAAATGGACCAATAAATCGTGGATCGAGCTTTCTCTCTTCCCAAATCTTGTAACTCCCTTCCACGGAGCAACTCGCAACAATACATGATCCCCTACATTAAATTCCACGCCCTTTCGATGAAGATCCGCGATAACTCTTTTGTCGATCTTGTGCCGCTTTGTATACGCTTGTCAATCATTTCGATCTTTTTCGTAGTCATACGCATTTTAACTCTAGTCCCAACAATGTTGCTTCACCCACCTCATCCCAACATATCGAGAGAACTACATTTTCGGCCCATATAATGCTTCAAATGGAGCCACACCTATACTTGCTCGATAATCGTTGTTGTAGGAGAATTCCACCAATGGTAAATACTTATCCCAACTACCCTTGAAGTCTAGGACACAGTAGTCTTAATAGATCTTCAAGAGTTTGAATAGTCCTCTCTCGATCGTTCGTCCGCTTGGGGATGGTATGTCAACTAAATCGCAAACTGCGCTCATAGCTTTTTGCAAGCTAACCCAAAATCTTCAAGTGAATTGGGTCACGATCCCAAACTATGGATATGTGCATGCCATGCAACCTCACAATCTCATTCACGCATATACTAGCAAGACGCTCAAGGAATAAGTCTCCAGACGGCAAGAAATGAGCAGATTTGGTTAATCTATCAACAATAACCCAAATAAGATTGATGCCTTGAGAAACCGTAGAAGACCCAGAACTAAATCCATAGTAATGTGTTCCCACTTCCATTCCTAATCTCAAGTGGTTGCAACGGACCCTTAGGTACAAGATGCTCCGCCTTTACACGCCGACAAGTTAAACACATCGAGATAAACTTTGCAATCTCTCTCTTCATATTGTTCCACCAAAATGTATGTCAAGATCACGATACATTTTAGTACTTCCGTGATGGATTGCAAATGGCGATTGTGTGCCTCCATCATAATCTTCAGACTTCAAATCGTAGTCGTTAGAACACAAAGTTCAGAGTGGACTCAAGTATTCCTTCTTCATCAATTCTCGCCTCCTAATAGCTCCTTTCAGACTTTCTTCTTCATAATGATCGCCCCGGCCTGGCTCTCGAGCAACCTTAACTTTTTCTATTAAAGTCGGGCTCTACGCGCAGATACTGACATCATCGCACTGCTCCTCAAGATATGATCTTCTACTCAACGCGCCACTACCACGCTCGCTTTTACTGTGATGGTATCAATAGTGTGGTCGTAGGTCTTCAATAGCTCGAGCCAACGTCACGCCGCCAGATGTCGAGTTCTTTTTGAGTGAAGAAATATTTAAGGCTTTTTATGGTCCAATATATCTCCACTTTCTCCCCATGAGATAAGGCTCCATATTTTTAATAATGAAAACGATCGGGCCGCTAACTCTAGATCACGAGTAGGATAATTCCTCTCATACTCTTTTAAGTTGTCGCGAGGCATAGGCTATGACTTTTCCCACGCTGCATGAGAACACATCCTAACCCTTTGCCTCAAGTATCGTCAGAGATAACAAATCCATCCCAACCAGATGGTATTGTTGTAACAAAAGCCAAATAAGTCTCCTCTTAAGCTCTTGGAAACTTTTTCTCGATTCTTTCCTCCAAACGAATTTTGTATCCTTCCGAAGTTAGCCGAAGTTAATGGAGAAGCGATTCGAGAAAACCTTCCACTAATCTCCGATAATAACCAAATTTAAGCCCAAAAGCTACGATTTCACCACCGACTTCGGTTTGTTCCCTAACTTCAGATTGCTTCAATCTTCACACGATCAACAGATACTCCATGTTTCGACACCACGCGCCCAAGGAATGCTACTTCTCTCGCCGTAACTCGTGATTTCTTCAATTTGGCATATAGTTGGTTTTCACGGTTTTCGAGTACCAAATTTTTCAAATGGTGCTCATGATCTTCACTACTTTTTGAATATACGAGGATGTCATCAATAAAGACAACAACGAATCGATCCAAATATTCCTTGAATACTTTGCTCATCATATCCATGAAAGTCGCAGAGCATTAGTTAGTCCGAAAAGACATGACTAAGAATTCATAATGCCCATACCGAAGTTCTCAAGGCGCCTTTGAATATCCTCGCCTAATCTTCACCGATGATATCCGTAATCTAAGATCGATTTTTGAAAAGAATTGTGCCCTCAGAATCGGGTCAAACAAGTCATCAATACGAGGTAGAGGATACCTATTCTCGATGGTGACATGGTTCAATTCCCGATAGTCAATACAAAGTCGCATACCCCGCCTTTTCTTCTTTACAAATAAAACAGAGCACCCCAAGGAGATGTACTAGATTTAATGAAACCGATGTCCAACAATTCCTCGTAGTTGGACCTTTAACTCCTCAAGTTCAATAGAGCCATTCGATATGGGGTTTTAGAAATGGGCTTTGTACTGTGTTCAAGATCAATAAAGAATTCAACTTCACGCTCGGGGTAGATCGAAGTTCTTCTAGAAATACGCCAGAAAGTCAATAACAACAGAATATTATTCAAATTGACGTGTCTTTATTCAAATCCATAACATGGGCTAAGAAAGCTCGACATCCGCTTTTTAATAAACTAATAAATTTTATGATTAGATATGACAAGTTGATCGATTTTAATGGTTTAGTTGTTTGAATTGCATAACAAAGTTGGTTAGAATATGAAAACTAACAACCTTATTTAAAACAATCAATTTTGGTATGATGAGTAGTTAACCAATCAATCCCTAAAATCACATCAAAAGCAAGTATCTTTAAAGAGATAAGGTCAACAGTAAGGTAATGGTGCCAACTTGAATCAAACAAGATTTATAAAAATGGATGTGATGAAAGTTTCTCCTAACTGAGTTTCCACAGATAGTCAAAGTCTAATTTCTCCTGAGTCAAGTTTAAACGCTGAGCACACGCAGAGAGATAAATGAATGGGTAAAGACCCAGATCAAGTAAGGTATAAACTTCGCAAGAATTTATAAATATTTTACCCGTGATCACCTCGCTTGGGTTCCTCGATTATGACCAACACAACAAACGCCTTCCTAATCGCTGATTTTGACTTTTTTCGGGATGTTTTTCGAGTCACCGTCCCTCTCACGAACTAGGTTTCGCCATCGCATAATCTCGAGCGATATGTCCTTCCTTTCCACAATTATAGCATACCTTGAATCTGTCAGGCGCTTGACCGATATGTCCTCTTTTCCGTGATTTAAAGATACGACCGGTGGTCGTTTCTCCTCCCTTAGAACCGGGCCGTCGCCAAGACCGCCATCTTTCACATGGTCGTTGTTAAATCTCTCTTTTTAAAATCTCCTCCCGACTCGCTTCTTCTATTTTCACGGCTATGATTACCACCAGAGTGGTTACCATTTCGTCCATTCGCTTCGCTTTTCTCCGCAGTTATCATTATTCGCTGATCGCTATCTCTCGATACGATCCTCGTCAGGGTCCTCACCGACCGTGCATTCTCGCTATCTCGCCTAATAATCGAGCCCTCGCTTACAACATCCTAATAAAGAGAAAATTTACGAGAAATGAGATATCGACGACGCCGTTTCAAACCTCTAAGAAACATCCCGCCATAACGCTCCTCATTCTCCACCAAATGAGGTGCAAAACTCGATAACTCGCAAACTTTGCCTCGCATCGAGACACCGCCATGTTGTTTTGTTCCAATGATGAACTCCACTTCCTTCATACGATTTAACACTTTCGTGAAAGTATTTATTTGTCATTTAATATAGCTTCAAACGCCTCCCAAGACATGCCGAAAAGTACCGATGGTACGCTTCACGCACTTCACCAAAGAGTCCGCTTCGCCATTTTAACATAAAGGTGGCGAATGGAACCTTCGTTTTCCTCCGCATCCCAAGACATCGAATATCTTCGTAATTTGTTCGACCCATGTTTCCGCCATGATCGGATCTCGCTTTTCCTTAAATTCGTGGTCCCAACTTTCGAATCGCTGGGCCGTGACAACCCGTGAATTGCTATCATTTCTCCTCAGATTTTGAACACGAAGTCTCCTCGTCTCGATTTTGCATGAATCGCAAAAACTTCTAAACATCCCCTCGCTCATCATCCGCTTCAATGGTGTTGTTCACAGAGGAACATTGCCACTGCTGCACGACGCTCTCCTCGCTGGTGAGTACAGCATCTCCACTGGGCCTCATTTCCATGTTAATATTCTCAACGACATTCTCAAACACCGCCATAAAACAAGGGTTAATTAAGGAAATCAATATATCACATAATATCCCTATATATCGACCAACTAACAAATAAGCTTTAGTAGACACACTAACAAGGATTTTACTCGCCTCCCTCCTAGTTCTATTCCCCGATCTCCGCCAGAGATCATATCCCTAAGCTCGATACTAACCGCGACGCCCCCAAAATAGGTATACATCACCTATTCTCGAGTTGTCAATACATGGTATGTAAACAACTACAACTTTATTATTACAACAAGAAACTGTGAGTTTGAATACAAATATTATCTTCTGCATAATATCTATACTCAAATAAATCCTCATCACATTTATCGATACATTATTTTACAAAATGGTGAGGACTACTAAACAATCCTTTCTAAAACCTTCATTCCATACCCCGACTGCATCGCTATATTCTCGCCCCCCGAGAAAAATGGAACAAAAGGAAAAGGGTGAGCTCAACTAGCTCAAGAAGAATATTACGACTAAGATAATATACAACAAATTATCGTTAGTCTTCAACAGGAAAAATATAATGTAATACAATAGACAACAAATTTTAAATCAATATTCGCAATGAAATAATAATTCATTGTAAGAGTTAAGTAGAGAATGCAAACTACTATCTTCTATGTATGAATTTAAAAGTTCATCGCTCATCTTTTATCCCTCGTAACATCAATCAATATACATCCGAATCAAATATTCATCTTTGCACTACATGTGCCAAAGATATTCATCACCGGGTCATGTCATGTTCATTTAAACACTGCTCATCTTCAGACTACGCCAAAGATATTCTTCAGAAATCATTCATCTTGCACCATGTGCCAAAGATATTCTTAAGAAATCATTCATTTGCACCACAGCCAAAGATATTCCATAATATCATCATTTAAGACCGAGGATGATGAAAATATATTTTTTTTTAAAGAAACGAATCCAAAGGAAACAAAATGACAAGGATTAAGGATTAAGGATTCAGATTTGGTTTTATCCACGCCCAAAAATAAACCTCAAAAATAATCATAGTGGTGTAAAATTCAAGAATGATCAAAACATGGATACAATCGAAAGTTAGATCCGTAATAGATGTTTTGGATTTAAAAGAAGAAATTTTATTTTTCTATGAATAAGACCAGATACGTGAATAGTGTCAGATACGTGAATAAAGGCCGATACGTGAATAGTAAATCCGACACCAAAAGATAGAAATTCCACAAAAACATCTTCACGCTTTCATTAATAGTACTCGTGAATAAGAACTCGTGAATAAGAATCGCTTAATAAGAATCGTGAATAAGAATAACTGAATAAGAATAAGAACCCATGAATAGTAACCCGATATGAAAAAGTTCCAAATTTGATAAAAACTTCAGATCAATATTTCAAAGATAATGATATCAAGAAATAATATCATTACTTAAAAAAATAATATCCCTTACCTCGAAAGATCAAGATTTCTACTAGTAATACCTGTATAAGGTCAAGGAACTTGCACCGCCTAGCAATACTCAAAGTATACTCAAAATACTCACAAGAATACGCCGATAATATAGAGAGAGAAAACTTCAGCTTCGTGTGATTTTCAATTCTAACCCAAGACCCTATTTATAGAAATCGCTAGTAACACCAAAGTTAGTAAAATTTAATATATTAATAATATTATTTTTCCACATCTTCCCACGCACACCATCAGCTGAAATCAACCACTCAACACATGTCCCATAAGTGAGTAAAAAAACGTTTTTCATGCAAAAGTTACTTAAAACTCCAAAAAATAATTATAATCAATTAATCCTAACTTCAATAATTCATAATAAATAGCCCTTTCATCGTAAAATTGAAATCGCGAGTTTTTATAGGAAATTCAATTTCTACAACTTTGCAGTAAGAAAGTTTTTCCAAATTCCAAATAGAAATTGACCAAATCCACAAACAAGCGATTTTATTGTGCTATAATCAAATTTCAACCAATAAATGGGGTCCACCGACATGTTTAATATGTTTTAAACATTTATTGCAACAAAAAATACTCTTCCTCCTCAGATACTCATATATCCCACATTCGTTGTAAAAATATCACCATTAATATATTATTAAAATAATATATTTAAACGAATTATTTTATCGTAAAAAGATAAAATATTAATTTTCAACAATTGTCATTTTAAAAATTTTTCCATCTATATCCACATAAAATCAATATTTTCCTCATCATATAAATCAATAATTAATTATTCACAAATAATATTATGTAATCACAATATCGACAACCGTGCAGCTCCTCAGAAAGAGGGGCTTTCCAATAAGAATTTCTTTCATCTGGCGCCGCAATTAAAGTGACCAAACCTCCTTAGATGTAACTTTCTAGACATTGCCAATAATGTTATCTAATAATATTATTCAGATAATATGAATTATTGCTTCGATAATGAAAAATACCGTAATGACAATTATCAAACAACAAAGAATATAAAATATCAACGCAAAGAATTATTAACTCAATCAATAAAATATCGAATAAAGAATTATCGTAACCATTATCGAGTAAGGCCTTTCACGTAAGAATCAATAATTGGTGCAATACCGCGTGCCATCGCTCAACAACGCCAGACAAGGTGTTTTAACCACCGGTATTCCAACAAGATAATCTCAGAATAACTACGCCCGCTATTTAAAAACAACTTATATTTGTCGCTTTTTTCATCCAATCGCTCACATGGGGCCCACACATGGTCAAGGCTGTCGTCGCATTTAATATTCCCGACAAATTTAATATTCCACCACCAAACTAATATTCCCCCGACAATAATGAATATTTTATAACCACTGCTTATTTTGAAATATTCATGATTTAACCCTTAACTATCCACATTAATCAAATCAACCCTTACTATTTCAAAATAATAAATAAAGGAAATTTCGCAAATGAAATAATAATTCATTGTAAGAGTTAAGAGAGAATGCAAACTACTATCTTCTATGTATGAATTTAAAAGTTCATCATCATCTTTTATCCCTCGTAACATCAATCAATATACATCCGAATCAAATATTCATCTTTGCACTATGTGCCAAAGATATTCATCACCGGGTCATGTTCATTTAAACACTGCTCATCTACGCCAAAGATATTCTCACCAATCATCTCATCTTTGCACCACTGTGCCAAAGATATTCTTAAGAAATCATTCATCTTGCACTATGTGCCAAAGATATTCCATAATATCATCATTTAAGATCGAGGATGATGAAAAATATTTTTTAAAGAAACGAATCCAAAGGAAACAAAATGACAAGGATTAAGGATTAAGGATTCAGATTTTGTTTTATCCACGTTCAAAAAATACCTCAAAAATAATCATAGTGGTGTAAAATTCAAGAATGATCAAAACACGGATACAATCAAAGCTAGTATCCGTAATAGATATTTTGGACTAAAAGAAGAAATTTTATTTTTCTATGAATAAACCGAAGATACGTGATCAGATAACGTGAATAAGTGCCGATACGTGAATAAGAACTCCGACACCAAAAAGATAGAAATTCCACAAAAACATCTTCACGCTTCACTTAATAAGACTTTGAATAAGAATCGTGAATAAGAACTCATTTAATAAGCTTAATAAGAATCGTGAATAAGAACTCATGAATAAGAACTCATGAATAGTAACCCCCATACATGAAAAAGTTCCAAATTTGATAAAACTTCAATCAATATTTCAAAGATAATGATATCAAGAAATAATATCATTAGAAAAAAATAACATCCCTTACCTCGAAAGACAAGATTTCTAATAATAACACCTGATATAAAGGTGAAGGAACTTGCACCGATAGCAATACTCAAAGTATACTCAAAATACTCACAAGAATACGCCGATAATATAGAGAGAGAAAACTTCAGCTTCTTCGTGTGATTTTCAATTCTAACCCAAGACCCTATTTATAGAAAAACGCTAGTAACACCAAAGTTAGTAAAATTTAATAAAATAATAATATATATAAACAAAATTCTACGCCCAATTTTAGAAATCTGATTTCAGATCATTTATAACACATGTTAGCCATGCCAACAAAATATAAAAAACGTTTTTCTTATAAAAATATTTAAAACTTCAAAAATCAATTATTTTGAGCTTCTAACTTCAATAATTCATAATAAATAGCCCTTTCATCAGAAAAATTCGAATCTCATGAGTTTTTATAGGAAATTCAATTTTCTACAACTTTGCGTAAGAAAGTTTTTCCAAATTCCAAATAGTAAATTGAACCAAATCCACAAACTAGCGATTTTATGTGCTATAATCAAATTTCACCAATAAATGGGGTCCACCGACATGTTTAACATGTTTTAAACATTTATTGCAAACAAAAATACTCTTCCTCCTCAGATACTCATATATCCCACATTCATTGTAAAATATCATCACCGCTAATATATTATTAAAATAATATATTTAAACGAATTATTTTATCGTAAAAGATAAAATATTAATTTTCAACAATTGTCATTTTAAAAATTTTCTCCATCTATATCCACATAAAATCAATATTTTTCTCATCATATAAATCAATAATTAATTATTCACAAATAATATTACGTAATCACAATATCGACAACCGTGCAGCTCCAAGAAAGAGGGGCTTTCCAATAAGAATTTCTTCTCATCGCGCAAGCAATTTAGTGACCAAACCTCTCCTGTATGTAACTTTCTAGACATTGCCAATAATGTTATCTAATAATATTATTCAGATAATATGAATTATCGCTTCGATAATGAAAAAATACCGTAATGACAATTATCAAACAACAAAGAATATAAAATATCAACGCAAAGAATTATTAACTCAATAAAATATCGAATAAGAATTATCGTAACCATTATCGAGTAAAGGCCTTCACGTAAGAATCAATAATTGGTGCAATACCGCGTGAATTAGGTATACGCCACCCATCTTGGGTCGCCACTTACATGGTACATAAATTCAAATCGCCACTTACATGGTACATAAATTCAAATACAACTTATTAATATAACTGTCAGGTATAATATTATATAAATCGTGAGTTTGAATACAAATATTGTCTACTAGATATTATACAAACTCAAAAGGAGTCCTCATTACAACTATTATCACACTATTTCACGTAATAGTGAGGACTACTAATGCTATCCTCTCGACCATTACTGCTCCCCGACTCGTCTCAAATGCCTATGTTCTCATTTCCTCAAGAGAATAAAGGAAAGAAAGGGTGAGCTCAACTAGCCCAAGAAGAAATATTACGACTAAGATAATGCGTAATAAATTATCATTAGCCTTCAACAAAGTTGTTAAACCGATAAAATACAATAGACAAACCAGCTTTAATCGCAGCAATGAATAAGCAATCCATTAAAAGAGTCAAGTAGAGAATAAAGTCTACTATCTTTTAGGTTTTAAAAGGTTTTCATCAATTTTTATCACCGAGACTCAAATTTTAATAAATAAACCACCACATCTAATCATCCTCGCACTACTGGCCAAGGATTTTCATCAAATTATCAATGGTCATGACTATACCGAATCACCCCCGGTCATAATCATACCAAAACTATCCATCATCGCATTATGTGCCATCGAGGACTTTTGTCACATCATTTATATCAAGTCATGATTATACCGAATGATCCTCGGTCATAATCATACTAAGTTCATCTACGCACGTAAGCCAAAGATAACATAATATAACACGAGGATGATGACAATGACATAATAATTCAATAAAACAAGTTCAAGAATTATTTAATCCATGAATTATTAACGCCCAAATTGTCAACACGATATCGCTTTCAGAGAGTAAAATTCAAGAATGATCAAGAATATTTCCATGAAAAGATATCGATGAAACGCAAATATCAAGGATATTCTACTAATTTCATGGAGTATAGAAGTCAAAGTTTTAACCAACCGGGTATAATAAAGAATGGAATAACAAAAGAAATCACCACGCATGCGTAGATTTCAGATGATAAAAGTTATTCCAATGTAATAATAATAATCTAACTGTGTCGTGAAATTCACAACCGGATGTGATGTTCCAATGTAATAATAAAGATGGAACTGCATCCTGTAAAACACATGACAGATATTCCAAATGTAACGATAAAGATTGTAATGTGTCCAAATGTAATAAAAACACATGCATGTGATGTTCCAAATGTAATAATAAAAAACGGAACTGTGTCCTGTAAAACACATGCATGTGATGTTCCAATGTAATAATAAGAATGTCACCAAAGTATAGGTAAACCAGATACACAAAGTTATTCCAATGTAATAATAAGAATGGAATAACATAAGGATTTCACCAAGTATAGGTACGCCACAGATACAAAGTTATGTATAGGTATGCCACTTTTACAAAAGTTATTCCAATGTAATAATAATGAATGGAATAATGTAAGTTCTCTTCAAGAAGAAAGAATAACACCCCTTACCGTACAAAAAAGAACCTAATATGTAAAAAGTAAAGAAAGAAGTAATACTCTTCTTCTTTCTATAATTTTTCTCTATAGCTTCTTCTCTATAATTTCTCTCTGTAGTTTCAATGAATTCGTAAGAAAATAATGAAGGAACGAGCTTCTATTTATAGAAAATGGAATGCATAAGAATTAATCCATGAACTATCCGTATTGATTTATTTTAATCTGACTATCCATATTTAAAGAAAAATCTTTTAAATAAAATATAATATATTCTATTTATATAAAAACATTTTACTATGCAAACACTATGCAATACTATGCAAAACACTATGCAAAAACACTACGCAACACTATGCATAATAAAATATAATATATTCTATTTATGTAATAACTTTAATAAAGTATTCTATTTTATATAAAGATGTTTCGCTTTTATTACGCTAATAATACTTAATAAAACAAAACGCCATTATCGCTATAATAATTCATATTATTAATCGACAATAATGGAATCAAACCGAGTGACTTTCACATAAAGATCAATAATCAATACCCGTGCTACTACGCAACCACACGACATCTTTTTTTTACTACCGAAAGTAGTTCAACAAGATCAACCAGAAAACTTCCGCCGTTATTTCAATAAAATATTTTGTCGCTTTCAATCCGACAATAATTTCGCTAGGGTCCACCAATGATTGAGTCATTGCATTTAATATTCCCTCGCTAAACCTAATATTCCCCACCAATCTAATATAATATAACCACTGTCAGATACTTTGCAAAATTTATAAATACTACCCACAACTATAATATTATCTCAAATTCACACCATAATATTAAAAAATTATTTCAACAAAATTTAAATCTTTATCGATAAAACTGGGTCTCACAATCTCCCTCCTTATGGAATTTCGCTTCAAATTAGGGTAATGACTGATGATATGATAAAGAGGTGAGGATACCTTGAATACCTTTTTATCGTTGAAAATATTAAATTCATTCAATTACCAAAGCAATCCGCCAAAGATATTCATTAACAATTCATCTTTGCACTACATGTGCCAAAGATATACAAATCAGAAACCAATAATGCCGAGACGCAATTTTAATAAGATCACAACCATTAATTATCCATGCACCATCGCCAAGGATATTCGTGTTTTCAATTACGGCCATGATTATACCTAATAATCCGTGGTCATAATCATACCAAGTCTATCAATGCACTACTACCAAAGACGACTTTTTACCACATCCATGAATTAATATTTCATCACGAGACTCAAATTTCAATAATTAATCCATATCATCGAATCATCCCCGCACTACGTGCCAAGGATATTCATTAAGATTCACGCACCACAAATTATCCATGCACTACTACCAAAGATAATCGTATTCATTAAGATCACGACCACAAATTATCCATGCACTACTACCAAAGATAATCAGGTATTCATTAAGATCACCACCACAAATTATCCATGCACTACTACCAAAGATAATCGGTATTCATTAAGATCACGCACCACAAATTATCCATGCACTACTACCAAAGATAAGTGGTATTCATTATTATTTAACCAATAAATTATCCATGCACTACTACCAAAGATAATTGGTATTCATTAAGATCACGACCACAAATTATCCATGCACTACTACCAAAGATAATTGTATTCATTAAGATCACACACCACAAATTATCCATGCACTACTACCAAAGATAATTGTATTCATTAAGATCACGCACCATAAATTATCCATGCACTACTACCAAAGATAAAGTATTCATTAAGATACACGACTATTAAATTATCCATGCATACTAAGATAATGTGTATTCATTAAGATAACCACAAATTATCCATGCACCACTACCAAAATTATACCAAAGATAATTGTGGTATTCATTAAGATCACGACACACACTAATAAATTATCCATGCACTACTACCAAAGATAATTGTGTATTCAATTACTAGCATGATTATACCTAACAATCCTCGGTCATAATCATACCAAGTCCATCTACGCACTACAAAAGCCACGTATTTACTTTCAACATAATATAAGCATGAGGATAATGATATAAAGAATCAATCAAATGAGATAAAGGATAAATATTAAACATTTATAATATAATTTATCCAGATTCAAGAATATCCCCATGTTATCAATCACTTAATAATCTCATAATCTAATATCATTAATATTATAACAATATTTTAATCACTTCTTAAATTTATAAACAATTTATCTCAATTGTTTACGCTTTTACCATATAATGCATTTAATCATTCAAAATGCCATACTCATAAAGATATCATCACCAATTATCAAATCCTCATCAAAAAAAATATGCATATACTCTATATAGGATTCTCTAGCCATAAAATCCTATTTTCAACTTTGTTATTTCACATAACATATTTAACTCATATGTTCAGAATTAAACTATTTTCATGAAAAATACCAAATCAGTCCCAAAAATATTTCTTTTCTGGGATTTAGCATAATATAGTCCCATAATGAAAATATATTTTCTCTAATTTTTAAAATTCATTTACTATTTTTCAAAAATCAATTTCTAATTAATTCCTTAAGAAATTAGCTACCTCAAGTTTAACTCCAAAATTCCCAAATCTTGGCAGGACCTTACACATGTTAACGTGAGCTTCTAGTTTAAATTTCATGGTCATCTGAGTTATAGAACTCCTAAGTTATAGCATTTTTCATTTTAAAAAACCTAAATATTGAAATAGTCATAACTTGCTCATTTTAAGTCGTAATGAGCTCATTTTTGGACAGGAGGTACTTTATACCATATACCTTCATGTCCCAAAAGGCCAGAATTTTTCTCACAAATTAAGTGGCTGAAATAGCCCCTTAAAGTTTCTGGGCAGTAGCATTTTTGGTTTTTGCAGCTTTGCATTCCTTTGCAAAAATCAGTCCACACGAAAAACTAAAACTCCATTTCCAGTGATTCCACTTGGATAAGCTACAAAACTCATAGATCTAACCCTAGGACTTGACCACATTCAAAAATTCAAAATATAATAAGAGATATGGTCAATTGAATTTCATGTTACGCTTTTCACCAAAATCTGATTTTCAACTCTTTGTGATTTCTAAGAAACTTTCATGTTTTCACATACTAACCAACATAACTCATCATAAAACTTACTAATACTTCATATACCCATGATTTTCATTAGTCCAATGCTTTTATTATGACTTTCATCATAAACCACGTAAATGCTCATTTTAGTCAAGAAATATTCGAGGGTTTAAGAAATGGGTTTTCAGATCGGGGTCAATACAAAATTCGATTTCACGCCTAGGTAGGCTAGGAAATCTTCAAGAATACGCCAAGAAATTTATTAATGATAGAAATATCATTCAAAAATCTACTATTTTATCCAAGACTTGATAAGACGTCACATCGATACCAATCGTGACTTCTATCCCTTAACCTAGATAAGACCTCACAATGATACCTATAAACTTGCCATCTTCATTCACGATGTCGCCACGTAAAGTCCGCTTTTGCATTCCACACAAGGAAGTCAACAACGAAAAGGATCGGGCTCTTTTACTTATGGCTTGATATAACAAAGGATTAACTTTAGGTTTGGTTACTTTGAATTCAGATAACAAAGTTGTCAAGTTAGAATATAAAAGCTAACAACCTTACAAAAAGAATAATGAGTAGTTAATCAATCGATTTTCAAAAATTACCTCAAAGGCAAGTATTTTCAAAGAGATAAGATCGACAGTAACGTGAAAGTGTTTATTTGAAACAACAAGATTAAAAAAAATAAGGAGGTAACGTAAGGTTCCTACCAACTAAGTTTCAACCAATAAGTCAAAGTTTAATTTCTTCTGAGTCAAATTTAAACGCTGAACACAACTAGGTGAAATAAAAGAGTGGGTAGAACTTGTATTGAATAAAGTATAGACTTCATTAATTTATAATTAACTTACCCGTAATAACTTCGCTCTCGTTTTCAATAAACGCCTCGCTTAAATTATCAAGTTCGACTTTTTTACTATAGGTACATTCCACCCTTAAGTGCTTCTTCACATTCCCGATCCATGATTTGAATCATTATTCTCCGATCCATATCGAATTCGGGCCGACCGCCATGCATGTGGTAATTCAATTCGATGTCGGGTTCTCCCAATTGTCGCCCAAAAAGCAAAGTCCATTTCATCTATTTCGCTTTATCGATCTGGACGCCTTTTTCTACACTATCAACGCACAGCAGCCTTTTTACCCACGCATCGCCTATTCTCCTTCGCTCGCTTGTTTCTTCTTTCAAACCGATCTTTGATTTTTAAATTCTCGATTCCAACTTTAATATCTTACACCCCGCCAAAGCGTGATTTTGTTCGAGCATCACATATCGGTAACCCAATTTTCAATTGTCAGATCCCTTTGTTCCACTAATCGCTTGCCATTCTTCAACCTCGTTTCTTCTAGCTCACTTAACACGATTTTGTAATTCTAAGTTTTGATCATAAATTTCTTCTAACCAACCTCCTCGTGTTCTCTTCTTCTTCTTCTCTTCTTCCTCACTTTCACCGCTACCTCAAGCAACTAGCTCTCTGTGTAAATAATTAGTTCTTCATTCACTACGTGGATATCTCTAATTTGTTCCTCGTCTCGATAATCGCATTAACCTCGATTAGTGATTAAAGGTGTCACAACTGGCCACATTCACTCCATCAGGAATATTTTCACCGCCATTTCCAAACACCGCCACAACACAAGGGTTAATTAATATATCAAATATTATCCCTATACCGACCGACCAATTAAATACCAAATAAAACTTAGTAGGTCATACTAATAAGGAATTTCCCTCCCGCCTCTCCTCCTAGTTCTTATCTCACATCTTAGCCAGTGGATCATATCCCTAAGCTCGATACCAACCGCGACGCTCTAAAATTAGGTATACGCCACCCATCTTGGGTCGCCACTTACATGGTACATAAATTCAAATACAACTTACTAATATAACTGTCGTGGTATAATACGTATAAATCGTGAGTTTGAATACAAATATTGTCTACTAGATATTATACAAACTCAAAAGGAGTCCTCATTACAACTATTATCACACTATTTCACGTAATAGTGAGGACTACTAATGCTATCCTCTCGACCATTACTGCTCCCCGACTCGTCCAAATTTATGTTCTCATTTCAAGAGAACAAAGGAAAGAAAGGGTGAGCTCAACTAGCCCAAGAAGAAATATTACGACTAAGATAATGCGTAATAAATTATCATTAGCCTTCAACAAAGTTGTTAAACCGATAAAATACAATAGATAAACCAGCTTTAATCTGCAATGAATAAGCAATCCATTAAAAGAGTCAAGTAGAGAATAAAGTCTACTATCTTTTAGGTTTTAAAAGGTTTTCATCAATTTTTATCACGAGACTCAAATTTTAATAAATAAACCACCACATCTAATCATCCCCGCACTACTGGCCAAGGATTTTCATCAAATTATCAATGGTCACGACTATACCGAATCACCCCCGGTCATAATCATACCAAAACTATCCATCATCGCATTATGTGCCACCGAGGACTTTTGTCACATCATTTATATCAAGTCACGATTATACCGAATGATCCTCGTCATAATCATACTAAGTTCATCTACGCACGTAAGCCAAAGATAACATAATATAACACGAGGATGATGACAATGACATAATAATTCAATAAAACAAGTTCAAGAATTATTTAATCCATGAATTATTAACGCCCAAATTGTCAACACGACATCGCTTTCAGAGAGTAAAATTCAAGAATGATCGTAAGAATATTTCCATGAAAAGATATCGATGAAACGCAAATATCAAGGATATTCTACTAATTTCATGGAGTATATAAGTCAAAGTTTTAACCAACCGGGTATAATAAAGAATGGAATAACAAAAGAAATCACCACGCATGCAGATTCAGATGTATAAAGTTATTCCAATGTAATAATAATAATCTTAACCTGTGTCGTGAAATTCACACCGGCTGTGATGTTCCAATGTAATAATAAAGATGGAAACTAGATCCTGATAAAAAAGTCCTGTAAAACACGATAGATATTCCAATGTATCGATAAAGATTTTAACCAGTAATAAAAAACACATGCATGTGATGTTCCAATGTAGTAATAATAAAATTTTAACCAGTCCTGTAAAAACATGCATGTGATGTTCCAATGTAATAATAATAAGAATGTCACCAAGTATAGGTAAATCACAGATACAAAAGTTATTCCAATGTAATAATAAAGAATGGAATAACATAAGGATTTCACCAAGTATAGGTACGCCACAGACACAAAGTTATATGATAGGTACGCCACTTTTTACAAAAGTTATTCCAATGTAATAATAATGAATGGAATAATGTAAGTTCTCTTCAAGAAGAAAAGAATAACACCCCTTACCGTAAAAAGAACCTAATAGAATATAAGAAGTCAAAGAAAAGCGTATACTCTTCTTCTTTCTATAATTTTCTCTATACTTTCTCTCTATAATTTCTCTCTGTAGTTTCAATGAATTCGTAAGAAAATAATGAAGGAACGAGCTTCTATTTATAGAAAATGGAATGCATAAGAATTAATCCATTAACTATCTGTATTGATTTATTTTAATCTGACTATCCATATTTAAAGAAAAATCTTTTAAATAAAATATAATATATTCTATTTATATAAAAACATTTTACTATGCAAACACTACGCAATACTACACAAAACACTACGCAAAACACTACGCAACACTATGCATAATAAAATATAATATATTCTATTTATGTAATAACTTTAATAAAGTATTCTATTTTATATAAAAGATGTTTCGCTTTTATTACGCTAATAATACTTAATAAAACAAAACGCCATTATCGCTATAATAATTCATATTATTAATCGACAATAATGGAATCAAACCGAAAGTGACTTCTCACATAAAGATCAATAATCAATACCGCAGTGCTACTACGCAACCACACGACATCGCATTTTTTACTACCGAGTAGTTCAAACAAGAACTACCAGAAAACTTCCGCCGTTATTTCAATAAAATATTTTTGTCGCTTTTCAATCCGATAATAATTTCACAGGTCCACCAATGATTGAGCCATTGCATTTAATATTCCCTCGCTAAAACCAATATTATAATATAACCACCAATTGCAAAATTTATAATATAATATAACCACTGCATACTTTGCAAAAAAATTTATAAATACTACCCACAACTATAATATTATCTCAAATTCACACTTAATAAATAATATTAAAAAATTATTTCAAACAAAATTTAAATCTTTATCGATAAAACTTGGTTAATCTATCAACAATAACCCAAATAAGATTGATGCCTCGAGAAACCGTAGAAGACCCGTGAACTAAATCCACATGGTAATGTGTTCCCACTTCCATTTCTAATCTCAAGTGGTTGCAACGACCTTAGGTACTAGATGTCCGCTTTTACACGCCGACAAGTTAAACACATCGAGATAAACTTTGCAATCTCTCTCTTCATATTGTTCCACCAAAATGTATGTCAAGATCACGATACATTTTAAGATTTCCGTGATGGATTGCAAATGGTGTATCAGGTGCCTCCATCATAATTCAGACTTCAAATCGAGTCGTTAGAACACAAAGTCTAGAGTGGACTCAAGTATTCCTTCTTCATCAATTCTCGCTCCTAATAGCTCCTTCAGACTTTCTTCTTCATACGATCACTCCCGGCCCATGGGCTCGAAAGAACCTTAACTTTTTCTATTAAAGTCGGGCTCTACGCGATACTTGACATCATCGCACTCGCTCCTCGTGATACGATCTTCTACTCAACGCGCCACCTACCACGCTCTTTTTCTGTGATGGTATCAATAGTGTGGTCGTAGTCTTCAATAGCTCGAGCCAACGTCACCGCCAGATGTCGAAGTTCTTTTTGAGTGAAGAAATATTTAAGGCTTTTTATGGTCCGAATATATCTCCACTTTCTCCCCATATAGATAAGGCTCCATATTTTAGCTGAAAAACGATCGGGCCGCTAACTCTAGATCACGAAGTAGGATAATTCCTCTCATACTCTTTTAAGTTGTCGCGAGGCATAGGCTATGACTTTCCCACGCTGCATGAGAACACATCCTAACCCTTTCCCTCAAGATCATCAGAGATAACAAATCCATCCAACCAGATGGTATTGTTGTAACAAAAGCCAAATAAGTCTCCTCTAAGCTCTTGGAAACTTTTCTCGATTCTTCTTCTTCCAAACGAATTTTGTATCCTTCCGAAGTTAATGAAGTTAATGGAGAAGCGATTCGAGAAAACCCTTCCACTAATCTCCGATAATAACCATTTAAGCCCAAAAGTTACTACGATTTCAACCACCGACTTTCATTGTTCTAACTTCAGATTGCTTCAATCTTCACGGATCAACAGATACTCCATGTTTCGACACCACGCGCCCAAGGAATGCTACTTCCTCAAGCCGTAACTCTCAGATTTCTTCAATTTGGCATATAGTTGGTTTTCACGAAGCCTTCGAGTACCAATTTAAATGGTGCTCACGATCTTCACTACTTTTGAATATACGAGGATGTCATCAATAAAGACAACAACAAACCGATCCAAATATTCCTCGAATACTTGGCTCATCATATCCATGAAAGTCAGTAGAGCATTAGTCATCCGAAAGACATGACTAAGAATTCATAATGCCCATACCGAAGTTCTAAAGGCGCTTTGAATATCCTCGCTTCTAATCTTCACCGATGATATCCGTAATCTAAGATCGATTTTTTGAAAAGAATTGCGCCCTTGAATCGGGTCAAACAAGTCATCAATACGAGGTAGAGGATACCTATTCTCGATGGTGACATGGTTCAATCCCCGATAGTCAATACAAAGTCGCATACTCCCGCCTTTTCTTCTTTACAAATAAAACAGAGCACCCCAAGGAGATGTACTAGATCTAATGAAACCGATGTCCAACAATTCCTCGTAGTTGACCTTTAACTCAAGTTCAATAGAGCCATTCGACATGGGGTTTTAGAAATGGGCTTGTATCTGTGTTCAAGATCAATAAAGAATTCAACTTCACGCTCGGGGTAGATCGAAGTTCTTCTAGAAATACGCCAGAAAGTCAATAACAACAGAATATTATTCAAATTTGACGGTCTTTATTCAAATCCATAACACGGGCTAAGAAAGCTCGACATCCGCTTTTCAATAAACTAATAAATTTTATGATTAGATATGATGTTGATTGATTTTAATGGTTTAGTTGTTTGAATTGCATAACAAAGTTGGTTAGAATATGAAAACTAACAACCTTATTTAAAAAACAATCAATTTTGGTAATGATGAGTAGTTAACCAATCAATCCCTAAAATCACATCAAAAGCAAGTATCTTTAAAGAGATAAGGTCAATGTAAAAAGGTGATGGTGCCAACTGAATCAAACAAGATTTATAAACAAAGTGGATGTGATGAAAGTTTTCCTAACTGAGTTTCCACAGATAGTCAAAGTCTAATTTCTCCTGAGTCAAGTTTAAACGCTGAGCACACGCAGAGAGATAAATGAATGGGTAGACCCCAGATCAAGTAAGGTATAAACTTCGCAAGAATTTATAAAATAGCTTACCCGTGATCACCTCGCTTTGGGTTCCTCGATTATGACCAACCACAACAAACGCCTTCCCTAATCGCTGATTTGATTTTTTTTCGGGATTTTTCGAGTCACCGTCTCTCGCCGAACTAGGTTTCGCCATCGCATAATCTCGAGCGATATGTCCTTCCTTTCCACAATTATAGCATACCTTGAACTGTCAGGCGCTTTGACCGATATGTCCTCTTTTTCCAGATTTTAGAAGATACGACCGGTGGTCGTTTCTCCTCCCTAGAACCGCTTGTCACGCAGACCGCTGCCTTCATACGGTCGTTGTTAAATCTCCTCTTTTTAAAATCTCCTCCCGACTCGCTTCTTCTATTTTCACGGCTATGATTACCACCAGAGTGGTTACCATTTTTGTCCATTCTGCTTTTTTCTCCGCAAGTTATCATTATTATTCGCTGATCGCTATCTCTCGCACGATCCTCGTCAGGGTCCTCAATGACTGCATACTCAAGTATCTCGCCTAATAATTCGAGCCCCTGCTTACAACATCCTAATAGAGAGAAAATTTATGAGAAATGAGATATCGACGACGCCAAGTTTCAAACCTCTAAGAAACAAACATCCGCCATAACGCTCCTCATTCTCCACCAAATGAGGTGCAAACTCGATAACTCGCAAACTTTGCCTCGCATCGAGACACCGCCACGTTGTTTTGTTCCAACTGATGAACTCCACTTCCTTCATACGATTTAACACTTTCGTGAAAGTATTTGTCATTAAATAGTTTCAAACGCTCCCAAGACACGCCGAAAAGTACGGATGGGTACGCTTCACGCACTCCCACCAAGAGTCCGCCTTCGCCACTAACATAAGGTGGCGAATGGAACCTTCGTTCTCTCCGCATCCCAAGACATCGAATATCTTGTAATTTGTTTGACCCATGTTTCCGCCATGATCGGATCCGCTTTTCCTTAAATTCGTGGTCCCAACTCTTCGAATCGCTGGGTCGTGATAACCCGTGAATTGCTATCATTTTCTCCTCAGATTTTGAACACGAAGTCTCCTCGTCTCGATTTTGCATGAATCGCAAAAAAGCTTCTAAACATCCCCTCGCTCATCATCTCGCTTCAGTGGTGTTGTTCACAGAGGAACATTGCCAATTGCTGACGCTCTCCTCGCACAGTGAGTACAAAGCATCTCCACTGGCCTCATTTCCATCATAATATTCTCACCGACATTCTCAAATACCGCCATAAAACAAGGGTTAATTAAGGAAATCAATATATCACATAATATCCCTATATATCGACTCAACTAACAAATAAGCTAGTAGACACACTAATAAGGATTTACTCGCCTCCCTCCTAGTTCTATTCCCCGATCTCCGCTGCAGATCATATCCCTAAGCTCGATACTAACCGCGACGCCCCCAAAATAGTATACATCACCCATTCTCGAAGTCACAATACACGGCATGTAAACAACTACAACTTTATTATTACAACAAGAAACTGTGAGTTTGAATACAAATATTATCTTCTGATAATATCTATACTCAAATAAATCCTCATCACATTTATCGATACATTATTTTACAAAAATGGTGAGGACTACTAAACAACTCTTTCTAAAACCTTCATTCCATATTCCCGACTGTGATTTCGCTATATTCTCGCCTCCCGAGAAGAAAAATGGAACAAAAAGGAAAAGGGTGAGCTCAACTAGCTCAAGAAAGAATATTACGACTAAGATAATATACAACAAATTATCGTTAGTCTTCAACAGTGGAAAAATCTAATGTAATACAATAGACAACAAATTTTAAATCAATATTCGCAATGAAATAATAATTCATTGTAAGAGTTAAGAGAGAATGCAAACTACTATCTTCTATGTATGAATTTAAAAGTTCATCGCTCATCTTTTATCCCTCGTAACATCAATCAATATACATCCGAATCAAATATTCATCTTTGCACTACAGCCAAAGATATTCATCACTTGGTCATGTTCATCTAAACACTGCTCATCTTTGCACTACGCCAAAGATATTCTTCAGAAATCATTCATCTTGCACTATGTGCCAAAGCCAAAGATATTCAATAATATCATCATTTAATATCATCATTTAAGACCGAGGATGATGAAAAATTTTTTAAAGAAACGAATCCAAAGGAAACAAAATGACAAGGATTAAGGATTAAGGATTCATTTTTTGTTTTATCCATGTCCAAAAATACCTCAAAAATAATCATAGTGGTGTAAAATTCAAGAATGATCAAAAACATGGATACAATCAAAGCTAGTATCCGTAATAGATATTTTGGATTTAAAAGAAGAAATTTTATTTTTCTATGAATAAGTGTCAGATACGTGAATAAGGTCAGATACGTGAATAAAGGCCAGATACGTGAATAAGAATCTCGACACCAAAAGATAGAAATTCCACAAAACATCTTCACGCTTCACTTAATAAGACTCGTGAATAAGAATCGTGAATAAGAACTCGCTTAATAAGAATCGTGAATAAGAACTCATGAATAAGAACTCATGAATAGAACCCCGACATGAAAAAGTTCCAAATTTGATAAAAAGTTTCAATCAATATTTCAAAGATAATGATATCAAGAAATAATATCATTCGAGAAAAAATAATATCCCTTACCTCGAAAAGATTAAGATTTCTAATTTTAATACCGCATATAAGTATCAAGGAACTTCAGACCGCCTAACAATACTCAAAGTATACTCAAAATACTCACAAGAATACGCCGATAATATAGAGAGAGAAAACTTCAGCTTCGTGTGATTTTCAATTCTAACCCAAGACCCTATTTATAGAAAACGCTAGAAACACCAAAGGTAAAATTTAATAAAATATTATATATTTATATAAAATTTTCACGCCCACCTTTTAAAATCTGATTTCAGCTCATTCAACCCACACATGCCATAACCACCTCAAATGAAAAAAACGTTTTTAATTAAAAAAAATATTTTAAACTTCCAAAAATCAATTATTTTTGAGCTTCTAACTTCAATAATTCATAATAAATAGCCCTTTCATCAAAAATTCGAATCTCATGAGTTTTTATAGGAAATTCAATTTCTACAACTTTGCAGTAAGAAAGTTTTTCCAAATTCCAAATAGAAATTGATCAAATCCACAAACCAAGCGATTTTAAAGTGCTATAATCAAATTTCAAATAATAAATGGGGTCCACCGACATGTTTAACATGTTTTAAACATTTATTGCAAAAAAAATACTCTTCCTCCTCAGATACTCATATATCCCACATTCGTCAGTAAAATATCACCATTATTATATTATTAAAATATAATAATATATTTAAACGAATTATTTTATCGTAAAAAGATAAAATTTTAATTTTCAACAATTGTCACATTAAAAATTTTCTCCATCTATATCCACATAAAATCAATATTTTTCTCATCATATGAATCAATAATTAATTATTCACAAATAATATTATGTAATCACAATATCGACAACCGTGCAGTTCCCACATGAAAGAGGGGGCTTCCAATAAGAATTTCTCTCATTTCTGCGCTAATAATTTATCTAAGTGATTATTCAAACCTCTATCAGATGTAACTTTCTAGACATCGCCAATAATGTTATCTAATAATATTATTCAGATAATATGAATTATCGCTCGATAATGAAAAATACTTCACAGAATGACAATTATCAAACAACAAAAGAATATAAAATATCAACGCAAAGAATTATTAACTCAATAAAATATCGAACCAAAGAATTATCGTGAACCATTATCGAAAAAAGGTCTTCACGTAAGAATCAATAACGGTGCAATACCGCATGGTGCAAAAGTGATGTCCCGCTCAAAGTCAACGCCAGAGCGCGTATTGTTTTAACCGAACCCAAGTATTTATAACAAAGATAATTGGTAGAATAACTGCTTCTACCCCGTTATTACGAGAAAACAACTTATACGGAGACTGCTAGAGAAACTTTCATTACATCCAATTTCATATTCCTAAGCAACCTCGTTATTCAATTCAAGCAATCAAACCATTCAGAGTCAAACATTTTCATATCAATTTTCATATCATGAAGTCATTCGCTTATTACGATGTCAAGTTTTCTTAGTCCACGTTATGGATTTTAATAAAGACACGCCGATTTTAATAATATTCCGTTGTTATATTAATTTTTCCCGACGATTGATTTCAAGAATTTCTCGTTTACTTCCAAAGACCGATATTAAATTTTGTATCGACTTTGAACCTGCACAAAACTCATTTCTAAAATCTCATATCGAATGGCTCCTATTGAACTTCAAGAGTTAAAATTCAACTATAGAATTTGGTACCGAGCCTTTATCCGTGACTTCTTTCAGGAATGCAATCAAGCCTGCATTCGTAGGGGACACCATATTCGCAAGCGATAATAAACCGATAGGTGTCATTGTAACGCATATCCAAGATTGGGATATGAGTCATAGTTGAGAACAACCTAAGTCAAGAATCTAAATACGTAGCTTTCTATGCTTAGTCAAGTTATTATCAAGATTTTGTGGAAAGATTTTCTCGAATCGCTATTCCATTAACGCAAAATGACAGTAGAGATACAAAATTCGAATGGAGCAAGGAATGTGGAAGAGCTTCAAGAACTCAAGAGAGACTCATTTCAAAGACATGTTTTCGACCATGCCATCCTCGAAAAGTTTAACGTGGTAGCCGACGTGTTGAGTAAGATCGATACAAGTACGAAAATGATATCACAAAGACTAATTTCAGATAATTTACAAATAATAGAGATGGAGATGAAAACTCTAGGTACCCAATGATGATGATATACGAGTATAATCGATTTTAATCGATAAAGTTAAAGTCGTTCAAGCCACACAACCGAGCCGATGAATTTGAAGAAGGAGGTGCAAGAAGTTGTTATTTCAAAAGCAAGAATCCATGAGGGCGAGGAAAGCTCAAACCTTCGATTTATTAATCCATTTGAAATTCTCGATCGAATAAGAATTGTGGCCTATAACTGCTTTTACCGCCAAGTACGACGCTGTTCATAACGCTTTTCACGATCGATGTTACGTAAATATGTGGACTAATTCAACCACGCTATCGAAGTTATAACCCGACGAGATAATCAAGACTTAACGACGAGGAGGTAATTCACAAGATCTTGGATAGTGAAAGAACATGTCCCATGTATCGAGGTTATACCACAAGTTAAGGTTTTTGTGGAGAAACCATGCTATCGAGGAAATGACCTCGGAGTTGGAAACGGAAACGAAAGCGAGGTATTCTCATCTTTTCAAACACTGTGTATCGACGCCAATTTCGAGGACTTAAATTTCATAAGCGAGGGGAGGTCAGAAGACCTCAAATTATTAATAAATGAAATTTATTTTCTCTATTTATTATTTTGAAATAGTAAGGGTTGATTTGATTAATGTGGATAGTTATGGGTAAAATACGCAAATATTTCAAAATAAGCAAGTGGTTATAAAATATTCATTATCATTTGGGAATATTCGTTTCGTCGTGGAATATTCTCATGCTTTTGGGAATATTCGTGACGACTAAGACAGCCTTTTGTGGGCCCCATAAACGAAAAAGTTTATCGATGAAGAAAACGATAAATATAAGTTATTTATAAATAACGACGTAGTTGTTACCAAGTATCATCGTTGAATACCCATGGTTAAAACACATTAATACGCATTGCCGAACAAGAAGATACTCAGATTGCACCAATTATTGATTCTTACGTAAGAAGGCACTACTCAATAATTGTTACAAAGAATTATCGCTCAAAGATTTTATTTTATCGATTCAATAATTGTCGCGATTGATATTTTATATTATCGTTGTTTCAATAAATTATCATTACACAAGATTTTCATTATCTGAGCAATAATTCATATTATCCGAATAATATTATCGATAACATTATTGGCAATGTCTAGAAAGTTCGCTGCTCAAGGAGAGGTTTCGTCACCTAATCAAGCCGCCAAGAAGTGAGAGATCCTTATCGAAAGCCCTCTTCCCCGGAACTACCGTCGTAAGATCGTGATTCTCAGAATATTATTTGTGAATAATTAATTATTGATTTATATGATGAGGAAAATATTGATTTTATGTGGATATAGATGGAGAAAATTTTAAATGACAATTGTTGAAAATTAATATTTTATCTTTTTCTCGATAAAATAATTCATTTAAATATATTATTTTAATAATATATTAATGATGATATTTTTATAATGAATGTGGGATATATGAGTATATGAGGAGGAAGAGTATTTTGTTGGCAAAATATTTAACACATGTTTTATGTGTTGCAGGACCCCATTTATCGATCGAAATTTGATTATAATTGTGAAAATCGCCTCGCTTCAGGATTTTTACCAATTTTGCTTGGAATTTGGAAAAACTTTCTTCTCAAAAAGTTGTAGAGAATTGAATTTTCTATAAAATGTCATGAGATTCGAATTTTCCGATAAAAGGGCTATTTATTATGAATTATCAAGTTCAAAGTTCAAATAATCGATTTTTGAAGTTTAAATTATTTTAAATTAGAAAAACGTTTTTTTTCATTTTTTTTTGAAACTCATTTAACATGTGTGATTAGGTATGCTAATTCAGATTGTTAGTAAAAGCGATGAAGTTGTGGAAAATATAATATATATTTAATAAATTTTACTTTTGGGTGTTCTAAAGATTTTCCTATAAATAAAAGGTGCTTAGGTTAGAATTGAAAATCACAATTAAAATCAAGTTTTTCTCTCTATATTATCGAGTTTATTCTTGTGAGTATTTTGAGTATACTTTGAGTATTGTTATATGCAAGGCAAGTTCAAGTCATAGCCTATATCCTGTTTCAAACTGTAAGATCGATCTTTCGAGGTAAGTGGATGTTATTTTATTCAAAATGATATTATTTCTTCAATATCATTATGCCAAATATTGGTTGGAAATTTTTATCAAATTTGAACTTTTTCATGCCTGGGTTTTATTCACGAAGTTACTATTATTCATGAGTTACTATTCACGAGTTACTATTCACGAAAGTTACTATTCATTTAGTACTATTCACGGTCACTAAGATGTTTAATTTGTGATGATTTTTTTGGAAATTTCTATCTTTCGTGCTCTGAGTTACTATTCACGATATGGCACTATTCACTTAACACTAAGACTATTCACCTAAAAATGAAATTTCTTCTTTTTGTCCAAAATATCTATTATGGATACTAGCTTGATCAGATCCATGTTTTGATCATTCTGAATTTTACTCCACTCGATTACTTATGAAGTATTTTGAACTCGATTGTTTAAAATACTTAATCCTTAATAATTGTTCTTTTGTTTCAATCGATTCATTTTTCTTTAAAATATTTTTCATCATCCTCACCCTAAATGATGATATTATCGAATATCTTCGCCCTCAGAAAGGCAAAGATGAATGATTTCGATGAATATCTTTGGCCCAGAAAGCAAAGATGAATGTGTCGGATTTGAATACGATCGATCGATTAATATCTTCGCCCAGTAGTGCGAAAGATGAACAGTGTTTAGATGAATACGATTAATCGATGAATATCTTCGGGTCAGAGTGCAAAGATGAATATTTGATTCCGTATATATATCGATTGATGTTACAGGATAAAATATCGACGATGAACTTTTAAATTCATATATGTAAGATAGTTTGCATTCTCTACTTAACTCTTCTAATGAATTGTTGTTTCACCGCAGCTTGTTGATTTAAAACTAGTCAGTGTCTATTGTATTCTATTAGATTTTTCCTCGTTGAGACTAACGATAATTTGTTGTATATTATCTTAGTCATAATATTCTTTATCGGGCTAGTTGAGCTCACCCTTTTCCTCGTTGTTCCATTTTTCTTCTCGTGAGGCAGAATGTAATAGTACTACCAATGGTAATGGAATGAAAGTTCTAGAGAGAGTTGTTTAAGAGTCCCTCACCATTTTTGTAAAATAATGTATCAATAATTGTGATGGGATTTATTTGGTGTGGATATTGCCTAGAAGACAATAATATTTAAACTCATTAAGATATATGTGTCAGATTGTATTTACACAAATGTATTAATAAAGTTTAGTTAACTCATGATTCGCGCACTCGTAATGGGTCGATGGAATGGACCTATTTTGGGGGCGCCACTGCCTAGTAGATCTGCAAGTCCTTCTTATTGTAGAATCGCTCGAATTTGCAGGCAAATGCTCGTGGTGGATATCGTAGAGAGGCTAAATGGCTTTGTATCATAGGCTGGAGATTAGCTTGGTTTTAGATTCTCGCTTTTCATATTCAAAGATAATCTCTAAACGTCTCAATTAATTGATTTTTCGTGATGGATCCTCGCTTTTAGGGTTTTTAAATTACTTTTAAAATTTTAAATTTTCTGCTTTTTGTGCCTAAAATCCAACAAATAGTGCTTAGGTTAGAATTGAAAATCACACCGTAAACCCAAGTTTTATCTCTATTTCTCTATATTATCGAAGTTTATTCTTGTGAGTATTTTGATATCTCGAGTATTGCTATACTATGCAAGTTCGTTTCAAATAAGTTATTCCAATGTAAGATCGCTTTTCGAGGTAAGGGATAGTAAGTGGATTTTAAGTGATCGAAAGGGATGTTATTTTCTTCGTAAGTGATATTATTTCTTCAATATCATTATGTTGAAATATTGGTTTGAACTTTTATCAAATTTGAAACTTTTTTATGTTGGGGTTACTATTCACGAAAGTTACTATTCATTTATCAAGTTACTATTCACGAGTTATTATTCACAAGTTACTATTCATGGGTACTATTCACTACAAAATTGGTTTCTTTTTCTAACCAAATTATAGTTGATTTATGAATATTACTCGAGATTAAAACTATGTATTGATTATATTGATTTTATTATCATATATAACATTTTATAACCCCGATGTTGAAATTCTCTTCACCTGAGTGTAAAGACGGGTAGATTATTGGTATGATCATGACTAGGGTTCTCTTTGACCAAAGAAGGAAAAGTTGAATTGTGGACCGGTATGATCGCGACCATTAAATTTATAATTGAATATCTTTAGGTTAAGCAAAGGTGAATTGATCAACATGGTTATAATTATTGTTTATATAAATTCGAAATGATTATATATTTCTTTCGAGATATAATATCTTTGGCTATATAGTACAAAGATGACTTATTGATGAATATCTTTGGCCCAGAGCAAAGATGAATGATTTCGATGAATATCTTGGCATGTAGTGCAAAGATGGTCTGTTGATGAATATCTTTAAATTTACCAGGTGCAAAGATGAATTTATTAGTATGATTATGAACATGAATCGTGATTTTGGTATAACCATGATCTTTGATGTTTGTGTGATGAAAATTATCTTTCGTCCTATATGAGAAAAGGAATTTAGAACAACAATTACGATTATGAAGTTATACATGTGATTGTGGATGTGAATTGTCGATTGATGTTACAGGATAAAACAACATTGGTGGATTTTTAACATCGAGAAGATAATAGATTTTATAATCTATTCGACTCTTCTAATGGATCGCTTCGTTACCGTTAACTATGGTTGAAAAGTTTTATCATCTACCATATATTCTAAATCGATTTATTATCGTTGAAAGCTATTGATAATTTATTTATCTTTAGTCATGATATTCTTTATCGAAGCTAGTTGTGTTTCACCCTTTCGCTTCACAATTCCTTTCTGTGTAATAAAAGTGTGCAAATGGGATGTTGAGAGAATAACAGGAATAGAAATCATGGTCATAGATGTTCGAGGGTGAGGTGAATTTAACTTGGAAGGTGTTTTGCCATTATCATACAAGATGTCTAATGACATACAACCTCGTGTCATCATAAGATGTGATTGTGCTTTCATCCACTTCACGAGTATATTTACAAGCACTACTTATATAATCTTGGTGTTTGTTTTGGAGTATAATACCCAATTAGAGACGATGGAGATAATGATACGTCAAGAAGACTCACCATTGGGAAGAATACGATAAGAATCTTCTCGCTTTTCTTTCGGGGTCTATTGGTCAACCAAGAGAGGATAATTTCGGCCATATGATATCTATCATAACCTGCACGCATGGCCTCCCACGTACGAAGGTTTCTCGAGCACTTCCCAAAGATTCTAATTTTAAAACAGTTTTCGACTATACCTTTATGTAAGGTGTCATTATGAGGTGTTGTCCGAGGTTGGGACATGAGTCACGGTTGATTGGTCTATATTTGTATTTAAACTCATTAATTTATGTGTTAGTCGTATTTTGCACGACAATTGTATTAACGAAGTCAGAATTGTTTTTGCATTTCTACGATTTTGGCGACTCAAAATGGGTTTATTGAATTGGACCTATTTTAGAGTAATAGCCACATTAACTACCTTAAATTTTTGGTATAAAAAATATATTAAATAATGTGTCATCATAACATTAGTTGAGAAAATCTCACGTCACGTGATTGACTATTTCATAAAATAGCATTAAAAATTAGATGTATGGCATTTGAAACCTATTTGAGACTAAAATTTAAGAACCCTCCTTTTCTTCACACCAGCGCATTTGCTCTCTACTTCTCACTAGCTCGTTTGTTTACTTCACATCTGTTCAACCATGTCTTCTCATATGCATTCAATTGACTCACAAATATCATATATAAACATGTAGGGTCATTAATCACACTATAAATATCTAATGAATTTAGTCATTCAATTTTGAATCATATTCATAGTCAACTCGAGAGAGTTCAAAACATTGTCGATGATGGCGTAATTATCACAATGACATAGTATCAAGTATTAGTATTAACATGATGTTAATAATTTTCTACATTTTCTACATTTATTTAATACTTGCTTTCTGATTTATATCAAATTGAAAAATACATTTTACTAACACTTTTCGAATCACACAAATTAAGATATTAATTTTGTTTTTAATATACCATATTAAATTAATATCTCCAACTAATTTCTTTCATTCAATATATAAACATACTTGAGTTTTTAATACTTTAATTACTTTTTCTCGCATAATTAACATAGCATTTAGTTAACTTTTTATTTTGAATATAGCCAAGTTGTTAATCATTTCAAACTAATAACTAAAAAGAGTGTATTTAGATCATCTGGATATCAACAACGGTAACTTCAATTTAAAATAATAATTTATTTTTTAATTGTATTCAGAAGACGATCATTATAATATATATAATTTTACAAAATTGTAATTCAACAACACTTTTTTAGTAGTAGGCGTTCAGCCGTACTTTTTAGGGCAGTCCACTAAAATTTAATAATAATAATAAGTTCTAACTATAAATAAAATTCCATTATTTATTGTTAAATTTATAAATTTGTTTGATTTTTCATCAATAATAAATCATACATTATTACTCAAATAATAAATTTTAGATTTTTTATATAAAAATATTATTATTATTATAAGTAATATTAATATATTATTATTATAAATAATATAATTATATAACATAATACAAAAAGTATAAATAATATAATAATTTTAAAACAAAACTCATGCTTTGCACGGGATCACGAATTAGTTAAAAATCAAAACTTTAGTGTATGAGTTTTTTTTCTCTTTCTTTTCAAAAGACTAAATATGGTATAACTAGTTATGTCCAAAGGTCCCTAAGACCGTATTTAACTAGTGGAATTTATCTCAAACTTTGACGATATGAGATGATTTATTGAATGAACGTAAAAAATTCAAAAATCATTTGTATTTTATTGATTGATAAAGTGAAAATATATCCTAAAATTTATAAGAACAAGATAATGGGATATAAGATTACAAATATGTTTGCTTCATACAAAAGAACATATACTTTACCTTAAGACAACACAAATTAAATTATAAAATATATAAAAATAAGAGATAATGGTAAGAGATAATTATGATAGTAAAATTATAGATGATTTTTTTAAAAATTAAATAACATATGAAAAAATAGTTTATTTTACTAATAGTGTTGAATGACTACTCCTGTAACGTAGGTTGAATAAATCCATTTTATCTTATTTATTATAGTATATATATTTAAGAATAAAATAATTTATACTTAGCTAATTTTATTTTGTTACTATGATTAAAATACAAGTATAATTATATTTGAAGTATAAGTAGAACTTTATTATTAATTAGAGGGTTAAGTTCAGATGACCACCTAGGTTTTTAAGCGTTTTCCACTTAACCACTGTAGTCGATAAAAGCTACATTTAACTCCTCGACCTTTCGAAAGTTAAAGTGAAAACGTTACCTTTCCATCCAAATTAACCGCAATGCATGTCGACGCCAAAAAATGCATGATAAGAGGGTGTAACAAGAAAAACTAGAAAATGTCTAAAATACCCTTCTTCTTCCTCAAACCACGCCTTTCCATCATTTCTCACCCTGCTTCTCTCTCATTTCAAGCAAAAGATTCACAGAGATTTCTTTGAAGAAAATGGAGATTTCGACGACTCAACATACTCCAACTTTTCCTCCGCAACCGTTCTCCGTTGGTTATGGATTCTGGCTTGGATCCAAGCCCTAATTCACCTCGAATCCAATTCGTTTGGCTCTTCTATCCCCATCGTCGAACGGGAATGACAAGAGCTACGATATTGGATAAGATATTGATGAATCCCCATCTAGGTATATTTGCTTCATTCCACAAATCAATCCCTATCTGGGTTTTTTTTTTCACTAAAAATTCATACATTTTGCACTTTTTATCGTAACTTTTTTGTGAATTTTTGGGGATGTAATGATTCCACAAATCAATCTTCATTTGGGCTTTTCTGGATTTTTCTTTTTCCTCTATAAAATTCTTACATTTTAGAGTTTTTTATTTCAACTTTTTAGTGAATTTTGGGGATAATGATTCCACAAATCAATTCCGATCTGGGTTTTTCTGGGTTTTCTTTATCTTCTAAAAATTTCAGAGTTTATTGTAACTTTTCAGTGATTTTGAGGAGAATGAGAAAATTTGACTTATTAGGGTTTTTTTTTGTTGTCTTGTTATTGTTCTTTAATACTAGAGTTAAATCTGAATGTCATGGCGTATGCGATGCGTTAGCTTCATATTACTTATGGGGAGAAACAAATCTCATTTTCATATCCAAAGTTCTTAACACAAATATCACCAAAATTCTTTTTTACAATTCCTAAATTTCCAATCCAAATATCATTCCTCATGGTGGAATTATAAAATCAAATCCGGAAACATCTACAAGAAGATTTCTGAGACTTCTTATGCAAAATGGAATGAATCCCTCATCTGGGTAAAAAGCTACGAATGGCAAGAGTCAGATATTATTTGCTCGCTTTGGGCCTCCCTTAATATTTGCGCAGATATATGCTTTATAACTTCAATACTGAGTTTTGATAAAATTGCTTAGTTTTAGTAATCTTGTGATATGATTTGGTTCCCGGGATTTGAATGATTGTGAGATTTATTTGATGAAAACATTTATCTTTTTTTTTGTTACGCTTTTGGACAATATTAGGAAATATTATCAAAATGTTTCTCGACTTTCTATTTCAGGCAAAATTTCCATAATAAATGGTATTTGTTGTTGCTATTTCTATTCGTAGGAACCCATTTCATGCATTTATCGGAATATACATTCAATTTTAGACACTATAAGATTTCAGATTTGAGCTTTGGGGATACCTGCTTTTCAAAGTTAAAAGAGCTTTGGAAATTTATTATCATGCGGTTGATGAACTCCGAGGTGTCCCGATTGATGTCAAGAGAGTGATGAACTCCGAGGAATTTATTATTGGGTTTTTTCGTAATTATTTTGGTCTATTTGCTTTTCTCCTTTTAAATTCACACTTCGTAAGAGGAATTATTGTTTATTTACATTTTGAGTTGATTAAGGTGTTTACTCTGTTTTTTGTTTGTTAGAAAAATAGAGAGAGAGAGAGACAGATGAACAAGCATCTGTCTTTTATATATAACGAGGGTAATTAAGTCTTTATCTAACTTAAGTAACAGAGTTATGACAGAAAATAGTTTTTCACTTCAACTCAAAAAGTCGGGTGTTTAATAGCTTTATCGATTACAATGGTGGGTTGGGAAACCCGTCAAACCCTGTGGTCATCTGAACTTAACCCTTAATTAGATAATATATTTAGAAGGAGTCTAGTTTTTAATAAAAATTATGTTACATAATATTTGTAAGACCCCAAATTATTAATAAATGAAATTTATTTTCCTCTATTTATTATTTTGAAATAAGAAGGGTTGATTTGATTATGTGGATACATGGGTAAAATACGCAAATATTTCAATAAGCAAGTGGTTATAAAATATTCATTATTGTTTGAGAATATTCGTTTGTCGTAGTAATATTCGCATCATTTCTGAGAATATTCGCATTGACGACGCAGTCTTTTTGTGGGCCCCATAACGGAAAGTGATTGGATGAAGAAAACGACAAATATAAGTTGTTTATAAATAACTACGTAGTTGTTACCGTTAATATCGTTGTTGGAATACCGGTGGTTAAAACACACTAATACGGCGTTGTTGAACAAAGAAGACACCACGGTATTGCACCAATTATTGATTCTTACGTAAAGAAGGCACTACTCAAGAATTGTTACAAAGTAATTATCGCTCAAAGATTTTATTTTATTGATTCAATAATTCACGCATCGATATTTTATATTACTATTGTTTCAATAAATTGTCATTACACGTAATTTTCATTATCTAGAGCAATAATTCATATTATCCTCGAATAATATTATTGGATAACATTATTGGCAAATGTCTAGAAAGTTCATCAAGGAGAGGTTTGGTCACCTAATCATGTTTTGAAGAAGAGAGATCCTTATTGGAAAGCCCCTCTCTTCCTAAGAACTACACGGTTGTCGATCGTGATTACGTAATATTATTTGTGAATAATTGATGAGGAAAATATTGATTTTATGTGGATATAGATGGAGAAAATTTTTAATGTGACAATTGTTGAAAATTAATATTTTATCTTTTTTCGATAAAATAATTCATTTAAATATATTATTTTAATAATATATTAACGGTGATATTTTTATATAATGAATGTGGGATATATAAGTATACGAGGAGGAAGAGTATTTTTGTGGTAAATGTTTAACACATATTTTGTGTTGGTGGACACAATTATTAAAGCGAAATTTGATTATAAATTTCGTAAAATTGCCCGCTTGTGGATTTCGGTTAAATTTTTATTTGAATTTGGAAAAACTTTCTTTCCGCAGAGTTGTAGAGAATTGAATTTCCTATAAAAATTGTGAGATTCGAATTTTCCGATAAAAGGGCTATTTATTATGAATTATTGAAGTTCAAGTTCAAATAATTGATTTTTGAAGTTTAAAATATTTTAATTACAAAAACGTTTTTTTCATTTTTGAAACTCATTTAACATGTGATTAGGAGGTCAATTCAGATTGTTAGTAAAAGGATGAAGTTGTGAAAAATTATAATATTAATTTATTAAATTTTCTACTTTGGTGTTCTAAGCATTTTCCTATAAATAGGGGTGCTTAGGTTAGAATTGAAAATCACACCGTAAATCAAGTTTTTTCTCTATATTATCGAGCGTATTCTTGTGAGTATTTTGAGTATACTTTGAGTGTTGCTATATGGTGCAAGTTCAAGTCATAGCCTATATCGGTGTTTCAACTAAGTACTTGTCTTTCGAGGTAAGTGGATGTTATTTTATTGAAAATGATATTATTTCTTCAATATCATTATGTCAAATATTGGTTTGAAATTTTATTAAATTTGGAACTTTTTCATGTCCTGAGTTACTATTCATGAGTTACTATTCACGAAGTGTGATGATGTTTTTGGGAAATTTCTATCTTTGGTGTTCTGAGTTACTATTCACGATAACACGACACTATTCACGAATCATTTATTACTATTCAATAGAAAAATGAAATTTCTTCTTTTTGTGTAAAAATATTTATTTCGGATACTAGCTTTGATTGTATCCATGTTTTGATCATTCTTGAATTTTACTCCACCGATTACTTAAGAAGTATTTTTAAACTTGGATTGTTTAAAATACTAATCCTTAATATTTGTTCTTTTGTTTCAATCGGATTCGCTTCCTTTAAAATATTTTTCATCATCCTCAATTCTAAATGATGATATTATCAATATCTTTCATTCAGTAAGGTAAAGATGAATGATTTTTGATGAATATCTTCGTCAGTAGTGCAAAAACATGAAGCAGTATTGAGATGAATACGACCAACTAATTAATATCTTTCGCCAGTAGTGCAAAGATGAACAGTGTTTAGATGAACATGATTAATCGATGAATATCTTTGGCCTCAGTGCAAAGATGAATATTTGATTCCAGATATATATTGATTGATGTTACGGTGGATAAAATATCGACGATGAACTTTTAAATTCATATATAGAAGATAGTAGTTTGCATTCTCTACTTAACTCTTCTAATGAATTATTATTTCACGTAATAATTTGATTTAAAACTTGTTGTCTATTATATTCTATTAGATTTTTCCTCGTTGAAGACTAACGATAATTTGTTGTATATTATCTTAGTCATAATATTCTTTCTTCGGGCTAGTTGAGCTCACCCTTTTCCTTGTTGTTCCATTTTTCTTCTCGTGAGGCGAGAATGTAAGCGATTACTAGTCTGGGTATGGAATGAAGGTTCTAGAGAGAGTTGTTTAGTAGTCCTCACCATTTTTGTAAAATAATGTATCAATAATTATGATGGGAATTTATTTCATGTGGATATTGTCTAGAAGACAATAATTGTATTATATACAACAAATAATCAGAATCGAATAGCACCAAAGATACCTAGAGGTATGGATTCATCATGGATGATGATGATGAGGTAACGTGATCATAGAAGATGATGATCAGATTATATATGATGAGGTAAGTGTTGCAGACACTCGGAGAAATGGATTGAAAGCAAGTTTCTCAAATATGGAACATTCGTTTTGATGAGGCAATCAAAAGAGTTTGATTTTATCAAAATAAGAATGAACCTAGTGTGTACATAAAAGGGTCGGGTGGGAGCATCGTGACATTCCTAGTACTATATGTTGATATACTACTTGACAAGGAATGACATACCAATGCTATAATCGTAAAAAGATAAAGTTGTCTCAAACATTCCTCCATGAATGGTTTCGAAGAGTATCTTAATCGGGGATATAAATCTATATAGATAGATTTAAGAGGATGCTCGACTTAACCCAAGGAATGTATATTCATTTGATGCTAAAGTAGTTTAAGCATGGCAAACTCCAAGAGATGTCTCATGTGGATGAGCTATGGAGTGTATCTCTCTTAATAGTCCCACAGCACTCTCGAGAGAAGAGATCGCATGAGTGACAATCATGTATGCAATGAAATATACTAGACCGATGTTGATCGGTCATATTATGGAGAAGTTCACTATGAAAGTCGCTGAAAAACATCTTAAAGTGCTTAACCCAAGACTAAGGATGTGATCATATTCATGGTGGGTCTAAATTAAAACCAGAGGGCTTAATGCACTTAAGTTTTTCAGACGTACTCAAGATTTACGAGAAAATTCACTTTAAGGTAAAAGCGTTACTCGAGCGGTGGTGCGTTGAATCGAAAGGTTCCAAACAAAGAAAGAGTTCTTTGGTTTAGTGATAAAGACAAAGTATATAGCTATAAATGAAGTTGTAAGTTGATTGTTTGGATTAAAGTTCATTACGTAACTAGGAATAGTTCCTAAGTCTCATCTTGGATCTAAACATGTGTTGTGGGCACTTTCATTTGATTATTAGAATCATTGAAAGATGGGAAATCACTATAGAGATAAGTGGACTCTCATGAACAACATTACATATCCATTAACTAAAGCTTATCCAACAGCAGGATAATCGTCACTTAGAGAAGAAGAGTATAAGATACCATGACGATTGGCTTTAATGCAAGTGGGAGATTGAAAGTAGTATGCACACAAGCCAATCATGTTTGATGATAAAGCATATACTTTGTAACAATCTTATTCATTTATTAATAAAAAGTATTAATTTATTAAAGGCTTTTAATTATCTACATGATGTTGTTTTATAATACGTGATAAACCCATAGTTTTAAGTAATGCTTTTAGAATAATGATGATGATCATTCTAATGAGATCTAAATTTTAGAAAGCTTAAAACTAAAATAGTTCTCAATCATTGGATTACTAAATTGGGGATTAGTGAATCCGGATAGATCGGGTACACACGCTGTCTCGCTTCATTGGATGAGGATGATTGATCTCATGATCATTTGTGTGGAGACACTAAAACAAGTATGTAGGTGCTTATTAGAGAATAAGTTCATCGAACGTGGCTCGCTAAGGAATACCTAATGGAGTTTTACTTGTCATCAATAGAATTCTCAGATGATAGTAAGACAAGTAATCCTGGACTTGAAATCATCATAGTATTTGTGTATGATGAGTTATACTTTGACTTATTCCTTAAGACCCTTAGGGTATATCAAAGGGTATGCTTGGGTATAATAAGTTGTATATGGAGATAATGTATGATCAATAAAGAATCTACCACTTCTAATAAAAAAAGAAGAAATGTCCTATGTGATTCGATAAATGACAACCCAAAGAGTCCTTGGCCAAGCGCGTAATGAAATTAAAAAGAGTTTCTAATTTGCATTATTTTTGGTGTGCATTTAAGGATCGAAATACATATAATTAAATAAAATAAGACTTGACAAGAATTCCATGTCTTATATTTAATCGGGACATCAGATGGTGAAGGATTGAATTGCATTAAAGAATTATTTACTCAAAGGTTCTTTTTATGATTAATGTTGAAATCTATATTATCCGGAAAGTCGTTGATCGCTGAGAGACTTATCCCTATGTAGAATAAATATTATTTATTTAAATAAATTAATTGTTTAATTTATTTATTTAAATAAGATTAGAATTGTTTCTAATTGATTTATTCACAAGGCTTAATATGGAGAACCTAAAGGGTCACACCATAAAAAGAAGAATAATTATTTAAGAAGTTAATGGCATAATCGTAATAATATGTTATGTATATTTAATTTAATCTATGGTGATAGAATAAATTAAATAGCTTAATATTTATTATTTAATATTTTAGAAATATTAAATATATAAATTAATAAGAGGAGTCTTATTAATATTATTACAATTATTATTATTTTAATTTCTAAAAGAGTTTAGGAATTAATTTAATATAAGTACTCTCATTTATTCCTAATTGATTAGGAAGGAAAATTAGTTAAAAGAGTTTAATTAATTATCCCTAATAAGATTATGGAGCTTAATTAATTAAAAGAATTTAATTAATTAAATAAACCCAATTCCTTAATTGTTAAGGTGGGTTGCCTACATCTATAAATAAGAGGAGTCTTATTATGGGTGGTGGTGGTTGTTGACTTTTTACAACGACATAATTCTAATTTGTTGGAGAGCACTTTTCTATGAGATAGAAAACTAGGGTTCGAGCCAAATACACCATCTTCTTCGAATTCTTTATTTTCCTGGTGGATCACCAGAGGCCAAACGCTGGGTGGCTAACGCCGATCAAAGGAAGGAACCAAACTGGTGGATTCAAGTTGAATGCGAAAAGGATCGAGGTGAACTTGTACCGAGGAAGCTCTTGATCTTCAAGGGTATGTTTGTTCTTCATATCTTTCCGTTTAATTAATAATTGTGCATAAAGGGTGATCCGGGTATATGGTTTGTAAATTTTTTTTTAAACTCTGATTTTACACGTTTCCGCACTTTTTATGCAATTTGATTGCGTTCATGAATATTACAAACCTAACACTTCCCACATTCCTTACTCCATTCGAATTTTGTATCTCTACGAGTCAGCTGCGTTAATGGAATAGTAATTCGAGAATATCCTTCAATGAATCTCCGATAATAACCAACTAAGCCTGTAAAGCTACGATTTCGATTCACCGACTTAGGATGTTCTCAACGTGACTCATATCCCAACCTCGATAACACGCTACAATGACACCTATCGGTTTACTATCGCATTTAATATGGTGTCCCCTACGGAGAGTCCGCTTCTGCGGCATTCCACAAAGGAAGTCACCAGATAAAGGCTCAGTACCAAATTTATAGTTGAATTTTAACTCCTCAAGTTCAATAGAGCCATTCGATATGAGATTTTAGAAATGAGTTTTGTACGGGTTCAAAGTCGATATAAAATTTAATATCAAAGCTTTGGGAGTAAGCCAAGAAATTCTTCAGAAATACTTCAGAAAAATTAATAACAACAAGAATATTATTCAAATCGACGTGTCTTTATTCAAATCCATAACATGGACTAAGAAAACTTGACATCCGTAATAAACGAACGACTTCATGGCTTGATATGAAAATGTTTGACTACAATGGTTTGATTGTTTGAATTGAATAACAGTTGCTTAGAATATGAAAACTAACAACCTTACTTAAAGTAATCAATTTTGGCATGATGAGTAGTTAACCTTAAAATCACATCAAAAGCAAATATCTCTATGAAATAAGGTTAACAGTAATGTGATAGTGCCAACTGAATCAAGCAAGATTTCTAAACAACGGATGTAATGAAAGTTTCTCTAACGAGTCTCCATAAACAGGTCAAAGTCTAATTTCTCCATAAATCAAGTTCAAACGCTGAGCGCAAGCAAGAGACATAAAAGAATGGGTAGAACCAGATTCAGTAAGGTATAAACTTCGCAAGAATTTATAATTAACTAACCTGTGCTAACTTCGTCGGGTTCTCGATTTTTTGACCGGCCACGACAAACGCTCTTCCAGAACCGCTGATTTTGACCTTTTGGGACATCCTTTCGAGTCACCATTCCCGGCATTGACCGGTTTCGATCTAGTATAATCTCGAGCGATATATCCTTCTTTCCACAATTATAGCATACCTTAAACTATTGTAAGCGGCCAATGATATGTCCTCTTCCCCGTGATTTGTAAATATACGATCGATGGTCTTTCTCCTCCTCGAACCGATTCTTCTTTGGTGTCGACGTCTTCACATGGTCGTTGTTGAATCTCCTCTTTTAAAATCTCCTCTCGACTCGCTTCTTCTATTTTTACGGCCACGATTACCACCAGAGTGGTTACCGCTTTGTCCGTATTCTTCTTTCTCCTGGTTATCGTTATTCGATGATCGCTATCTTCAGATGATCCTCGGTTATGGTCCCCTATTGAACGTGATTCGTTATCTCGCTTCTAACAACCGAGCCCCGTTGACAACATCCGAATAGAGAGAAAATTTATGAGAAATGAGATAATCGACGACGCCGGGTTTCAAACCTCTCGTAAACATCCGTCGCCATAACGCTCCTCATTCTCCACCAAATGAGGTGCAAACTCGATAACTCCATGAACTTCGCTTTCGTGATTGGGACAATTGGCCACGTTATTCTCGCTTCCGCCTAATAAACTCCACTTCCTTCATACGATTTAATACTTTGTGGAAGTGTAAGACCTCAAATTTTTAAATAAAAGGAATTTCCTTTATTTATTATTTTGAAATAGTAAGGGTTGATTTGATTAATGTGGATAGTTAAGGGTTAAATACGCAAATATTTCAAAATAAGCAAGTGGTTATAAAATATTCATTATCGCCGGGGAATATTCGTTTGGTCGTCGGAATATTCGCATCGTTTGGGAATATTCGACGATTTACCTAAAACCATGTGTGGGGCCCCATAACTGAAAGTTTTGGATGAAGAAACGACAAATATAAGTTATTTTAAATAATCAGGCGAAGTTGTTACCATTAATATTGTTGAATACCCGTTGGTTAAAAACACACTAATACGCCGTTGTCGAACAAGAATATTACCAGATTGCACCAATTATTGATTCTTACGTAAGAAGGCACTACTCAATAATGGTTACGAGAATTATCGCTCAAAGATTTTATCGAGTTAATAATTGTTGCGTTGATATTTTATATCGTTTGTTGTTTCAATAATCACATTACACAAGATTTTTCATTATCGAAGCAATAATTCATATTATCCTAATAATATTATTAGATAACATTATTGGCAATGTCTAGAAAGTTCGCATTAAGGAGAGGTTTGGTCACCTAATCATGGCTACCAGTAGTTAAGAAAATTTTACTGAAAGCCCTCTCTCTTTGAACCCGCCACGGTTGTCAATATTGTGATTTCGTAATATTATTTGTGAATAATTAATTATTGATTTATATGATGAGAAAATATTGATTTTATGTGGATATAGATGAGAAAATTTTAAAATGACAATTGTTGAAAATTAATATTTTATCTTTTTCGATAAAATAATTCATTTAAATATATTATTTTAATAATATATTAACTGGTGATATTTTTACAACTAATGTGGGATATATGAGTATACGAGGAGGAAGAGTATTTTTGTTGCAATAAATGTTTAAAACATGTTAAATATGCTCTGTGGACCCCATTTATCGATCGAAATTTGATTATACTTGTAAAATCGCCTTGTTTGTGGATTTTGGTCAATTTCTATTTGGAATTTGGAAAACTTTCTTCTGCAAAGTTGTAGAGAATTGAAATTCCTATAAAAACTCGCGAGATTTGAATTTTCTGATGAAAGGGCTATTTATTATGAATTATTGAAGTTCAAGTTCAAATAATTGATTTTTGGAGTTTAAAATATTTTTGTTGCAATTGAGTGGCTCACATGTGTTATAAATGATCTGAAATCAGATTTCTAAGGTGGGCTTGAATATTTTTAAGAAATATTATTATTTTATTAAATTTTTCGCTTTGGTGTTTACAAGCATTTTCCTATAAATAGGTGCTTGGGTTAGAATCGAAAATCACAATTAAAATCAAGTTTCTCTCTATATTATCGAGCGTATTCTTGTGAGTATTTTGAGTATACTTTGAGTATTGCTAGACGGTGCAAAGTTCCTTCAAAGACTATACCGTAGATTCTAACTGTAAGATCGATCTTTCGAGGTAAGTGGATATTATTTTTTCAGAATGATATTATTTCTTCAATATCATTATCTTTGAAATGTTGATCCAAGTTTTTATCAAATTTGGAACTTTTTCATGTCTGGGTTACTATTCATGGGTTACTATTCACGAAAGTTACTATTCATGAGTTACTATTCACGCAGGTTACTATTCACGAGTACTTATTCATGAAGCGTGAAGATGTTTTTGTGGAATTTCTATCTTTCGTGTTGAGTTAGTTATTCACGATACGTTCTGACTATTCACGATACTCAAGACTATTTACGATACGGTAAGATTATTCAATTTAAAAATAAAATTTCTTCTTTTCGTCTAAAATATATATTCGGATACTAACTCGATCAGATCCATGTTTTGATCATTCTTGAATTTTACACCACTATGATTATTTTTGAGGTATTTTTGGACGTGGATAAAACCAAGTATTAATCCTTAATCCTTAATCCTCACATTTTGTTTCAATCGGATTCGCTTTAAAAAATATTTTCATCATCCTCGGCCTTAAATGATGATATTATGGAATATCTTCTACCGTAGTAAAGATGAATGATTTCTTAAGAATATCTTCGGCCTAGTAAAAGTGCAAAGATGAATGATTTCAAGAATATCTTTGGTCAGTGTGTGGACGCCTCAAAATAGGTATACATCACCTATTCTCGAGTTGTCAATACATGGTATGTAAACAACTACAACTTTATTATTACAACAAGAAATCGTGAGTTTGAATACAAATATTATCTTCTGTATAATATCTATACTCAAATAAATCCTCATCACATTTATCGATACATTATTTTACAAAAATGGTGAGGACTACTAAACAATCCTTTCTAAAACCTTCATTCCATACCTCGACTGCACTCGCTATATTCTCGCCTCCCGAGAAAATGGAATAAAAAGGAAAGGGTGAGCTCAACTAATTTCAAAGAAGAATATTATGACTAAGATAATATACAACAAATTATCGTTAGTCTTCAACAGGAAAAATCTAATGTAATACAATAGACAACAAATTTTAAATCAATATTCGCAATGAAATAATAATTCATTAAGAGTTAAGTAGAGAATGCAAACTAATATCTTCTATGTATGAATTTAAAAGTTCATCGCTCATCTTTTATCCCCGTAACATCAATCAATATACATCTGAATCAAATATTCATCTTTGCACTACACAGCCAAAGATATTCATCACCGGGGTCATGTTCATTTAAACACTGCTCATCTTTGCACTACGGCCAAAGATATTCTTCGAAATCATTCATCTTGCACTACAGCCAAAGATATTCTTAAGAAATCATTCATCTTTGCACTATAAAGCCAAAGATATTCCATAATATCATCATTTAAGACCGAGGATGATGAAAATATTTTTTAAAGAAACGAATCCAAAGGAAACAAAATGACAAGGATTAAGGATTAAGGATTCAGACTTGGTTTTATCCACGCCCAAAAATACCTCAAAAATAATCATAGTGGTGTAAAATTCAAGAATGATCAAAACATGGATACAATCAGAGTTAGTATCCGTAATATATGTTTTGGACTTAAAAGAAGAAATTTTATTTTTCTATGAATAAGATACCAGATATCGTGAATAAAGGCCAGATACGTGAATAAGAACTCTGACACCAAAAGATGTAAATTCCAAAAAAAACATCTTCACGCTTCATTTAATAGTACTCGTGAATAGTAACTCGTGAATAAGAACCCATGAATAGTAACCCCGACATGAAAAAGTTCCAAATTTGATAAAAACTTCGATCAACATTTCAAAGATAATGAAATTGAAGAAATAATATCATTACGGAAAAAATAATATCCCTTACCTCGAAAGATCAAGACTTTAGCTAGTAATACCGTATAGTCTTCAAAGGAACTTGCACCGCCTAGCAATACTCAAAGTATACTCAAAATACTCACAAGAATACGCCGATAATATAGAGAGAAAACTCACTTTTGGTGTGATTTTCAATTCTAACCCAAGACCCTATTTATAGGAAAATGCTTTAACACCAAAGCAGTAAAATTTAATAAAATAATAATATTTCTTAAAATATTCAAGCCCACCTTAGAAATCTGATTTCAGATCATTTATAACACATGTGAGCCACTCAATTGCAATAAAAATATTTTAAACTCCCCAAAAATCAATTATTTTGAGCTTCTAACTTCAATAATTCATAATAAATAGCCCTTTCATCAGAAAATTCGAATCTCATGAGTTTTATAGGAATTTCAATTCTCTACAACTTTACAGAAGAAAGTTTTTCCAAATTCCAAATAGAAATTGACCGAAATCCACAAACAATGATTTTACGTGCTATAATCAAATTTCACCAATAAATGGGGTCCACCGACATATTTAACATGTTTTAAACATTTATTGAAACAAAAATACTCTTCCTCCTCAGATACTCATATATCCCACATTCGTTGTAAAAATATCACCGCTAATATATTATTAAAATAATATATTTAAATGAATTATTTTTTATCGTAAAAGATAAAATATTAATTTTCAACAATTGTCATTTTAAAATTTTCTCCATCTATATCCACATAAAATCAATATTTTCTCATCATATAAATCAATAATTAATTATTCATAAATAATATTATGTAATCACAATATCGACAACCGTGCGCCTTGTGAAAGAGGGGCTTTCCAATAAGAATTTCTTCTTCCTTGGCAAGCAATTAAGTGACCAAACCTCTCCTTAGATGTAACTTTCTAGACATTGCCAATAATGTTATCTAATAATATTATTCAGATAATATGAATTATTGCTTCGATAATGAAAAATACTGTAAATGACAATTATCAAAACAACAAAGAATATAAAATATCAACGCAAAGAATTATTAACTCAATAAAATACCAATAAAGAATTATCGTAACCATTATCGAAAGTAGTGCCTTCACGTAAGAATCAATAATTGGTGCAATACCGTGCTATCGCTCAACAACGCCAGACAGTGTGTTTTAACCACCGGTATTCCAACAAAGATAATTCAGAATAACTACTGCTATTTAAAACAACTTATATTTGCTGCTTTTTCATCCAATCGCTCAAGCATGGGGCCACACATGGTCACTACTGTCAGCATTTAATATTCCCCGACAAGACGTAATATTCCACGCACCAAACTAATATTCCCCGACGATAATGAATATTTTATAACCACTGCTTATTTTCAAATATTCATGATTTAACCCTTAACTATCCACATTAATCAAATCAACCCTTACTATTTCAAAATAATAAATAAAGGAAATTCCTTTTATTTAAAAATTCGGTCTTACAACCTCCCTCCTTATGAAATTTCGTCCCTCGAAATTGACGTGACGATTCGGTGTTTCAAAAGGTGAGGATACCTCGCTTTCATTTTCATTTTCAATTCTGTGTCATTTTCTATAAGATGATTCTCCACAAAACTTTAACTCAGGTAATGAATTTCATACGTAGGATATGCTCCTTCCTATCCAAGATCTTGACAAGTACCTCCTCATACGTTAAGTCTTCTGGCTTATCTCGTCCTGCTCTAACTCAATAACGCGTGTTCTGGTCTTTCACATATTTACAAGAAAATGAGACATTAGAAACACATTATGAACACGTAGACATACGGAGGTAACGCAAGTCAGCTACATTTCCTACTCGGTCAAGAATTTGAAATGGACCAATAAATCGTGGATTGAGCTTTCCTCTCTTCCCAAATCTTGTAACTCCCTTCCACGGAGCAACTCACAACAACACATGATCCCCTACATTAAATTCCACGCCCTTTCGATGAAGATCCGCATAACTCTTTTGTCGATCTTGTGCCGTTCAGTAACGTTGTCGAATCATTTGGATCTTTTCGGTAGTCATCACGTCTTAACTTCGGGTCCCAACAATGTTAAGCTTCACCCACCTCATCCCAACATATCGAGAGAGGCGCCATTTTCGGCCCATATAATGCTTCAAATGGAGCCACACCTATATTTCGCTCGATAACTCGTTGTTGTAGGAGAATTCCACCAATGGTAAATACTTATCAACTACCCTTGAAGTCTAGGACACATGTAGTCTTAATAGATCTTCAAGAGTTTGAATAGTCCTCTCTCGATTGTCCGTCTGTTTGGGGATGGTATCTCCAACTAAATCGCAAACTGTGCTCCATAGCTTTTTGCAAGCTAACCAAAATCTTGAAGTGAATCTTGGGTCACGATCCGAAACTATGGATACATGTGCATGCCATGCAACCTCACAATCTCATTCACGACATACTTAGCAAGACGTTCAAGGAATAAGTCTCCGACGGCAAGAAATGAGCGAGACTTGGTTAATCTATCAACAATAACCCAAATAGCATTGATGCCTTGAGAAACCGTAGGAAGACCCGTAATTTAAATCCATAGTAATGTGTTCCCACTTCCATTCCGAATCTCAAGTGGTTGCAACGACCCTTAGTACAAGATGCTCGCTTTACACGCTATGACAAGTTAAACACATCGAGATAAACTTTGATCTCTCTCTCTTCATATTGTTCCACCAAAAATGTATGTCAAGATCACGATACATTTTAGTACTTCCAGGATGGATTGCAAATAGCATTGTGTGCCTCCATCATAATCTTGTACTTCAAATCGTGAGTTGTTAGAACACAAAGTTCAGAGTGGACTCAAGTATTCCTTCTTCATCAATTCTCGCCCTAATAGCTCCTTCATTTCTTCTTCATACGATCACCTCAAGCCTGGCTCGAGCAACCTTAACTTTTTCTATTAAAGTTTCATTATACTTAACATTATCGCACTCGCTTCGCGATATGATCTTCTACTCAATGCGCCATTACCCTGCGCTCGCTTTACCGAGGATGGTATTGAATAGTGCGGTCGTAGTCTTTTCAATAGCTTTCCGCCGCGATGTTGAGTTCTTTTGAGTGAAGAAATATTTAAAGGCTTTTTTATGGTGAATATATCTCCACTTTCTCCCCATATGATAAGTGCCTCCATATTTTTAAGCGCCGAAACCGCCAACTCTAGATCACGAGTAGGATAATTCCTCTCATACTCTTTTTTAAGTTGTCGTGAGGTATGAGCTATGACTTTCCCGTTGCATGAGAACACATCCCAACCCTTTGCTCAAGCATTCCAGAGATAACAAATCCATCCGAACCAGATGGTATTGTTAGTAACAGTGCCAAATAAGTCTCCTCTTAAGCTCTTTGAAACTTTTCTCGCGATTCTTCGCTCCAAACGAATTTTGTATCCTTCAGGAGTTCCGAAGTTAATGGAGTAAGCGATTCGAGAAAACCCTTCCACGAATCTCCGGATAATAACCGCATTACGTGATTTCACAATGGCTTGGTTGCTCCCAACTTCAGATTGCTTCAATCTTCGCCGATCAACAGATACTCCATGTTTCGACACCACGTGCAAGCCAAGGAATGCTACTTCTGCGTAAACCGCATTTCTTCGATTTGGCATATAGTTGGTTTTCACGGCCTTTGGAGTACCGCCTTCAAATGGTGCTCATGATCTTCACGGCTTATGGAATATATGAGGATGTCATCAATAAAGACAACAACTAATTGATCCAAATATTCCTTGAATACCGGTTCATCATATCCATGAAAGCCGAGCATTAGTTAGTCCGAAAAGACATGACTAAGAATTCATAATGCCCATACCGAAGAGTTCGAAGGCGTTTTGAATATCCTCGTTCTAATCTTCACCGATGATATCCGAGCTAAGATCGATTTTGAAAAGAATTGCGCTCCTTGAATCTGGTCAAACAAGTCATCAATACTGAGGTAGAGGATACTATTCTTGATGGTGACATGGTTCAATTCAGATAATCAATCTGAAAGTCGCATACTCCCGCCTTTTCTTCTTTACAAATAAAATCAGAGCACCCCAAGGAGATGTACTAGAGACCGAATGAAACCGATGTCCAACAATTCACGTAGTTGGACCTTTAACTCTCGAAGTTCAATAGGAGCCATTCGATATGGGGTTTGTAAATGGGCTTTGTACCAAGTTCAAGATCAATAAAGAATCAACTTCACGTTAAACGGGCGGTGAAAGGAAGTTCTGGAAATACGTCGGAAAATCAATAACAACAATGTGGAATATTATTCAATTTGGCGTGTCTTTATTCAAATCCAATGGGCTAAGAAAATCGACATCCGTTTTTTAATAAGCATAATATGATTAGATAATAATTCATTTTAATGGTTTAGGTGTTAAGAGTTACGATAACTGCAACTTTGCTCGTGATCGGAGGTTGGTTAGAAATGAAGCAAACTACTATCAATTTTGGCATGATGTATGAATTTAAAAGTTCATCTCGCTTTCATCTTTTATCCCTCAGTAACATCAATCAATATACTTCGAATCAAATATTCATCTTTGCGGTGAGGACTACTAAAATAAATCTTTCTAACCTTTATTCCATACCCCGACCAGACCGCCATACCTCCGAAAATGTACAAAGTATCAGATTCTATTAGATTTTTCCCCGTCAAGACTAACGATAATTTGTCAGATATTATCTTAGTCATAATATCTTTTATCGAGCTAATGAGCTCACCCTTTTCCTTTTTTGTTCCATTTTTCTCGTGGAGGCTGTAGAATATAAAGGTAGTATTTAGCCTGGGGTATGGAAACGAAGGTTTTAGAAAGGATCGCTTAGTAGTCCTCACCATTTTTGTAAAATAATGTATCAATAAATGTGATGAGGATTTATTTTGAGTATAGATATTGTCTGTAAGATAATATTTGTATTCAAACTCACGCTTTTCGTTGTAATAATAAAGTTGAAGTTGCTTCGCATCTACGACGACAACTCGTATTGTGTGATGATACCTATTTTGGGGGCCACAAATGGTATCGTAGCTTAGGATACGATCTCGCTAAGATCTGGGAATGTAATCAGGAGAGGAGAGACGAGTAAATCCTTCGCTAAAGGTGTCCTACCTAAGCTTATTTGTTAGTTGGTCAAGATATAGGATATTATGTGATATATCGATTTCCTTTAATTAACCCTTGTTTTACGACAAGATTTGAGAATGTCAATCGAGAATATTAACAATGGAAATGAGACCGTGGAGATGCCTCTGATTCACCAACGCAGGAGAACGTGCAACAGTCGGGCAATGTTCCTCCCGTGAACAACACCATTGAGCGATGATGAACGAGGATGTTTGAAGTTTTTTTGCAGCTCACGCAAAATCGCATTTGTGGAGACTCGTGTTCAAAATACAGGAGGAAATGATAAGAATTCACAAGTTGTCACAAACAAGGCTTCAAAGAGTCGGGACCACCTGTAATTTAAGGGAAAGCCGATCCGATCATGGCATAAACATGGGTCAAACAAATTACCAAGATATTCGATGTCTGGGAAACACTAAGAACAGAGGTTCCATTCGCCACCTTTATGTTCCGTGGAAGCAGCGCATCATCTGGTGGGAGTCTCATGAAGTCGCACTCCATCCAACCGCAGACTCAAAGATGTCTGGGAGACGCTTTCAGAGCTATTTAATGACAAATACTTTCCCGAAAGTGTTCGCTATAAGAAGAAGTGGAGTTCATCGATTGGAACAAAACAACATGACGGTGTCTCAAAGACGAGGCAAAGTTTGCAGAGTTATCCGTGTTTCAGACCTCATTTGGTGGAGAATGAGGAACGATGACGGGATGTTTCTTAGAGGTTCAAACCCTAAGATACGCCAAGATCTCATTTCTCATAAATTTTCTCTTTATTCGTATGTTGTAAACAGGCTCAATTATTAGAGCGAGATAACGAGTATGGTCAACCGAGGGACCACAACCAGATCGACGTAGATAAAGAAGCCAATGTAATAATGATAACTCAATGAGAAAAGAAAATGACGGACAAAAAATGGTAACCACTCCGTGGTAATCATGGCCATGAAAAATAAGAAGCGAGTCGAGGAGATTTTAAAAGAGGAGATTTAACAACGACTATGTGAAGATGACAAAGGCTTAAAGAATCGGTTCTAAGGGAGGAGAACTACCACCCATTATATGCTACAAATGCGAAAAGAGGGACATATCACCCAAACCGCCCACAATAGTTCAAGGTATGCTATAATTGTGGAAAGGAAGGACATATCACCGAGATCAGACAAGAAGTAAACCTAGTTCAATGGGGATTTGACTCAAAAGATCGTCCCGTAAAAGTCAAAGTCAACGATTCCGGAAGAGCGCTTTGTTGTGACCGGTCATAATGCGAGGAACCCAAACGAGGTGATCACGGTAAGCTATTTATAAATTTCATAAGTTTATACCTTTACTGATACCGGCAGTTACCCATTCATTTATCTCTCCGCATGTGCTCAACGCTTAAAACTCGACCGAGAAATTAGATTTCGACCTATCTCGTGGAAACTCCGCTAGAGAAACTTTCATCACATCCATCGCTTATAAATCTTGTTTGATTCAAGTCGCACCATTACCTTACCTCGCTGACCTTATCTCTTTAAAGATACTTGCTTTTGATGTGATTTTAGGATTGATCGTTAACTACTCATCATGCCAAAATCGATTGTTTTCGTAAGTGTCATAGTTTTCATATTCCTAACCAACCCGTTGATTTAATTCAAGCAACTAAACCATTAAAATCGATCATCACATATCTAATCATAAAGCTATTCGCTTATTAAAAAACGGATGTCAAGCTTTCTTAGCCCATGTTATGGATTTGAATAAAGACACGCCAAATTTGAATAATATTCTTGTTGTCATATCGATTTTCCGACGATTTCAAGAACTTCCCTGGCCTACCCCCGTAACGTGAAGTTCAATTTTATCGATCTTGAACCCGCACAAAGCCCATTTCTAAAACCCCATATCGAATGGCTCCTATCAACTTCAGAGTTAAAGGTCCAACTACGTGAATTGTTGGACATCGGTTTCATCTCGCCCCAAGACATCTCCCTCGGGGTGCCCTGCTTTATTGTAAAGAAGAAAGACGGAGTATGCGATTTTGTATCGACTATCGGAATCGAACCATGTCACCATTAAGAATAGTATCCTCTACCTCAGATTGATGACTTGTTCGACCAAACCGCAAGGGGCACAATTCTTTTCAAAAATCGATCTTCGCTCGATATCATCATCAAGATTAGAATCGAGGATATTCCAAAAACCGCCTTCGTAACTCCCCAGATGGGCATTATGAATTTTTACCATGTCTTTCGACTAACTAATGCTCCTCGCGCTTTCATGGATATGATGAACCGAGTATTCAAGGAATATTCGATCAATTCGTTGTCAGTTTTATTGATGACATCCTCATATATTCCAAAAGCCGCGGAAGATCATGAGCACCATTTGAAGTCGGTACTCCAAAGGCTTCGTGAAAACCAACTATATGCCAAATCAAGAAATGCGAAGTTCGCTCGAGGAAGTAGCATTCTCGGGCACGTGGTGTCAAACACGGAGTATCCGCTGATCCCGCCAAGATCAAGCAATACAAAGTTGGGAGCAACCAAGCTCTGGATCAAGACGAGTTTTTGGGCTTAATTGGTTATTATCGGAGATTCAGGAAGCGGTTTTCTAATCGCTACTCCATTAACTCAACTAACCTTTAAGGATACAAAAATTGCTTGGAGTCAAGAACGCGAGAAAAGTTTCCAAGAGCTTAAGAGAGACTTATTTCTAAGACTGTTTCTAACAATACCATCCGTTCGGATGGATTTGTTATTCACAACGATGCTTCGTGCAAAGGGTTGGGGATGTATTCTCATGCAACGCGGGAAAGTCATAATTTATGCCTCATGATAACTTAAAGAGAGATGAGAGGAATTATCCTACTCATGATCTAGAGTCAAGCAAAGCAAATAAGCTGCCGCTAAAAATATGGAGGCACTATCTATACGGGGAGAAAGTGGAGATATATTCGCACCATAAAAGCCTTAAATATTTCTTCACTCAAAAGAACTCAACACGCGGCAAATGACGCTGGCTCGAGCTATCGAAAGACTACTTAACCACACTATTCAATACCATCCCCGTAAAGTTTAACGTGGTAAATGACGATCGAAAGTAAGATCATATGCGGAACGAAAGCGATGATGTCAAGTATACGACAGAGCCAACTTTAATAGAAAAAGTTAAGGTCGCTTTCAAGCCACCCAATCTTGAGTCGATGCGTATGGAAGAAGAAAGTACAAGAAGGAGCTATTCCTAAGTTTAGAATCGATGAAGAAGGAATACTTCGAGTCCACTCTAGACTTTCAGGTTCCTAACGACTGATTTAAAGTACAAGATTACGATGGAGGCACACAATACGCCATTTGCAATCCATCTCGAAGTACTAAAATGTATCGTGATCTTCTACATACATTTTGGTGGAACAATACGAAGAGAGAGATCGCAAAGTTTATCTCGATGTGTTTAACTTGCTAACGTAAAGCGTGAGCATCTTGTACCTAAGGGTCCATCAGAACCACTGAGATTCCGGAATGGAAGTGGGAACACATTACTATGGATTTCAAGCATTACGGGTCTTCCTACGCTTTCAAGGCATCAATGCTATTTGGGTTATTGTTGATAGATTAACCAAGTCCGCTTCATTTCTTGCCGACACGGAGACTTATTCCCTCGAACGCCTTGGCTAGTATGATTTGAATGAGATGTGAGGGTCGCATGGCATACGCTCAGATCCATAGTTTTGGATCGCGACCCAAGATTCACTTCAAGATTTTGGGTTAGCTCATAAAAAGCTACGGGCACGGATTTGCGATTTAGTTCAAAGATACCATCCCCAAACCGGATTTTGGACAATCGAGAGGACTATTCAAACTCTCAAGATCTATTAAGACTCGTGGTCCTAGACTTCAAGGGTAGTCGATAAGTATTTACCATCGTGGAATTCTCCTACAACAACAGCTTATCGTGCAAGTATAAGTGTGGCTCCATTCAAGCATTATATGGATTTAAAATGTCGCTCTCCAATACGTTGGGATGAGGTGGGTGAAGCAACATTGTTGGGACCCGAAAGTTAAGACGTATGATCACCGAAAAGATCCAAATGATTCGACAACGATACAAACCAAGACAAGATCGATAAAAAGAGTTATGCTGGATCTTCATCGAAAGGACGGAATTTAATGTAGGGATCACGATTGTCATGAAAAGCTTCCATGGAAGGAGTTACAAGATTTGGGAAGAGAGGAAAGCTCAATCCACGCATTTATCGGGTCCATTTCAAATTCTCGACCGAAAGTAGAAATGTAGCCTATGATTGCTAGCATTCTCCGAGTATGTCTCGTGTTCATAATGTGTTTCATATATCCGCATTTCAGAATATGTGAAAGACCCCAACCACGCTATCGAAGTTGGAACCGGACGAGATACCAAGACTTAACGATGAGGAGGTACCACAAGATCTTTGATAGAAGGAGTATGTCCTACGCCAAGAAAGGTCATACCACAAGTTAAAGTTTTGTGGAGGAATCATGCTATAGAGGAAATGACCTGGAATTGAAACGGAAATGAAAGCGAGGTATCCTCACCTTTTCAAACACTGTACGACGACGCCAATTTCGAGGACTAAATTTCATAAGGAGGGAGGTCAGAAGACCCTCAAATTTTTTAAATAAAAAGGAATTTCCTTTATTTATTATTTTGAAATAGTAAGGGTTGATTTGATTAATGTGGATAGTTTATGGTTAAATACGCAAATATTTCAAAATAAGCAAAGTTGGTTATAAAATATTCATTATCGCTTGGGAATATTCGTTGGTCGTGGAATATTCGATCGCTTGGGAATATTCGTATTTACGACTACAAGCAATGCATGTGTGGGCCCCATAACTGAAAAGCGATCGATGAAGAAAACGACAAATATAAGTTGTTTTTAAATAACTACAGTAGTTGTTATCAAGTATATCGTTGAATACCCAAGTGGTTAAAACACACTAATACGCCGCTGTCGAACAAGAAGACACCAGATCGCACCAATTATTGATTCTTACGTAAAAGGCACTACTCAATAATGGTTACGTGAATTATCGCTCAAAGATTTTATCGAGTTAATAATTGTCATATTGATATTTTATATCATCGTTGTTTCAATAATTGTCATTACACAAGATTTTTCATTATCAAGCAATAATTCATATTATCTAATAATATTATTAGATAACATTATTGGCAATGTCTAGAAAGTTCGCTCTAAGGAGAGGTTCGTCACCTAATCAAGCCGCCAAGAAGAAAAATTTTATCGAAAGCCCTTCTTTCCTCGAACCCCCGTCACAATATCATGATTCAGTAATATTATTTGTGAATAATTAATTATTGATTTATATGATGAGGAAAATATTGATTTTATGTGGATATAGATGGAGAAAATTTTAAAATGACAATTGTTGAAAATTAATATTTTATCTTTTCTCGATAAAATAATTCATTTAAATATATTATTTTAATAATATATTAACGGTGATATTTTTTACAACGTAATGTGGGATATATGAGTATACGAGGAGGAAGAGTATTTTTGTTGCAATAAATGTTTAAAACATGTTAAACATGCGGTGGACCCCATTTATCGATCGAAATTTGATTATTATATTGTAAAATCGCCTCGCTTGTGGATTTTTTGGCCAATTTCTATTTGGAATTTGGAAAACTTTCTTCCGCAAAGTTGTAGAGAATTGAAATTCCTATAAAAACTCGCGAGATTCGAATTTTCTGATGAAAGGACTATTTATTATGAATTATTGAAGTTCAAGTCTCAAATAATTGATTTTTGGGAGTTTAAAATATTTTTGTTAAGAAAATCGAGTGGCTCACATGTGTTATAAATGATCTGAAATCAGATTTCTAAGGTGGGCTTGAATATTTTTAAGAAATATTATTATTTTATTAAATTTTTCGCTTTTGGTGTTCTAAAGATTTTCCTATAAATAGGTGCTTAGGTTAGAATCGAAAATCACACCAAAATCAAGTTTTTCTCTCTATATTATCGAGTTTATTCTTGTGAGTATTTTGAGTATACTTTGAGTATTGCTAGACTAAGGTGCAAGTTCCTTCAAAGACTATATCCTAGATTCTAGCTTGTAAGACCGATCTTCGAGGTAAGTGGATATTATTTTTTTCAGAATGATATTATTTCTTCAATATCATTACGTCAAATGTCGATCCAAGTTTTTACCAAATTTGAACTTTTTCATGTGGGGTTACTATTCATGGGTTACTATTCACGAAGTTACTATTCATGAGTTACTATTCACGAAGTTACTATTCACGAAAGTACTATTCACGAAAGTCATGAAGATGTTTTTTGTGGAATTTCTATCTTTTGGTGTTTGAGTTACTATTCACGATACTCAAGACTATTCACGATACTCTAGATTATTCAATTTAAAAATAAAATTTCTTCTTTTCATCTATCTAAAATATATATTCGGATACTAACTCGATCAGATCCATGTTTTGATCATTCTCGAATTTTACACCACTATGATTATTTTTGAGGTATTTTTGGACGGATAAAAACCAAGTACTAATCCTTAATCCTTAATCTCTTGTCATTTTGTTTCATCGGATTCGCTTTTAAAAAATATTTTTCATCATCCTCGCCTTAAATGATGATATTATGGAATATCTTTCGCCTATAAAGTAAAAAAAGATGAATGATTTCTTAAGAATATATCTTTGGCCTCAGTAAAAGCAAAGATGAATGATTTCTAAGAATATCTTTGGCCCAGAGTGCAAAGATGAACAGTGTTTAAATGAATATGATTAATCGATGAATATCTTCATTCAGAGGCAAAGATGAATATTTGATTCCAGATGTATATCGATTGATGTTACATGGATAAAAGATAGACGATGAACTTTTAAATTCATACATGTAAGATAGTAGTTTGCATTCTCTACTTAACTCTTCTAATGAATTATTATTTCCGCATGTAATATTGATTTAAAATTTGTTGTCTATCAGATTCTATTAGATTTTTCCTCGTCAAGACTAACGATAATTTGTCAGATATTATCTTAGTCATAATATTCTTTATCGAAGCTAGTGAGCTCACCCTTTTCCTTTTTGTTCCATTTTTCTCGTGAGGCTAATATAAATAGTAATACTAGCCTGGGGTATGGAATGAAGGTTTTAGAAAGGATTGTTTAGTAGTCCTCACCATTTTTGTAAAATAATGTATCAATAAATGTGATGAGGATTTATTTGAGTATAGATATTGTCTGTAAGATAATATTTGTATTCAAACTCACGCTTTATCGTTGTAATAATAAAGTGTAGTTGTTTCGCACTCATGTATCGACAACTCGTAATAGGTGATGTATACCTATTTTGGGGGCGCACACACTTCGCCAAAGATATTCTTCAGAATCATTCATCTTTGCACTACAAAGCCAAAGATATTCTTAAGAAATCATTCATCTTTGCACTACAGCCAAAGATATTCCATAATATCATCATTTAAGACCGAGGATGATGAAAATATATTTTTTAAAGAAACGAATCCAAAGGAAACAAAATGACAAGGATTAAGGATTAAGGATTCAGACTTGGTTTTATCCACGCCCAAAAAATACCTCAAAAATAATCATAGTGGTGTAAAATTCAAGAATGATCAAAACATGGATACAATCGAAAGTTAGATCCGTAATATATGTTTTTGGACTTAAAAGAAGAAATTTTATTTTTCTATGAATAGTACCAGTACACGTGAATAAAGTGTCAGATACGTGAATAAAAGGCAGATACGTGAATAGTAAATCGACACCAAAAGATAGAAATTCCACAAAAACATCTTCACGCTTCGCTTAATAAGAACTCATGAATAGTAACTCGTGAATAAGAACCCATGAATAGTAACCCCGATATGAAAAAGTTCCAAATTTGATAAAACTTCAGATCAATATTTCAAAGATAATGATATCAAGAAATAATATCATTACTTAAAAAATAATATCCCTTACTCGAAAAGATCAAGATTTCTAAGCTTGAATACCGTGTATAAGGTCAAGGAACTTGCAACCGCCTAGCAATACTCAAAGTATACTCAAAATACTCACAAGAATACGCCGATAATAATATAGAGAGAAAACTTCGCTTTCGTGTGATTTTCAATTCTAACCCAAGACCCTATTTTATAGAAAATGCTGTAACACCAAAGTTAGTAAAATTTAATAAAATAATAATATTTCTTAAAAATATTCAAGCCCACCTTAGAAATCTGATTTCAGATCATTTATAACACATGTGAGCCACTCAATTGCAAATAAAAAATATTTTAAACTCCCAAAAATCAATTATTTTGAGCTTCTAACTTCAATAATTCATAATAAATAGCCCTTTCATCAGAAAATTGAATCTCATGAGTTTTTATAGGAATTTCAATTTCTACAACTTTGCAGAAGAAAGTTTTTCCAAATTCCAAATAGAAATTGACCGAAATCCACAAACCAAGCATTTTATTGTGCTATAATCAAATTTCAATAATAAATGGGGTCCACCGACATGTTTAACATGTTTTAAACATTTATTGCAACAAAAAATACTCTTCCTCCTCAGATACTCATATATCCCACATTCGTTGTAAAATATCACCAATTAATATATTATTAAAATAATATATTTAAACGAATTATTTTATCGTAAAAAGATAAAATATTAATTTTCAACAATTGTCATTTTAAAATTTTCTCCATCTATATCCACATAAAATCAATATTTTTCTCATCATATAAATTAATAATTAATTATTCACAAATAATATTATGTAATCACAATATTGACAACCGCATAGCCTCAGAAAGTAGGGGGCTTCCAATAAGAATTTCTTTCATCATGCAATTAAATTAGGTGACCAAACCTCTCCTTGTATGTAACTTTCTAGACATTGCCAATAATGTTATCTAATAATATTATTCAGATAATATGAATTATTGCTTCGATAATGAAAAATACTTTGTGTAATGACAATTATCAAACAACAAAGAATATAAAATATCAACGCAAAGAATTATTAACTCAATAAAATATCGAATAAAGAATTATCGTAACCATTATTGAGTAAAGGCCTTTCACGTAAGAATCAATAATTGGTGCAATACCGTGCCATCGCTCAACAACGCCAGACAAGTGTGTTTTAACCAACGGGTATTCCAACAAAGATAACAGAATAACTACGCCAAGTTATTTAAAAATAACTTATATTTGTCGCTTTTTCTTCATCCAATCGCTCACATGGGCTCCACACATGGTCGCTACTACAGTTTAATATTCCCGACAAGCATTTAATATTCCACGCACCAAACTAATATTCCCTACGATAATGAATATTTTATAACCACTGCTTATTTTGAAATATTTCATGATTTAACCCTTAACTATCCACATTAATCAAATCAACCCTTACTATTTCAAAATAATAAATAAAGGAAATTCCTTTTATTTAAAAATTTTGGTCTTACAACTTCCCCGAAAGTATTCGGCTATACGAAGGAAGTGGAGTTTATTAGATCGAGCAGAATAACAATGAAGGTGTCCCAAAGACGAGCTAAGTTCATGGAGTTATCCGTGTTTCAGACCTCATTTGGTGGAGAATGAGGAACGATGACGCGGATGTTTCGAGAGGTTTCAAACCCAGATACGCCAAGATCTCATTTCTCATAAATTTTCTCTATTCAGATGTTGTCAACAGGCTCATTATTGTAGAGAAGCGAGATAACGAAAGTACGCTCAACCGAGGGACCATAACTGTGGATCATATCAAGATAAAGAAATCATCGTAATAACGATAACCAGCAGAGAAAGAAGAATACGGACAAAGGCAGAACCACTGTGGTAATCGTGGCCATAAAAAATAAGAAGCGAGTCGAGAGGAGATTTTAAAAGAGGAGATTCAACAACAACCATGTGAAGACGCCAACACCAAAGAAAGAATCGTTCCAAGGGGGAGAGAAAGACCATCATCAGATATGTTACAAATGCGGAAAGAGGGACATATCATTTCAAACCGCCCACAATAGTTTAAGGTATGCTATAATTGTGGAAAAGAAGGATATATCGCCGAGATTATACTTAGATCGAAAACCTACCAAGCGGAATGGTGACTCAAAAGGATGTCCCAAAAGGTCAAAGTCAACGGTGCCTCGGAAGAACGCTTTGTCGTGACTTCATTAAAAATGCGAGAACCCCTAACAAAGTTAGCACGCAAGTTAGTTAATTATAAATTCTTGCGAAGTTTATACCTTACTAGATACCTGGTTCTACCCATTCTTTTATGTCTTTGCTTTAGCCAACGCTTGAACTCGACTATGGAGAAATTAGACTTTGACCTATTTATGGAGACCTCAGTAGAGAAACTTTCATTACATCCGTTGTTTAGAAATCTTGCTTGATTCAGTTGGCACTATCACATTACCGTTAACCTTATTTCTATAGAGATATTTGCTTTTGATGTGATTTTAAGGTTAACTACTCATCACGCCAAAATTGATTACTTTCGTAAGTTGTCATAGTTTTCATATTCCTAAGCAACCTCGTTATTCAATTCAAGCAATCAAACCATCAGAGTCAAACATTTTCATATCAAGCCATGAAGTCATTCGCTTATTACGGATGTCAAGTTTTCTTAGTCCATGTTATGGATTTGAATAAAGACACGCCGATTTGAATAATATTCTTGTTGTTATTAATTTTTCCCCGACGTATTTCAAGAATTTCTTGGCTTACTCCCAAAGTTCGATATTAAATTTTGTATCGACTTTGAACCCTAGACATAAAACTCATTTCTAAAATCTCACATCGAATGGCTCCTATTGAACTTCGTGAGTTAAAAATTCAACTATAGAATTTGGTACCGAGCCTTTATCCGGTGACTTCCTTCGTGGAATGTACAAGCCGATTTCCATGGGGACACCATATTTTGTAATATTCAAGAACGCAATCAAATTGCATAAAAAAAGTGCTTAAACGTAAAATCGAGTTTAAAAAATTTTACAAACCATATACCCGGATCACCCTTTACGCACAATTATTAATTAAACGAAAAAGATAAAGAATAAATCATACCCTTCAAGATCGAAGCTTCCTCGTGTACAAGTTCACCTCCAATCCTTTTCGCTCAACTGAATCCACCGGTTTGGTTCCTTCCTTCGATCAACGTTAGCCACCCAGTGTTTGGCCTCAGAGGTGATCCACCAAGGAAAAATAAAGAATTCAAGAAGATGGGTATTGGCTCAAACCCTAGTTTTTCTATCTCTATAAAAAGGGTACTCTCCAACAAATTCGAATTATTACGTCATATCAAAAAAGTCAACAACCACCACCACCCATAATAAGACTCCTCTTATTTATAGATATGGGCAACCCACCTTAACAATTAAGGAATTGGGTTTTATTTAATTAATTAAATTCTTTTAATTAATTAAGCCCTAATCTTATTAGGATAATTAATTAAACTCTTTAACTAATTTTCCTTCCTAATCCAATTAGAATAAATGAGAGTACTTATATTAAATTAATTCCTAAACTCTTTTAGAAATTAAAATAATAATAATTGTAATAATATTAATAAGACTCTCTTATTAATTTATATTTAATATTTCTAAAATATTAAATAATAATATTAAGCTATTTAATTTATTCTATCACCATAGATTAAATTAAATATACATAACATATTATTACGATTATGCCATTAACTTCTTAAATAATTATTCTTCCTTTTATGGTGTGACCTTTAGGTTCTCCATATTAAAACCTACAGAATAAATCAATTAGAATAATTCTAATCTTATTTAAATAAATAAATTAAACAATTAATTTATTTAAATAAATAATATTTATTCTACAATAGGATGAAGTTCTCCCCAAATGATCAACCACTTTCCGTATAATATAGATTTCAACATTAATCATAAAAGAACCTTTCGAGTAAATAGTTACCGCATAATTCAATCCTTCCACCATACAATGTCCCAATTAAATATAAGACATGGAATTATCACAAGTCTTATTTTATTTAATTATATATATATTTCGATCCTTAAATGCACAACTCCAAATAATGCAAATTAGAAACTCCTTTCTAATTTCATTCTCGCCGCCAAGGATCATCGGGTTGTCATTTATCGAATCACATAGACATTTCTTCTTTTATTAGAAGTGGTAGATTCTTTATCGATCATACATTAATCTCCATGTACAACTTATTATACCCAAGCATACCCTTTGATATACCCTAAGGGTCTTAAGGAATAAGTCAAAGTATAACTCATCATACACAAGATACTATGATGATCTCAAGTCCAAGGATCACTCAGACTACTATCACTACAGAATTCCTATCGACAGCAAGTAAAACTCCATTAGGTATTCCTTAGCGAGCCAATGCTCAAATGAACTTATTCTCTAATAAGCACCTACATACTTGCTTTTAGTGTTCCACACAAATGATCATGAGATCAATCATCCTCATCCAAATGAAAAGTTAACGATGTATTCAATCTATCCGGATTCACTAATCCCCAATTTAGTAATCCAACGATTGGGAACTATTTTAGTTTTAAGCTTTCTAAGAATTTAGATCTCATTAGAATGATCATCATCATTATTCTAAAAGCATTGCTTAAAACTACGGGTTTATCACATATTATAAAACAAAGATCATGTAGATAATTAAAAGCCTTTAATAAATTAATACTTTTTATTAATAAATGAATAAGATTGTTACAAAGTATACGCTTTATCATCAAACATGATCGGGTTTGTGTGCATACTACTTTCAATCTCCCACTGCACTAAAGCCAATCGTCATGGTATCTCATACTCTTTTCTCTAAGTGATTTATTATCCCGCCGTTGGATAAGCTTTAGTTAATGGATATGTAATGTTGTTCATGAGAGTCCACTATCTCTATAGTGATTTCCCATCTTTCAATGATTCTAATAATCAAATGAAAGTGCCACAACACATGTTTAGATCCAAGATGAGACTTAGAACTATTCCTAGTTCTCAGAATGAACTTTTAATCCAAACAATCAACTGCAGCCTTCATTTATAGCTATATACTTTGTCTTTATCACTAAACCAAAAAGAACTCTTTTCATGCTTTGAACCTTTCCAATTCATCGCACCACCGCTCAAGATAACGCTTTACCTTAAAGTGGATTTTTTCGTCATCTTGGTCTCCGTCTGAAAAACTTGAGTCTCATAAGCCCTCTAGTTTTAATTTAGACCCACCATGAATATGATCACATCCTTAGTGCTTGCTAAGCACTTTAAGATGTTTTTCACCGACTCATAGTGAACTTCTCCATAATACGATCGATCAACATCGTGTCTCGATATTTCATGCATACATGATGTCACTCATGCAATCTCTCTTTCGTGAGTCTGTGGGGACTATTAAGAGATACACTCCATAGCTCATCGACATGAGACATCTCTTGAGTTTGCCATGCTAAACGATTTTAGCATCAAATGAATATACATGCCTCGGGTTAAGTCGAGCATCCTCTTAAATCTATCTATATAGATTTATATCCCCAATTAAGATACTCTTCCCAAATCATTCATGGAGGAATGTTTAGACAACTTTATCTTTTATCGATCAGAGCATTGGTATGTCATTCCTCATCCGTAGATATCAACATATAATACTAGGAATGTCACGATGTCTCTAATCGAATTTTTGTACACACTAGGTTCATTCTTATTTTTGATAAAATCAAACTTTTGATCGCCTCATCAAAACGAATGTTCCATATTTGAGAAACTTCTTCAATCCATTTCTCCGAGTGTCTCAACACTTACTCTCGATATGTAATCGGATCATCATCTTCTACGATGTGTACTCATCATCATCATCATCCATGATGAATCCATACCTCCTAGGTATCTTTGGTACTATTCCGCATTTATTTATCTCATTGTGGTATAACAGTCTATCTATGTGTTCCTCTTATTCGACTTATAGTGTTTTGTGGTTCTTGAACTCTTCAAGATCTATTATCCTCCCACTAGCCCCCTTCAATGATAAACACCTTTATCTTTAAGAAATATGCGTGTTTTTCGCAACAAACACCTTTTGCTAAGTAGAGATTATAGAACATATACCCTAAACTTACTTTTAGATGTCCCACAAATCAGACACTTGTCAAATCTTGTCCCAAGCTTATCCTTCAAACCTTTTCACATAAGTCGACAACCCCTTATCTTAACATACTTAAGATTAGAATCCTCCCCGTCCATAACTTTTATGGAGTCTTCAAATGGATTTTGAGGTTACCATTTTCAGAGATATGCGTACCATTTCTTGGACATTATCCTGTAAGGATACCGGAATGTCTCAGAAAATCATTATGGACCGCACTATGTCCAACAAGGTACGATTTTTCATTCAGATACATCAATCAATTATCACAGATCGATGTGTCCATTATGAGAAAACCATTTGAGATGATCTAGAAACTTATCGCACAAGTATTTATTCCTCGATCTAATCAAAGAATCTTAATACTTTGCCAATTTGTTTCACTTTTCAATTTTTGAACCTTTCAAATAATTCACACTTCAGATTTCAACAAATACACACATTCAACTCTTTCGAATGATCATCTCCTTTTCTTATACTAGTTTGTTCAATTTGCAAAAATTATTTTCACGTAAGTCAAGTATACAAAATCCATTAGTAATATTTCATTTTTATATAAAACATTATTATTATAAATAAATAACAACAATTGTTCTTAATTATAATACCAAAGATTTCATCATTCAACAATAAAATGGAAATAATATTTTTAACAAGAATCGGAATACAATAACAACTTATCGACTTAATAGATTTTTTTCAGTAGCATTGCTAAACTATAAGTTTCTATGGCTAAATGCAAAAACCTTTGCTTCATTTCCCACACATAGATTACTTATATTTGTTTAGCTTTCTACTGCTTGGTCCCTTCATAAATCTATATTTATGATAACCAAAGTCAGATCCAATACCCAAGTAGAACCTCGACTTAAAAAAAAATTTATTTTAAATCATGAACAAAATCAGATTTGTAACCAAAACTTCACTAAGCTTCTTTGGTTAGCCTCGCAAGATGCTTCGCAGCTTTTTTTCCAAAGGTCCAAAGCTTATAGTAAAGGAAGCAAACTCCTTTGCTATCCGTGACGCTTTTGTTCTTATTATCCTTTTTTTATGCCTTTCTATTTACCTTCTTGAATCGCTCTTCTTTCGTAAGATCCTTTGGCCCCTACCAAGAAGACTTGATCTTTCTTGGTCGAAAGTGACTCAACATTTTTTCAATATGTTAAGCAAATCAACGAGGCCGATATCTAGCTTGTTCATATGAAAAATTCACAACAATTGTGAAAGGAGTCCGGAGTGAGTGCAAGATCAAATCTTCGCTCAACTCTCCATCCATGACAAAACTCGTTGTCCTAATCGATCAATCAAATTGATTATGTTAAGAACTTTTTGTCTCTGCATTATAGTGCCATGGCCATTCTAGATCTAAGAGCTCCTTAGATATCTCGATATCTATCGGCCCCATTTTCCTCACCATCAACTACTGATGTGTGTGAAGAATATAGTAGAGCATCCATAGTTTCACGCCGACGTCAAGCTCGTTACTCATGGATGCGAGTACATGATGCATCGAGCCAATCAGGCATCATCTTCGCCACTTTCTAAAAGTAGCAATCTCTTCCTCAGAGGCATTGTTCGCAACCATTGCAGGATAGGCGATATGACATAAGATAGCTTTTTCAAAACCATGAGAACTATTCTCAAATTCCTTAACCAATCCGCTTAAATTGGCCCGTTAATTTAGCATCTAATATGCTTCGCAAAGGATAGTAATTTTAGACATTGTAAAATTTCAGTAAATGAATTTGTAATTAACAACATTTTAACATACATTCTTTTATTAATTACCAAAATAAATTAGGTCTTGTTTTAAATTGGTATCTCCCACTATTTTCTTCAAACTATATTACCCTCACTATATATAGTTCGCAAAATCTAATTAAAGATTTGCTAGTGAGAATAAGGATCCCATTTCAAATGTATATAGCCTTGTGGTGACACAACAAACTATATATAAATAAATAGTAGACAACTTTTGTCAATTACATCAACTATGCAACTCCCTTTTTGCCTCTTAGATTATTTTGATCAAGTGTGGTGCACATCCGAATCAAAATTATCCAAGTTAAGTCCGACCTAGCACTCCATATATTCAAAAAAAGAAAATATCATCCTGTGGTGACACAACAAAACAATATTGTTCAATTTTCTTTATAGCATCAAATGTGATAAATTAACATCTTAAATACTTAATACTTGCCTTGTGGTGACACAACAAACTCATATTAAATATTTAATACTCTATTAATTTTATCATGCTAGAAGGCTTAACGCTCGATATTCCAAATATCTTTGAACGCTAGACTTAATATAAAAAAAATTGAGGGGTTTGTTATTAATTTGTCTCATCTCTTGTTTAGCATATATATATATATATATAAAATACGCCATTATATTAATGAACACATAAGCATGTTTGCATATATATATATATATATATAGTATAAGCATGCACATATAGAATACTATATTCTACCCTTGATTGATTATGGACTTTTATTCTAGTTTCGTTCACTAGAGCCACCAAGTGAACCAAAAGGTCAAACCCTAGGGTGCAAGAAATAATATTTAAATATAACTATTACATTTAAACCCTGCTCCATTACAAACGGGTCTTCAAGCGCCTCGCTTCCTCGATCTCCAATTTTTCAAAATTAATTCTAACTATTCCTATTACAAAACTATTTAAAATAAATAGAAAACCTCGATCGCCAGCCAAGGGAAGTACATAGAGGAGATAGAATTTACATTAAGAAAAAATTAGAGAAAGAGGTACGCAGTAATCCCATTTAATAAAACCCATACATTCATGCATCCAACTAAAATAAAATCCAATCACATCGGGTCAATAGTCCATAATCAATCCCATTTATTATCATACACATCACCATACGATCAATAAATAACATTCATCTTATGAATAATAAACATTTAATATATATATTGATATCATTTAATGGGCAAATTTAGTTAAGATAAAATCTAATTTTGAATCAAAATAAACTCCTTTATTTTAATCCAAATTTAAATCAAAATAAAACTATTTTATTTTAATTTATCCAATTTTGAATAAAATAAACTATTTTATTTTAATCAAAATCTTTAATCAAAATAAACTCCTTTATTTTAATTAATTATGGAATCCAATTCCATGTAAAAAAAAAAACTCCTTTATTAAAGGAAACATTTTAATTTTCTTTCCTATTCACAAATAAACTCCTTTATTTTGAATAATATGAAATCTTATTTCATATTTAAATAAACTCCTTTATTTAATAATAAATCTTATTTGATTTTTTCCTATTCACAAATAAACTCTTTTCACAAACAAAATAATATGAAATCTTATTTCATATCTAAATAAACTCCTTTATTTAAGGAAAATAGAATCCAATTTCAACTCCAATTAGTTATCATGGAATCCAATTCCAACTCTAATTAGTTAAGATGAAATTTAATTTTAAAATTAAAATAAAACTTTTATTTTAAAATTAAAATAAACTTTATTTTAAAATTAAAATAAACTTTTATTTTAATTATAAAATTATATAATATATATATATATATATATATATATATATATATATATATATATATATATATATATATATATATATATATATATATATATATATATATATATATATATATATATATATATATATATATATATATATATATATATATATATATATATATATATATGTATGGTAATATTCCAAGCATATCAATTAATTTATATTCAATAATGAAATATAATATATATATCCCTACAAACTTTATTTAAAAATAAAACGGCCAACATGATTCATCAAACTTATCAACAAGAGAATTAACCGAATCCTACTTATTGTCATCATAATATAATAAAAAAAACTGCATAAATATAATTTCAACTACGAATCAATAACGCTATTCAAAAAAAAATTTTTTTTTTTTTTTTTTTTTTTATTTATTTAATAAATTTTATACAATAAAATTATGCCCAATTAAATTGTTCTAAACACATATCAATATACATATCAAATTAAAATAATTAATAATTCGTGATAAAGGTTTGGCTCGATGCCATCGTTAGGTTTGTAATATTCAAGAACGCAATCAAATTGCAAAAAAAGTGCTAAACGTAAAATCGTAGTTTAAAAAATTTTACAAACCATATACCCTGATCACCCTTTACGCACAATTATTAATTAAACGAAAAGATAAAGAATAAAATCATACCCTCAAGATCCGAGCTTCCTCGTGTACAAGTTCACCTCCAACTTTTCGCTCAACTTGAATCCACCGGTTTGGTTCCTTCCTTCGATCAACGTTAGCCACCCAAGTGTTCGGGCCTCTGAGGTGATCCACCAAGGAAAAATAAAGAATTCAAGAAGATGGGTATTGGGCTCAAACCCTAGTTTTTCTATCTCTATGTAAAAGAGCGTACTTCCAACAAATTCGAATTATTACGTCATTGTCAGAAAAGTCAACAACCACCACCACCCATAATAAGACTCCTCTTATTTAAAGATATGGGCAACCCACCTTAACAATTATATGGGTTTTATTTAATTAATTAAATTCTTTTAATTAATTAAGCTCCCTAATCTTATTAGGATAATTAATTAAACTCCTTTAACTAATTTTCCTTCCTAATCCAATTAGAATAAATGAGAGTATTTATATTAAATTAATTCCTAAACTTTTTAGAAATTAAAATAATAATAATTGTAATAATATTAATAAGACTCCTCTTATTAATTTATATTTAATATTTCTAAAATATTAAATAATAATATTAAGCTATTTAATTTATTCTATCACCATAGATTAAATTAAATATACATAACATATTATTATTATTATGCCATTAACTTCTTAAATAATTATTCTTCCTTTTATGGTGTGACCCTTTAGGTTCTCCATATTAAACCTATTGCAGAATAAATCAATTAGAATAATTTAATCTTATTTAAATAAATAAATTAAACAATTAATTTATTTAAATAAATAATATTTATTCTACAATAGGATAAGTTCTCCCCAACATCAATCAACGACTTTCCAGATAATATAGATTTCAACATTAATCATAAAAGAACTTTCGAGTAAATAGTTACCGCATAATTCAATCCTTCCACCATACAACGTCCCAATTAAATATAAGATATGGAATTATCACAAGTCTTATTTTATTTAATTATATGTATTTCGATCCTTAAACGCACAACTCCAAATAATGCAAATTAGAAACTCCTTTCTAATTTCATTTCGCCGCCAAGGACTACCGGGTTGTCATTTATCGAATCACATAGACATTTCTTCTTTATTAGAAGTGGTAGATTCTTTATCGATCATACATTATCTCCATGTATAACTTATTATACCCAAGCATACCCTTTGATATACCCTAAGGGTCTTAAGGAATAAGTCAAAGTATAACTCATCATACACAAGATACTATGATGATCTCAAGTCCAAGGATCACTTCAGACTACTATCACTACAGAATTCCTATCGACAGCAAGTAAAACTCCATTAGGTATTCCTTAATGAGCAATGCTCAAATGAACTTATTCTCTAATAAGCACCTACATACTGCTTTAGTGTTCCACACAAATGATCATGAGATCAATCATCCTCATCCAACGAAAGCAAACTAACGATGTATTCAATCTATCCGGATTCACTAATCCCCAATTTAGTAATCCAACGATTGGGAACTATTTTAGTTTTAAGCTTTCTAAGAATTTAGATCTCATTAGAATGATCATCATCATTATTCTAAAAGCATTGCTTAAAACTATGGGTTTATCACATATTATAAAACAAAGATCACGTAGATAATTAAAAGCCTTTAATAAATTAATACTTTTTATTAATAAATGAATAAGATTGTTACAAAGTATATGCTTTATCATCAAACATGATCGCTTTTCAAACACAGTACGTACGCCAATTTCGAGGACGAAATTTCATAAGGAGGGAGGTTATAAGACCCCAAATTATTAATAAATGAAATTTATTTTCCTCTATTTATTATTTTGAAATAGTAAGGGTTGATTTGATTAATGTGGATAGATTATGGGTAAAATCATGCAAATATTTGAATAAGTTAAAGTGGTTATAAAATATTTATTATCGTTTGAGAATATTCGTTTGGTCGTGGAATATTCAGATCGTTTGGGAATATTCGCATTTGATTTACGACACAATCTTTTGTGGGCCCCATAACGGAAAGCGATTGGATGGATGAAGAAAACGATAAATATAAGTTGTTTATAAATAAACAAACAGTAGTTATTCAAGATTAATCTTGTTGGAATACCCGGTGGTTAAAACACACTAATACGCGTTGTCAACAATAAAGAAGACACCGGTATTGCACCAATTATTGATTCTTACGTAAAAAGGAACTACTCAATAATTGTTACAAAGAATTATCGCTCAAAGATTTTATTTTATCGATTCAATAATTGCTACATCGATATTTTATATTATCGTTGTTTCAATAAATTGTCATTACACATTATTTTCCATTATCTGAGCAATAATTCATATTATCCTGAATAATATTATTGGATAACATTATTGGCAATGTCTAAAAAGTTCGTCTAAGGAGAGGTTTGGTCACCTAATTGCGCGCCAAGAAAGGAAAGATCCTTATCGAAAGCCCCTCTTTCCCGGAACTACCACGGTTGTCAAGATTGTGATTCTCGTAATATTATTTGTGAATAATTAATTATTGATTTATATGATGAGGAAAATATTGATTTTATGTGGATATAGATGGAGAAATTTTTTAATGTGACAATTGTTGAAAATTAATATTTTATCTTTTTCTGATAAAATAATTCATTTAAATATATTATTTTAATAATATATTAATGGTGATATTTTTATAATGAATGTGGGATATATGAGTATATGAGGAGGAAGAGTATTTTTGTGGCATTAAATGTTTAAACATATTTTGTGTGTTGGTGGACACAATTATCGAATTTAAATTTGATTATAAACGTAAAATCGCCTGCTTATGGATTTGGTCAATTTCTGCTTTTGAATTTGGAAAACTTTCTTCGCAAAGTTGTAGAGAATTGAATTTTCTATAAAAATTCGAGAGATTCTAATTTTTCCGATAAAAGGGCTATTTATTATGAATTATTGAAGTTCAAGTTTCAAATAATTGATTTTGGAAGTTTAAAATATTTTTAATTACAAAAACGTTTTTTTCATTTTTTGAAACTCATTTAACATGTGATTAGGAGGCTGAATTTAGATTGTTAGTGTGCATATGAAGTTGTGGAAAAATTATAATATTAATTTATTAAATTTTCTACTTTTGGTGTTTTAAGCATTTTTCTATAAATACGGTGCTTAGGTTAGAATTGAAAATCACACCGTAAACTCAAGTTTTCTCTCTATATTATCGAAGCGTTTTATTCTTGTGAGTATTTTGAGTATACTTTGAGTGTTGTTATACTATGCAAGTTCAAGTCATAGCTTTATATCCTGTTTCAAACTAAGTAATGTGCCTTTCGAGGTAAGAGATGTTATTTTATTCGAAAATGATATTATTTCTTCAATATCATTACGCCGAAATATTGGTTGAAAATTTTTATCAAATTTTGAACTTTTTCATGTTACTAAGTTACTATTCATGAGTTACTATTCACTAAGCGTGATGATGTTTTTTTTTGGGAAATTTCTATCTTTTGGTGTGAGTTACTATTATTCACGATACTCAAGACTATTCACGATACGATATCTGAGACTATTCACTTAATACACAAGACTATTCAACCTAAAAATAAAATTTCTTCTTTTTGTCCAAAATATTTATTCGGATACTAGCTTTGATCAGATCCATGTTTTGATCATTCTTGAATTTTACTCCACTCGATTACTTAAGAAGTATTTTTGAACTTGGGATTGCTTAAAATACTGAATCCTTAATATTTGTTCTTTTGTTTCAATCGGATTCGTTTCCTTTAAAATATTTTTCATCATCCTCTACCCTAAATGATGATATTATCGAATATCTTTGGCCTGTAGTGCAAAAGATGAATGATTGATTTTGATGAATATCTTTCGTCAGTAGTGCAAAGATGAAATGTATTGAGATGAACATGATCAATCGATTAATATTTTGCCCGAAGTAGTGCAAAGGCGAGCAGTGTTTAGATGAACACGACTAATCGATGAATATCTTTGGCCTGTAGTGCAAAGATGAATATTTGATTCCGGATATATATATATATTGATTGATGTTACAGGATAAAATATCGACGATGAACTTTTAAATTCATATATGTAAGATAGTAGTTTGCATTCTCTACTTAACTCTTCTAATGAATTATTATTTCGCTGCGAATCTTGATTTAAAACTTGTTGTCTATTGTATTCTATTAGATTTTTCCATGTTGAAGACTAACGATAATTTGTCAGATATTATCTTAGTCATAATATTCTTTATCGGGCTAGTTGAGCTCACCCTTTTCCTCGTTGTTCCACTTTTTCTTCTCGGGAGGCGAGAATGTAAATGAAAGTACTTAGTGGGGTATGGAATGAAGGTTCTAGAGAGAGTTGTTTAGTAGTCCTCACCATTTTGTAAAATAATGTATCAATAATTATGATGGAATTTATTTGCGTGTGGATATCATTTGAAAGATAATAATCAGATTTAAACTCATTAAAGATATATGTTGTCGATTTTTGCACCACAAATGTATTAATAAAGTTGTAGTTATTTATGTACCATGTATTTGGCGACTCAGAATGGGTTGGATGAAATGGACCTATTTTGGGGGCGTCACAATATTAAACTGTTATTATTATTAAAATAAGATAAAAGTATAAATTTAATAAATTAACCAACCATGTAATCAAATTATTAAAAAAAACCAAATTAGCCATACATATTTTAATTTATATAACAAACTATCTATATAACATATACAAATAATTTTGAATTTTTCGTTCATTTTAATACTCCCTTCGTTCCTAAAAGATTGTCGTAGAAATTTTTTTTTCCCAAAAAGTTTGTCGTTTACGACTTTCAAGGAGAATAAAGTATTTACTTTCCTATATTATCCTTACCTTCTCTCATTATCCCAAAAAATTATGTCCCTTGTATTAATAGTTTTTAACTTCCCATAAAGGGGTAGTGATAAAATTTTAAACAAATTTTATTTGGTAAATAATACTTTCTTAATTCATGTGCTAAAACTTTAAACGACAATCTTTAAAAAGAGATAATAAATTATATGAATTATTCAAAATTTAGAATAAATTTCACTGTCCATAGGGCACGGGACTGTGGCTAGTTATTCATATTGTACATGGGAGAGATCAGATATGGAAAGAAGTCAATTGGGTCAACTTGACTCTACTTTTGCGGACCCATATTTTATCTTTCCAAATACGTCTATTACAAAAAGTGTGTAATAAATGACTACAGTTTTTTAAGATTATACAGTTATTACTATACTACTCCCATTCAACACGTCAAAACGACTGATCAGACGACGGTCATTGCCCTAGAAGAAGAAGAAGTCTCCACGAACCTTCCTTCAATTCCTTCTAATCGATACTCCCCCTCTCTCTCATTCCTTCGAAATCATATCGTTTTCAGTATATATCGCCATTTTAATTAGGAATAGTTAGTTCAAACTTGAAAACAGTTGTTGTTGGTTGTTCATCTCTCCAACTCTTTGATGGGGTATTAATCTCTTCACTTTCCTTCTTCTCGTTTTTTTTAATATATATATGGCTTTTAAATAGTCTATTAACTAATTGATATACTTGTTAGATGGTTTAATAAACTTTGGGGTGCAGTGAAGTTTTTGTTTTATCAATTAATTGAGGGTCTAGATGATTGGATTGAAGAAGATTAATTGACTATGATACTGGATAAAGTAAATTCAGTTTTAAGGCATTTGCAAGGCCGTTACTGGTTAGGACCAACCAAAACCACAATGACATGGAAAATACAAGTTGAAGTTCAGTTTCATTGCTTTTGTTTCATTGTTATTACTGAAACGGCTTGCCTTGTTGAAACTTCTGTAGGACATTTATTTATTTATTTTATGTTTAGAATGTTTTGTTAGGGTATCCGTAAATACCCCCAATTTGCACACTTTACGAAATATGATCAAGATGTCATTGACAAAGTTGCTGTATGAAACAACTTTATGTTTCTGTTATATTTTTGGTTGATGGTTGTTTCTGCTTGTCAAAATTTGGATCTATATTTACATGTGGCAATATCAATAGATTAGCTTTCCGTTAATCTGGTCTGTGTCTTTCTCTTTTATGTGACATTGTTATTTAGTAAGCCCTTATATATTCTATCCAAAAAAAAAGAAAAAGAAAACAAGCCCTTATATGGTTGATGAAGATATGGTGTAGAATTTTTTATACTTTATTTGAAGGGATAGAGACCCCAAACATCTTTCTACTTGTTTTTCACTTTAGATCATGCTTTTTATTGTATGAATTTTGTTGGATACACTTGTGACTCTGGAAAACACTGATGATCTGAAACTTTTTTACCGTATCTCCAGTGGTGGACCTTCAGCACTCTGTGTTTCGACTAGAAGCAGCTTTGTATATGAATTACCTCCCCAATTTGATTGAAAGCTCAGAGTTTGATCATCCATTTTGTATAGTGTCGTGTACATAAGCTGAAGTTATGAAGTACAGACAAGAGAAATTCGTACAGTAAGTTATTTTAACTCTTAATAGTTTGAACTTACCATTTTAACTTCTAGCACTTCATATTTCAGATAGACTAAAAGGAAGTTGCCTTTAGAAATAATAGGGTGCATCATTTTTTGATTTTAATTATATAAAGAAAAAATTACTTGTATGCTTGCTTCTGCCACCATTTATGGTTTAGATTTAGAGATTAGCCAATCCCCATACTTGGGGCCAAAATCACCCATCCAAGAAAAGAAAAGGTTTAGAAATTAGATTCTCCATTGATCAGAAGGACCACCATCACTACCTTCCTTAAAATTCACATTTTTGACCCCAATGCGACTTGAAAAATTTATTATTTAATCTTCAGCAGCCGCCATCATTTCCAACAGCTAATGCAACTATATATGTAGCAATTTGGTTACCTGTAAAAAGAATCCTGGCTTATCCTCTTCTTCCCCTTTCCTCTGCATATGTTAATTTGGCACCACCATGGAAATTCTGAGTGCAGCCAATGTTACATATGGTGAAATGCAGTACGATGGTAAGAGGCTTTCAGAGCGCTTTTTAATACCAAATATTGTTAGGCTGTAAGGGAGTATTGAGATAAAGACAAATAGGTTAATGTAAATATTGACCATCTAATCATCTAAAAGGTTTCTCAGACTTCTCTGTAAAGAGATTAAGTATATTGCATTAAGACGTCTTGAGTCTTGATTCCATTTTGAGTTACCGTACCAATTCGCAGAGCGCAAGGTAATAAAAGTTTCATGGTAACCTTGACCCTATTATAATTCTTATTGCCACCTCTTTGATTGCTTTTATCAGGGCATGAGCCTTATACCAATTTGTTGATAAGTGCCATTACGAATATACTAAGAAGCAAGGATAGTTTTCCAGGTCCACGAATTCCCAAATCCAGAATTTGGATTCTTCTAGGGGATTCTGTAGTTTTCTTAATGGTAAAATTGAAAATATTACTAATACTATATAATATACAAATTAATATAATTTTTATATACTAATACTATACAATGAAATTAGTATAAAAACTAATTAATATATATTTCCTAAATTCTTGGATAGTATCAATATATTAAATTTTGTGTTTCTTGATTTTTGTACATTTTTATCATGAACTAATATTTATCAGTAGTAAAATTGTACTTGTGTATATAATTATATGTATGTAAACATTTCAATATATCGATTGACTAGAATATAACAAGTAATCTATTTAATATGTAAATACGTGCCGAATCCCCTGATTTCCGTTTTTTGATTTACCGAACCACTGAATACCTGTATGGCGAACACAAATTCTTGAACCCGAGCCGTTGCTTCTTAGCTATTATATTCTGGCCGTACACCCCATCAAACTACCAACACTTCCCCACATCAGGCTGTTGCCAATTTCACAGAAGTTAATTACTTAATGACACAGCTTGTTCTACAACTATCAATACATTTTTTAAAAAAAATATTATTTTGTTGACATCTTATAGAGCATGTCTCCTTGGCATTAGAACTCCTTAAGACATATGGCCCAATTCAATTTATGCAGTTCCAAAGGCACATGCTTTTGCTCATATATGCACAAATATATTTTGAGTAGAAGCTCCCTAGTGTTTATTGTAAGCCTGTTTTGGCATTTTACTTGTCGAATCTGACCACTGTGAAAGAGCTGTATTAAAAAGTAAGTCAAACTCATCAATATTAGCTTAAATTTGTTTAGTGGGATGCTCTTGGACTAAATTTAAGTACTTATTGATGGAAAATCTAGGAAAGGAGAGGCCTTCTTTTTTTATTTGGACCCAAGTATGGGTTTGGAACCAGCGATCTTGAGGAATATCCTCAAGACCTCCGCCATTTAGGGAAGCCTTCATGATGTTTCATTAAAATGACTATGGGCAATACAAAATTTACATTCTTCACTTAGTTTATACCTTAGTTATATAGGATACGGGTATGCAGATTAAGTAGTGTATTTGATAAAGTTTAATTTCTAGACCTAAAACTTCTCCTGTGTATTAGACCTTGACGTTTTTGTTTGCTGTCACCTTGATTTTGACTCCATTGACACTTTTTAGTTTCAATTGTGTAGTTTACAATTTGATATCTGGATTGTTTGTTTTCCATTCAGATTTCAGGACTGGAGATCGGAGAAAAGCTCTGAGGGACAAGTTTCCACAAATCATGGATTTTATTCCGGAAAACTCAGATTAACAATAAACTCGGTCTCAGACAAGTTCCAAAGAGGCTTCAAGTGTGGTTCTGAGGGGATCAAAAACTTCCGAACATCATTGAGATCTCGTTCCTTTAATAGTGCCAAAAGCTTGGGGTCCAGCAAGAAAATTCTTGATCCACAAGGATCCTTCCTCCAAAAGTGGAATAAGATATTTGTATTGTCGTGCCTGATTGCTGTCTCTCTGGATCCTCTGTTCTTTTACATTCCAGTGATCTATGATAACAGAAAGTGTCTAGTGCTGGATAAAAAGTTGGAGACTACTGCTAGTGTTTTGCGCTCCTTTACTGATATCTTTTACATAATTCATATTATCTTTCAGTTTCGTACTGGTTTTATTGCTCCCTCTTCGCGAGTATTTGGAAGAGGTGTTTTAGTTGAAGATGCTTGGGCAATTGCAAAGAAATACTTGTCCTCGTACTTCTTGATAAATATTCTTGCAGTTCTTCCACTGCCACAGGTAAAAGAAGACTTTGATGCAGTCAAATGCTTTTTCTATGTTGTTCTTTATATTGATTACAAGTAGGGCTAGGAACTGTGGTCCTTCCTTCTTCCAGTACTTGAAAAACTGTTGTTGGATGGGTGGTGAGAATAAGCTTCATTTCCTCATTGTGACCTGACACATGCTCTGGGACTTCGGTTCCTAAATTATCATCCAATGAGGATTCAAATAGAATTCTTTCTTTTAATGTACTACTTTATTTGTCTCTGGGATGAGACATTTTATTTTAGCTTATTCTCCAGGGAAGTCATGTGGAACAGGACATTGAGATCTTAAATTTTCATGTTAATTACAGCATGACTTCATCCTAGTGCGTGTGTTTGTAGATCTTTTTTGCAAAGTTTTGCTTTCTAATTGTGGAGCACTTTACATATATCTTTTGTTCCTGATGTTCTCAAAGTGAATTACAGGATTCTGATTTTGTTGTAATCTTTCCAGGTGGCAATTCTGATCATAATTCCACATATGGGAGGTTCGAGATCTCTGAATACAAAGAATTTGTTGAAGTTTGTTGTTCTATTTCAATATATACCAAGGGTTCTTCAAGTGTATCCTCTGTATAAAGAAGTCACACGAACTTCTGGCATACTTACTGAAACTGCATGGGCTGGTGCTGCATTCAATCTCTTTCTTTACATGCTTGCCAGTCATGTAAGTATATTAAGCGTTTTTGCAATCCTTTTTTCTATTGCTGTGTAACCTGAGTTTTCTTCCCATTTAATTTTTGCTTTATTGGTCACCTATATGTTTTTCCTTGATTTCATTTTTTTTTCTCTTTCAGATTTACATGGCTTGGACATTAGAAAATTGTAATTCTATGATTGATTTTTCATTCAGATCTCTTTGAGCCTTATACCTGCTCTGCTCTTTCAGGTTCTTGGAGCCTTTTGGTACTTATTTTCCATAGAACGTGAAACAACATGCTGGCGGAAAGCCTGTCGAAATCAGTCTGTTGAGTGCATTCGTTCTTCCTTTTTTTGTGATGATAAAGTGCAATATGATACCTTTTTGAATACTTCATGCCCTGTAAAAGCACCAAATACAACACGCTTTGATTTTGGAATATTCCTTGCTGCCCTTGATTCCGGTGTTGTGGAGTCTATGGATTTTCCGCAGAAGTTCTTTTATTGTTTTTGGTGGGGCTTGCAGAACCTGAGGTACGAGTCTGATAAACTTAAGATGGTTTTGAACATTCTAATTATAAGCATATAAATGGTGTTCCTTATGCACTCGCATAGTACTCCACTTTTAAGAATCTATCATATCAAGGGAACATTTTATATTAGTTACATGATGCACAATATTTATGTAAATGACTTTCATTCTGTATAAAAGCACTTAATATTTTTTTTAACATTTGTTAAATCAAGTTCTTTGATTTTTTTATACTCCAAGTCTCTAACTTCACTTAAGTACTCCTAATGTCCTGCTTGTTTCATTTAGCAATATATTACGGAATGTACATGCTTAGCGTGTGGCACCCATCTAGGTGAATATTAACATAATCGGGTCAAAAATATTAGGTCAGGACAAAAATGGCGGAGTGGAGTTGGGCGTTTGACGAATCTGCGGTGATTCTCTTCAGATTTATTAAGCAAAATTGATTAAGTATTAATCTAAATTAACTTTCTTGAGAACTCTAATCCAATTCGACCATACTACCTCCATCCTGAACCTGCAAAGATTGGCTCCTTATTTTGGGCTTTTATGACATCCAGGAAATATTTTTTATATATAATATAATGAACATATATAATTTTCTGATAAATTAATAATATACAGTACATAAAAATGTAATGTATAAGTATTGCATGTCTTAATTCTTTAAATCTGCGCCAAATCCCGCTCAAACCCTATCTTTGCAGGATAGAGGTAGTAGTAGCCTGAGCCGTTGAAGACAACTCAAAATTATAGGAGATCAAATTGTTACTAGTAGCTCAAGTCAGCACTTTCAAGAGAATATAAGCAATAATTTGAAAACTGGACCAAATAATCCCCCAAAAGCATCTCTCTTCAAAAACCACTATTTTATGAAACCAATGAGAATTGCACCGTTTAATCAGCCCCCTCACAAACGCTTCATTGTCTAGATGAACTGGGTAGTTTGATGAGACTGTGTAGTATCAATTCCGGGGAGCATTTTTGGCCCTCAAAGTATATTTTAGCCATTAGTCTTCTTTTTCCAGCGCTTGGTCGGATAAAAAATGGCATCCATTCAGATGTGTCCATTATGGAAAAATTGTTCGTTTTAGTTGGTGTTGTTTTATATTTGGCTGCCTTTTATATTTTTTATGTCATCCGGAATAGATAAGCACAATACCCATAACTTTGTCATGATAGATTCAAATCCTAAAGATTTCATCAAATTTATTTTGGACATCAGAAAGTAGTATTTGATGTTTTATATCTGTTTCATTTTTTCAGTTCTCTAGGCCAAAACCTAAAAGCAAGCACCTTTGTCTGGGAAATTTGCTTTGCCGTTTCTATTTCCATTGCAGGCTTGGTTCTATTTTCATTTCTCATTGGAAATATGCAGGTTTGTGTAACATTTTTTATACTGTTTTTCTTTTAGTTTTGTTGTGTGAGCATCAGAGAAATATTTAATTTATCAATTGCTCTGCAATATTATAGCCTTTTTCTTGGCTAATAAACATGAAAAAACATTAGCATGTTTAGTTTTCTTAGGGGAAATTCTGCTAAATATATTATGAACATTCCAATAAATACCAAAAAGCAAATTTTATCTGCTGAAGTGGAACTGTTTTCTTTTGAAATTGATTTCCGATAACCTGGTGATAGATTATGTGAATGGTTCCATGTTTCTACATTATAAATGGGAAGTATCAATACCATTGGTTAATAGAGGCCTATGCATGTCATGCTTTGTTAACATCAAGGATTCTTTTGCACCTAATATTACTATCTCTCTCTGAAACAAATAGAACTATACCTTACTAGAATGTCACAAAACCCACTAATTCTTTGTTTGGAATTTAGAAAGAGTGAGCATAAAGAAAGGAAAAAGAAATAAACTTAGTAATAGAAAAGTCACTTTTAGTGACAATATATTCAAGTTTTAATATCATATATATAATGTTTAAATTACGTTTACTATTGATTTAAATTTTCCTTTCCTTTTCTTTCTCTTCCTCTCCCTTTTAGGGTTTCAGAGGAAGCACAAAACTTCTATGATGGGATGGTTTAGATTGTGAGATCAATTTGAGTGTTAGCCTAGAACTTGAAAAATTATAGTTTACTCTATATTATTGGCTGTAATCAAGTCAACATACTTTTGGTGTAACAGACATATCTGCAATCCACAACGATAAGATTGGAGGAGATGAGAGTGAAAAGGCGAGACGCAGAACAATGGATGTCTCACCGGTTGCTCCCTGAGAATCTGAGGGAACGAATCAGGCGGTATGAACAATATAAATGGCAGGAAACTAGAGGTGTTGATGAAGAAAACCTGATCCATAACCTTCCGAAGGACCTCAGAAGGGATATTAAGCGTCATCTTTGTTTGGCTCTGCTTACTAGGGTAAGTTTCTCTTATACTATCTGCAATATATGAAAGGTTTTATTGATTAGTGATTGTACCTTGGTAGCCTAATTCGTGTATACTAGATGCTGCACCTGCGCCATACAATTTGAACTTTGACCAAGTTCAGTGAATGTATTTTTCTTTTTTTGTATTATAACTCATAAAGCAACTTGGATAGTCGCGAACTGGGGACCTTCTATGTATATATATGAAAAGTTATCCCTCTCAAAATAAATTTGATAAAATATAAATATATTTATTTTTGTTAAAAAGTATATTATACAACTCTCACTTTGTAGCTACTCGTGCTTGCACTTTTGATATTTGCACTTGCACCTGCATCGTGAATTGGTCATTCAGATTGTACAGTCTTTCTGATAGTAATGCAAGTTAAAAGGAAATAAAATATCATAGGCAAAATTTTAGTAGAATGATTAAACCGTTGGAAAATGTTTCACTTCTTTGGATCTGTGTTTTTTCATGAGATACAGGAAAAGTGTGGGGAATTTTTATGTACGTTTTAATGCTGAACTGAATAGGTTAAGGGTTTTTAGTCTTTTGATTTACTGTATATATTTTTTAGATAAAAGAAAGAAGAGAAAAAGTAAAAGTAAAAACTACAAGTCCCGTCCCCTATGAACATCTGAAATAACTACACAATCATTGTCTCATTGACTACTATGAGGAAGCCAAGAAAGACACCCTATCCCATAGCAGATAAAAATGGTGATAAAAAGTGGTGGAATATATTGGGGTCCACTATAGAAAGGAAACTAATAAATTAAGACCCATGGGTCAAACTAAGATCTATTTAAGCAAAATTGAATTTACCATATCACCCCTAGGCTCTAAGATGTAAGCAAATTTTATAGTTCTGGCTAGCAACATATATAAGTCATAATAAACCTAGAAAAGAATCTCATAAGGCTGAATCTCATAAAAGGCTAGAGCAAGCTTGTGTAAAATATAAAAGTTTTCGTAGTGTTCTGCTCAATGTAATTTAGCCAATTTTCAAATTTCCTCCCCTATACTTACTTTTTCCCTGAATCTTTAGATCCGCATGAAGGCTAACATTAAGAGCCGAAGATCATAACATGAATCCATAATTTTATTTTACAATTTTGATTAGTTGCATCATGCAATCTATTATTGTCAGTAGATGAAAAATAAAAATAAAAAAACTTTGTTTTTTGTTGATATGATAGGGACAATTCAACCTTTTTCCTACATTCCACCGTCCTTGGTATTTGTTACACATAGTTTGGTCTTGTGTTTTTCTGGTTAATGGTCACCATCTTCTGCCCTGATGTCAAGGTGGTGCTTGTAAATTAACTCTGCTGAATCTAAAGTATAGTAGTAAATGAATTAATCACTTTTGCAGTCTATTGTCACCTCTTTCTGCATTATTATTTTTTATTTTATAGATTATGTTCTCCAATATCCTTGTCCTATTTTTTTGTTGTTGAGGAAATAATCTTGTTATTTGTCCTTTTACATTGCTAGAATCACGTTCTTCTTTCAGGCTATACTATTTGTTAGTGTTGCGTACAAGCATGACTGTGCGTGCTCATGAATGACATGTGTTGTATCTAAAACCTGTATTTATCTAGTTATTCATTTATCGTATTTTTTTATTTGCACAAGTATAAGTGATATCTTAAATGAGATTCAGAGTCCTTGGCTCTTTCCTGCCGCATTCGAATTAGCCTTCTAAATTTAAGTCCTGGATTAATACTTGTATGTTTCTTTTCATCCTTTTTAAGGTGCCGATGTTTGAAAAAATGGATGAACAATTACTGGATGCACTGTGTGACCGTCTTAAGCCAGTGTTGTACACCGAGGACAGCTATATTGTGCGGGAGGGGGACCCAGTTGATGAGATGCTGTTTGTAATGCGAGGCAAGCTATTAACTGTTACCACTAATGGAGGGCGGACTGGCTTCTTTAACGCGGATTATTTAAAAGCTGGTGACTTTTGTGGAGAAGAGCTACTTACTTGGGCCCTGATTCCTCGTCTAACCTCCCAATCTCGACCAGAACTGTTCAAGCCCTCTCAGAAGTTGAAGCATTTGCACTTATGGCTGATGATTTGAAATTTTTTGCTTCTCAGTATCGACGACTGCACAGCAAGCAGCTCCGCCATACTTTTAGGTTTTACTCACAACAATGGAGGACTTGGGCAGCTTGTTTCATACAAGCAGCATGGCGTCGGTATTGTAGGAAGAAGCTGGAAGAGTCACTTCGCGAAGAGGAAGATAGGTTGCAAAATGCATTAGCCAAAGGCGCTGGGAGCTCACCGAGTTTAGGTGCCACCATTTATGCATCGCGATTTGCTGCTAACGCACTTCGTGCTTTACGACGCAATGGTACACGGAAAGTTAGAATTCCAGATAGAGTGCCGCCAATGCTGCTCCAGAAGCCGGCAGAGCCTGATTTTACGGCCGAAGACTAATAGTTAGTTAATTCTGGAGTATCTTCTCCACATTTTGCTAAATGTGAAAAATGCAAGCATATAATTCCTGTTTCTCCGAGTGTCTCAGGTCCTTGTGTATATCATGTTGTATATGGTATTCTCTTATTTATTTCTTTTATTTAAGCTTTTGATGATTTCTCCTCCGTCCTAAAAATAAGGGAATTACATTTTTTACAGTCGACTTTTAGTTTTTTTTTAAATGGCTGGCCACTGGTTTTCGTAAGTCGGCCTCAAGTTGATAGTGATATTTTATGTTGTAAAATCTTAAATTTTAATTTGAGGTAAATTTATTTTATTTTCAAAATAACAATTTTGCTTGTACCTAGCAATATTTTTTTTATTATGTAGTTTATAATAATAACTATTGCATTAAAATCAAAATCCAATAAATTCACATTAATTTCTGAATTTTAGGCCTTTTCGATTACTAACCGCACCTTATTACCCGAGCACACAAAGTCCTAACTGTGGAGCATTTGGTTTTTGCAGTACCAGAGAGCATAAGACATTTTAGACTGAAAAAATAGCCCAGCTAGAATTGACATGCATTCCCACATTACGTACCATCTTGTTCCAGTTTTTCAGGAGGCAATTGTGACTAGCCAACCAAAGAAATAAGCACTACAGTTTGGATCCCTTATTTTTCCAAGTGCCCATCCATTTTGAAGAGTATTACCAAAAAAATTAACAATAAAAAATTCAGGATGATGGATAAAATTAAGCAAAGAATATATACATAACTCATGATACATACATTTCTGATACCATGTGCAGGATTACAGACAGAAAAAGTCAGAAAGCCATTATACAAGTAAACTACAGTGACGGTAGCAAGGAAATGAACTAAATAATGGGCTTTTTTCATGTGTCCTGGGGAACAACTAGTAGGATAGTTGACTGGATAATATTAGAGGCTTAACTCCTCGGTAGAGTTGGTTTTCAAAATGGTATCCAAAGTGGAAACAGCTTCAGCTTCCAGAATATGCTTACCTTTGTTCAACATGATGCAACTTGCCCTGCCAAAAAGAAGTGTCACTATTTCTTCTTGTTGAACGTAAACAAGTATAACTTCCAAACACGGGAACTAAATATATAAGAAGTGGCACAAAAAAGAAATGATAAAATAAGAAAGAAAAGATAATTTAATTTTTCTTTTTCCCTGATCAAATTCAAAGCTGGATTAGAAAGGTGAGGAATCAAGAAGACTAAAAATAGATGACTTGTAAGAAAAACTAAGGCTCTATTTGGTTAATGAAATGGCGAGAATGAAACCAGAAAAGGAAAACCAATGTCCTGTGCGCCCTTTTCATTTTATTTCTTGACCAACTTTCAAAACAGAGACTAAAGGTTCTACAGAACATCAGTTTGAAAACACAAATATTGAATCCTAAGGTAGTTGATTGAGAACTACTGCTACAGAGATGGTGATTAAAATGTTTTCTCATTATCACTTAAAAACTAGTGAAGATGAGTCGAATATTGCACACATATTTTTTACCATAAAATTCTATCAATAACCAGGAACAAAAGATAATCAGGCTCAGAAAAAAACAACCCAATTAGTTACCTCCTTCCACTGGCCACATCAGTAATCTCAGCTCGAGTAGGCACACCAGACTTGGTTAGCGATTCCAGAACCTGTGTTGCCCATATCACTGAACGTCGCAGCACTACATATTGATAAAATTTCTTCCTGCATATCTGCCAGCTTTTCCCATCCACACTCCATCAAGAAGATCTCCTCTGGCAATCATTACCCCCAAAGGATTTGGTGACTTCATCGCCTCCAGAAGCATAAGGGGCAAGTTTTTATAACCACCTTTTGTCTCAATTTTCAAAATAATACCCAGGTTCCAAAGTTTTCGCTTGGCAAGCTCTTGGCGCAAAACAATTATATCACGGACATCTCGAACAAAAGAGATTCCTACCATGTCAGCATGGGTAGCAACAAAGTCGAGATCCATAAGATCCTTTGATGTAAGTCCTTCAAATTGAATATTGCTTTCTGGGATGTTGATGGATTTCTCCGAGCCAAGTTTAGTACCTCTTGGTCCAGCATGAGTGATTGAAACAACAATTTCCGATATACTAGTTCCTTTGATGATTCCCCATATTTTCCCATCATCAAAAGCAATAGGTTGTCCAGGTTTGACTGAATCAAAAAGATATCCAGAAGAACAAGTTACCCTATGAGAACCAACTGTAGAAGAAGTGACTTTAGGTTCATTTGTGTTATCTCGTGATATTATTAACAAGTCACCAAGTCGCAATCTCACAAACTGCTCAATGGGGGGAACATCCACCACATGTCCAACTGCAGATTTCCTCTTGTTCCCCCTAATATACAATTTAGTTCCTGATTGAACATAAGCTGTCCTCATACATTCAATCATCAACCCAACACCAGAAAAAATAGGGTATTTCTTAGAAATCCTTAGTATCCTTCGTTTTCCTCTAGCATCAGAGAATCTCACAGCATCACCTATCTCCAGCTTACTGAGAAATTCTTGACCATCAACGTACAGCACTGCATCAGGAGATATATGAGATGGTGGTGAACCTGCTCCTTGGGGAGACAGCCAGATTTGGGCAGGAAATATGACGTTTCCGCTGGCATTCTTCTTGGGAGATAATTTCACAATACAAGGACCAGCCTTCAGTTTATCAGTTCTAAGCTTTGGTCCAGCCAAATCCATGATAATTCGACATGGTATCTCTAGCATTTGAGAGCTTCTTTCCACTCTTCTGATTATCTCACTCCAAAGACCTGGGTTTCCATGTGCACAGTTGATACGAATTATGGTGGTCCCCGTCTTGAGAAGATCAGTAATTAATGTTTCACTTTCTATTGCTTCTTGACCAACTGTTACCATGATATGAGAAGTTCTTTGATTTTGCAGGGGTCCTAAGAGCAACTTCATGCTAGAGAATCCCCTTTTTGTCATTGTTTTAATCGTCAACTCTTCCTTCTTATGTATCTCCAAGTTTTTGCTATCAGAAATCTCACCAAAGTTCCATTTGCTATTTAAGGAATTAGATTTCAAGTTCTCTAACATCTGGATGCCTGCAGAAAGACTTGCAAGGACATGAGGGTAGACAGTTTCTAAATTCAGAAGACCAAGAGAAGAAAGATCAGCTTTTAGCTGCTCGATATCAAGGCTCTTTAATGCCACATAATGTATTAAGTTTGCTGCACTCGCCAAATACGTTCTGCAAATACAAGAAACATTAAGGGAAAAATATATTAATTAATAATAAAACAGATTACAGGTGCCGCCAGTGCAGAGCACCAGATTTGCATACCAACTCATATTGGGAGAACAAGACTGATCGGATAGATGATATATCATAAACAAGATGCACAATAGATGGGCTGTAGTAAAAATTACTGACATTGTATAAGAATTTGGGGATAATTAAAAAAAGAAGAAGAATTTGGATAAGCTGAACTACAAATAACTAACATGGTACAAAAATTTTACACACTCGTTCATTTTAAGCGCATAGCGGATGATTACCGACTTCAATTATGGTAGCAAATAGTTGAATAAGTAATTTACATATGCCAGTTAACAGAGAAATGCAGAGTATGTAAGAGTAAATGATCTATACATTGATGTCAACCGTAATTTCCAAAGAAACAGAAAGACAAACCTGTGACACAGTTTAAGTTGGGAAGCATTCCATTGTTCCATTGCTAATACATGTAAGTGAACAGCCTTGAGCTTGTATAAAAGGTTTCCTTGGTTTCCCATGTCTTCAGCACTTATATCACAGTCCGCACCTGAATATAGTAAAGAAGTAACAACTGCCTCCCCTGGATCTTTAGAACTCTCGTTGTTTTTTGAATTCGTAAGGAATGTATCATTGGTGCAAGCATTTGAGCCTCCTCTTTCAGGTTCATCATTCTCATTTCGAGTAGCAGAGACAATGAAAGTTAGAGCTAGGTATCCTTTGTGACCTGTTAATGACTTATCTCTGAAAACTGACTTTTTAGCATCAAATGTACATGACACATGTGCAAACTTCTCGCGTAAGTTGGAGGGTGTAAAATTTGAGAAACCAGCTGCTTGAAAGGCCTGCAAATTGGGGGAAGAGGCATTCATAAACAGATAAGAATTTAACCAAAAGAAACTTGGTACCCAACTACCCATCCATACCAGACACCAATTACCAAGACTTCTGAAAATATTGCCAACAGCAAACTAGAAAAACAGTTCCAGAATGTTACAAGTTGCTGTTGATGACAAGAGCTAAAAATATAAAGGTGCAGGACTATTACAATACATACTACTAAGAAACTCGATGTTTTTTTCTTGAAGTTGATGGGTACTGGTGGTCCAGACCATTGTAGAGGGACGAAGCGTCTACCACTTATTAAGACACTTGAATATTTTGGCTATAGCAACCAAGAATACAGTTTCAGGACTTGCATGTTTCCTTGCATAACAAAAGGGTGACATAAGGATCAAAATACCTACAGAATGACTAGAAATAAATACTAGAATGATAAACGTCCTTATTACTAGTTAAATGTCCACTTTCTTTTAATAACCAAACTTACTAAATTTTTCTATTATACCCTGTAATTAAATATCTCATAATTCTAATTCTCTCTCCATATTCAATAAGTATAATTAGTTATGTGTTGAAAATATTTTGAATTGAAAAGGTAAAAAGTCACTCTCTCGCCTACATTGGAAATGATTAATGACATATTATTATGGGTAGTTTTGTCATTTCATTCCTCTTCTTAATATGCGTGAAAAATTTACCAGGACTTTTATCCTAGGACGGAGGGAGTACTAAACTATGCTGAAACAATTTCATCATTCGGTACCTTTGTGCAAATCATTTTCTACTCGATGGACTAAAAGGACTCAACTTTTTTCTTTAAGGTAACTAGGTCAACATATTAGTAAACAAACCAATTCAACAATTAAATTTACACTGTCAACAAAATCAACAGCAAAGAAAGAAGCATAACATCAAGCTTGAAAGGAATAACATATATAAAAAGGGGAAACCCCCAAAAGTTAGCTGAGTACTGACAGTCTGACACAAAATCACATGCATGCCAACCCTCTTTAAATACGTTTGATATGGATAGTCTTCAATTGTTCATAGACGATTAATCTTGACAAGATAAAAGAGTGATAAGTTCAATCAAACAGTAATCCAGTATATAGTTCCAAGTTCTAACTTCTAGAGATTCAGCACAAGTACATAGAAAGAGTAATGAGTTTTGCATGCACCAGCATTGAGATTAAGGGGAAGGGGCTAATTACATAATTTGATGTTGTCACCTGATTAGTGACAACAGAAACCGAAAATGCACCCAACATCATCTAAAAGCCAACCTTTCAAGGAAAGATAATCCAACCTGCCAAAGAGCAATAATGTCGTGAAGTTAATAATTCTCAGACAATAATTTAAAGTATCTAAAGAGTTCTATAGTATAAAGAAAATGAAATAATCTCGTGTATATTTCTATTAGCTTGATATAGTAGAGGACAAATACACGATAATGTTCATAAAAAGGTAATGAATAGGAAAGAAAGCTCATTTACTGGGATATTAGGTTATCACGGTTGGTCAAGGGAGTGAGTTTATTTTTCACTATCAGCTGAAAATGTGGTACATGTACCGTTCTAACAACGAAATGCTTTTCAACTCCACTAAACCAACAAACAAATGATCCATGCATTTTTCTCACAATTCTAAATTTCTAATGACATTAAAAAACTGGAAATTACTCTGTCAACTTATCATAATATACCCAGTCCAGAAACTTTTGCAAGTTCACAAGTGATCGTGCATCAATCTTTTGTCAAACGAGGAAGCGTTACAAAAAATAATAAGTTGAAATTACCAATTCAAAATAGGTTTTACAAGCCAATACACATGATTACAGAAACGCAGTAATACACAACCAAAATTTCTTACGAACAAGATATAGTTTCCATATAAAAAAACACCTTGAGCAGAGAACAACCAAATTAATTCATGAATGCAACAATTAGCCTGCGTACTACTAAACCAAATCAGCAGTGTCGCATGATTGATAAGCATCTAACACTTGATCTAAGTAATTGAGCACAACCACAAACATTGATTTGAAGCTGATACCAAGAAGTTTATAATAGGATTATAGACTAGTATAACTAGTAAGTGATTTCATTGTTCATTTTCTCAGTGTGATAAATGAGGGGCAGGAAACCAACAAAGTTTATTTTCTTTGGATCTTACTTCTGCTTTATGTCACTTTGGCATTGCAACTGTGACATCTCACGGCAAAGAGACTCCAGATAGTTGAGATTGTGCAGGTTCCATATAAAAATTATGTCTTCTAAAGAATGAAAGAAGCGTTAGAAAGCTTACTAAATTGACACCCAATATGATTACGTCACGTAATTAGCTTTCAAAATGACCAAAACACAATTCTTTATTTTCATTTCTCAACTACCAAGAATTCAAGACATCGTTTTCCTATTAAATAAAGACTTACACTACTTAGTTAACTAATTTCATATAAACAGATACAAAAGCTCAACCAAATGAAAATCATGAATAAAAAATTGAAAAAATTATACAAATTGAAAGTAAATTCGAGAATGAAACCAAATAGATATGTATATATATATATATATATATAGTATATATATATATATCTAAGGGCTTTTGAATAATAACAGAACACAAAATTGGATGGAATATGGAAATTAGAAAAAGTTCGAGAATAGGCTTGGGCGTTTTCGAGTTGAAAGAGCTGCCCAGGGTTGTGGAGTGTGGATGACGCGCGAGTGAATCTTGACATCATTACTTAAAATTACAGATTTTAAAGAATTTGTTGGAAGATAGGTTGTAATGTAGATAATTGTAGATTAATATTTTAATTATATATTTGATATACCTTATAATTATATTCAATCTCATGTAATATATTATGTAAATAACTTCAGACAAAATTAAGAATTTGGATTTTGTCCCTATGATTAATTTTTTTTCTCCAAATAAAATTTTATTTTTCTATCTTAAAATAAATGATAAGTTTATTATCACTATTAAACTCGAAAAACTCATAATTATATACGGGGAAAAAATATATTCTTAAATTAATAAATTTTATGGAAAAACTTCTTTTTTTAAAAAAAAAAAAAATAAAGAATATAGAAAAAAACTTTCTTAGACGTATAATAATTTAGACGTATAATTTTCTTTTTTTTGTTAATGTTAAAAGATTATTGAAAAATAAACTACGTCATAATAACATGTCTGATGAAAATTTTCATACTTATAAACATTAAATAAATAATTCAATACAGAGAGAGTAATTTGCTGTAAATAGAGGGAAATGATATAAATTATCAATGCAGCACAAATTCTTCTGTACGCAACATTTGCCCTGAAAGTATCGGCCCAATAAAGTGAACCATATGATATAGACATCATCACTTACGTAAGCGCCCACTCTTCTCTTTTTTATTTTTTCTTTAGGCCAATTTTTGAAAAATAATACTACTAAATATTATTTGGGATTAAATTAATTATCTTATTTATTTGTAAAAAAATATATTTAAAATTAGATTATTCATCTTAATTTAATATTATTTACATAAAAAAAATAGTCTGAAGTACTGTTAAATTAAAATAAATAGTCTAATTCTAAATATGTTTTTTTGTTAATCTTATTTTTTCTCGGATCATGTTTGTTTGGAAGTATTATAATCCCGAGACTATGTTTTCAGGATCAAGGTTATCATGAAATTAATTTCATGGTAAGTCAATTGTTTAATAAAGTGTCGACACAGAGAGAGATCGCCTCCCGATCTGTGTGTCGACACTGTATTGATCAATTGACTAAAGTTAACTTCATGTTAACCACTCCCATATTTCCATGTTTATTTTTTTGGGACTATTCTTAGGATAACTTAAAATAATCTCATACTATGTGTTGTTTTGTTCATGATTATTTAAAGGATTAGATAAAAACTTATCGTTTGAACTATTATACCCTTACTACTAATAAGTTATTAGTAATAACAAATATATCATATTCTTAATAGTTTAAGTATACATAGATATGATAAGATATATCGGTCTTTTTAAACAAATTTTAAGGTTAATTTTGTTCACAAATTTTTAGTCTCAAATGATAGATATTATAATACCTAATTGGACATGATATTAAATAATTTCATCTTTCAAGTCATTTTATTATATCGGGACTAATAATTCAAAGTCTATTTTTAAAATAAACAAAAAACTTAAGATTAATAGTCTAATCTCAAATATAATCGCTGCAAATAAATATAAACTTTGATATTATAAGCGCCCACATATCACTTAAACTAGTCGTTCAGGAATACCGATATACACATTTTTATACATTTTAATATTTTCGTCTTTATTATTTTATATGTTTATTTTATTTAACTAATACATTTTATTTTATTTTATTTTGTAGGATTTATCTTGTTTATGTTGGTGAATAAGTAAAATATAATTATTTTAGTTTTGAAGATGAAAAAAATATATAAATCAAGTTAGAGATAAAGAGATGGAAGCAAAAAAAGAAAACCAAGTTTAATGTACCATAAATTAAGTTACCATTTATTTTTCGGTCTCTTATTTTATAAAAAAGAATTACACTTTTTATTTTATTTTCCTTTCACTTCTGGCAGGAGTTAGAACAAGGAGTTTTAGTTTTGTTTTTGTTTACTCTCGGTCACTACTTCTCATTTTGTAATTTAGTTGAACATGAATTATTCACTATATAGTTTAGAATATAATTAATATAGGAAATTAATATTTTCACATGAAAAAATAATAATTTTATATAAATCTCTCTCACGTAAATATAAAACTCACTTATTATTCATATAAAAAGAATTATGTGAAAATATCAGTTCAGTTAATATAATTTTTCTTCCTTTTATTTTTAGACTTGGTGCAGTGCCGTAGTAAAATAATTATTTAATTTCATTGTCTTTTTTATTCATCCCGCATATATAGTTAATGTTAGTACTAATAATATATGTAAACTATAGTTGGTAATTCCTAGTTCATACAAAATAGTGAAAGCACTAAATAATTTTCTCGTGATTTATTTTTAATTTCATGACTAACTAAATTTTTATACCTAAATTAGGTATTACATATTAATATTTTTTTCCCGTTTTAATATTAATGTCTATTTGTTCACTCATTTATTTTTTATCTTCGCACAAAATTCGTTGTGGTTCTTATATTAATTACGAGGTTTTGATAAGTTATAGTTAATATCGAATTTTTCATAACTTATATTTACTCATATTAATTATATGAATCTTTATTTATAAAGGGAAGGGAAGGAAAAATAAGAATAGAAATTAATTTAGAAAAATAAGAAATTATTTATTACGTTAGTAGGTAATTTTTCCATTACTAATTTTTATTATTAATTTTTAATTTACATTATGTAGTTAATTAATCATATAGTTGGACCTGTATTTGTTAAGTTTATAATAGACACTCCGCACTAATATTCTGCAAACATCATTGTGGTTTTAAACAATTAAGAATGCAGTCATCCAATTAACAACCCAGCTCTTTTAATTCATGCGGATCGTGTGATTGAAAACTTGGATAATGTTAGGAATATTAAATAATATGACATTTTTTATATTGATAAAACATATTTCTTGTATGTAATTAACCGTTTTATAAATGGTATGTATTGTACTCGTTAGAAACTGGAAACTGGAAACTTTTACTCAAAGAAGTTTAATTTAATTTTTGACTTGGTCAATTTTTGAAATACTAAAACTTACAATAATCAGAATCCATTTATTTTTTATTAATTCAAAAGTTTTTGTAAATTACTTAAAAATTTCATTAATATAAAATTTTAATTTCATTATGTAAGAGTTTCGTATATTAACCAAGATCCAATCCCCAGCAATCATTTATGAATGTCCGACACATAATTAGCAATATCATAGGGCCGGGGGGATGAAAAGTTGGGGGCAGAAAACATCAACTATTTTATTTTAATGATGACGAGCATATTGTATCTTCAACTAATTGTAACAAATCATCAGCGGTACTGGTACTGGTACTGGTACTGGTACTGGTACTGCATCAAATCAATAGCTGCGCTAGCTGCAGCTGCTGCTACATTAGTTACATAATGATTTGACAACTCCATATCTTGTCTTGAGAAAAATACAAGAGATGCTACTAATCAACACAGAAATGCAAACTTGTTCTTCCATCTCAAAGACAGCGTACTTCCCTCTTCACAAATGAGGGCAAAGCAAAGGCAGCTGTGTGAATCTGTCAAGTAAAAACAAATACATGTTTTGAGGTTGAGGGAGAGAGAGAGAGAGAGAGAGATAAACTGAGTAACTAAAGAAACTGGGGAAGAGCAAAGAGAGTTTAAGCCAAGGAACTAAATAAAACAAATTAATTACGTTGAAATTTAGAAACAGGAACGCATACCTCAGAATTGTAGAACCTAAGTTCCCTTCGATACTTGAGGGCTCCATCCAACTTCTCAATAGGATTAGCAGGGTTTCTAAAATCCACAGGTGGCCCTTCCGTTGAACATATCAGAAATCCGATAACGCCACTGCATACCCCATATAAGATGCATACAAATTTAAACCATAGCATGTATAGTGAGAACTTTTCTACTAACTAAAATATTTCCATTTTAAACTAAAACAGATCCTACAAAATGACATTTAGCAATGGCGTTATTAAGTACATGTGATACCACACAAAACCCAAACCGGAAATTAATAAAGAAAAACAGAAAGTTACTACAACGTACAAACTTCAAGCCATGGATAGCATTTATACCTCGGGTATGTTGGTACACTCGTCCATGCATAATGAACAGAACCCTTGAATGTTTCATGGCAAACAGCAATCATGTCCTCAATAAGATGTGTGTGCAGCCACATACTTTCTGCCATACTACAAAGAACACCTCCAGGCCTTAATGCACTTGCTGTTGTCTCAAAGAAAGGCCGTTCCACAAGTTCTTTAGCCGGACCTAAGCCAAGAAAAAAAAAGAAAAAACAACAAAATTCTAATTCATTGATGAATTTTAGGAGATACAGTACGTTAAGTTCCCCCAGATATGAAATACATACTTGAACTATTAGAAAAATTAACCAATAATCAATTGTGCTAGAAATGAAATGGCTACCATTACAGAAGCTTCGTTTTGCTGACACGAGATTAAAGCTACCATTACAGAAGCTTACAAAAAAATATTTGATATTTTTGAAGCACCAAGAGATAAATTGAATCACAGTATACTGTTCGTGAAACTATGAAAATCATCAACAGTTGTCAATACATATTAAAACAAAAAATTATTGTCACAATATTTAAAAAAAGCCTTACACCTACCAGATATATATATATATATATATATATATAAATTTATTCTTCTGATATGTTTGTTTGTGTGTGTGTATATATCTTATATATATAATACTTGAAATATAAGTAGCCATCTAATAGAATCAACTCACTACTTCCTTATCGTGTATTTTACCAATGGCTATGCACAGAGATACATATAGTCATTCATGTCTGCACACATGACACACTTCCATACCTCCCCCAAAGAAAAAGTAAATGATAGATTATACCATGAATTGTAAAACTTACCCACGGGGTCAGATGAATCAATAATGATCACATCATACTTCCCTTCAGGTGCATTCCTTAGAAATTCAGCGGCTGACAAAATCATGAAACATGATGAACAAGGAAGTTTAGTTATGTATCCATCAATATGACTTGTGCGGCTTTATGTAACATTGCCAATAACCCTTTCTGTAGTCCCATCTCTTTCGAGTGAGACTAATTCACAAAGAGATTAGGTAGCCAAACTACGGATATCTGGTTCATGGACTCAAAATGTCAACAACTTAGCTAAACCAATATGGCAGCATGATTTTCAAATAGCTGTCAACAGATAAAGATCAAATTGATAAAAAAAAATATAAATTCTTCAATTGACATGTTTAATCATCATGTCAGAAACAAATGGAAATGTTTAAATTCAGGTATACCATCTCCAACATGAAGTTGGACACGAGGATCTTCAAAGCCAACAGCTAATTCCGGAAAAAACATTTTACTCACCTACAATACAAGAAAATTACAACTATGAACGCACAACAAAGAGCGAGTTATACGCTGTCACATGAAAGACACACCATTTCAACACTTACATCTATAACCATTTTATCTATTTCACAGATATCAATCAGCTCTACAGAGCTGTGGCGAGAAATTTCTCTTAGAACTCCACCATCACCGCCACCAACAACGAGGACCTGCATTGCCAATAGTTAGTTTAAGCTTAACATCCAATGGCAACCAGGAAAAGGGAATAACAAAGCTTAAAGGACTATATATATTTCATGACATATATATAAATTTAAATATATTACTCCGTCCCATAATAATTGAAACCTTTTGACATTTCACACATATTAAGGATTTGTGTTGACTCTTGATTAAATGTCCAAAATACCCAAGTAAAAATTTAAAAATAGAGCCAAAATTTGAATTTTTCAATATACCCAAGCTTAAAAGACGACCGATAGTTTGAATTTTGGCATGATAATGGTGGAGACTTCCAAAAAAGAAATGTGTTGAATTATTATAGGACGGAGGGATTATATATTATAAGTAATCAAGACAAATATACTACCTAAACTACAGGAAAAGACTAATTGGGTTAGAGGTAATACATAAACCAACATTATACTCTGGAAAACAAAATTGGAGCTTATACTTATATCCACCCTCAATTGAAATTGTTATATACTAGTACTGCACTGAAATGTAGATGTTTGTTACTTTGTTTTACTCAGTGTCATTCAATTCCCATCTGTTGTGGATTTCTCTGAAAAGCCTAACAATAAACTATGATAATAATTTTTTCAATGATTTAAATTTCTTATAATCATATCAACCAAACAATGAATCAGAAATTGCAGACAGGATAGCAAAGTGATGTCCGAGAGTACTTATCACACTACACCAACCCAGCACTTTCAAACCTTTTTCTATTTTTAAAGAAGGAATATGACTGGCAATATAACATTTTTTGTAGTCAAAAATTCACACAAGTACCATAAGCACTATGCAGTTTTAAAAAAACTTTCATAATAATTAAAATTTATATAAAGAAAAATCATATTAGTATAGTATATTCACAAAACTCCAAATAATGCAAGAAAAAAAGTAAAACAAAAAAAAATAATAGTCTAAGAACATGAAAATAGGATGCGTAACGTCACTATAATTAACACCTATCAAATTATGGGTCAGTAGAGTTACATTCTTGGGGGATACAATTGAGCAAAGTGGGAGATGAACAATCATCTCCTGATAGGCACATTCATCTTTCTCAGTTAACTGAACAATCCCATCAAGTACAAGCACTTTCCCATATGCTGAGGACTGCAGATAAAAGAAACATCATCTATCAACATGATACAAAGAGCAGGAAACAATTAACCACACAGACAGCTTTGCACATAGGATCGATATGCTGAACCTCAAAAACCATGATCTCTTGGTACTCTGACTTTTCTTTGTACAAAATCCTTTCCACTTTCAAGGAATGTGCTTCTCCTGTTAGCATCATTCACTAAATTAGCCATATATGACACAAACCAAGCTTGAATAGTTAAGGGGAAACATTAACCAATGATTTCAAATATAAAGGGGCTACAAGTTGGCAGTTCTCTTGTTCATCGAGGGAATGAGAATCAAGTCAACAACGGTATAAATATAGTAGGATTTTACTTAGTAGTTAGTGCCAGCTTGGTTGAGTGGAGGAATGAGATAAAGTACTTTTATTAATGAGCCTGTTGGATAGAGTGCTTTCATATAAAAGTTAAATGGTGTTTAGTACTTCACTACTTCGTAAATAATTTTTATAATAACTTTATAGTGGTACTGCTAAGTATTTTAAGATTAGATTTAAAAGCACTTTCAAAAGCATTTTAGCTCCAGCCAAAAAGTGTCTACTATTAAAAGAAATTATCTTATGTTACAAAACACTCTTCAAGGCCAATTCTTTGAAATATTAATGTTTTTAGCCAACAACAATACTCAATCAAACAGGCATTAGCTGCTATTCATATGAGGTTATTATGATGGGTTAATCATATTTTAAGACCATCTTGATCAGTAAAAGTCTATAGCAGAGTTAAATGCCCCGACATTGCTTGCTTTTTAACACAACTTAAAGGAAATAAATTTCACTCACGTTTTTTTTAAAATGTGAGGGCTAAAACCTATTCTTAACAGATGACATGTTGTGAATTGATTGGAAAAATAAGAAAACATCTACAAAAAGGTATTCTAATAACCTTTATGAGCAGCAGATTTAGCAGGGGTGACAGTGCATTGTCTCAAAGAATAAAGTTGATAAGGTCATAAAAGGATCAATAATGCAGATTTTATTTTGGATGTATCATATCTTGACATAGAAGGCTATCAACAACCTTGTACCTGGCCACATTGGATTGTTAAAATACATCCATTTGCCATCTTTATCTGTGAACAACAACATTAGAGGGAAAAGGAGTCAATAGCCACCACACAAATTTTATCATGCAAAAGTTATAAACTGCAACAACAAGCGGATCTTTTTTATTTTCTTTTTTTTTTTGGGTGGGAGGGGGGAGTTCTGCATGTTTCTAGTAGCATGGGTAAGAAAAGAAGTAAAAGGATAATGACCAGAGAATGACCGAGGTTCGGAGAACCATCCGGAAACAACAGTGGCATGGCAGTTTGCTTCAAGCTCAGGGTCAGAAGTTCTAGCCTTCAAGCAACAAGAGGGGATAATGGCCTGAGCCTGATTTATACTGGTCTCATCATTCCCCTTCCCATCCAAAATCTTCTGACCTTCCAAACCTCTTCCTGCGTCGCCCTCCATATATCTTTATCTTTTTCTTCTTCGGCTCCAGTCTCTAACCATCAAAATATGTACTAATCAGACAGCATAACAATCATTACATCAAGGACCAAAACACACGGAAAAAGGCAAAAATCCCCAAAAAAAAACTAATGGACAAAAAGCAAATTTATAAATTAAAGAACTCAATCTACTATAATTAAACACAACAAATATTACTTCCTTATTCTTTCAAGTTATAATAAGAATAGAAAAGCATAATCACCGTACATAAACAGAGTTCAAACAGTAAACATCCAGAATATGGTATTGTTATTACAACTAAAAAAACCAAAATAGCAAATAGAAAAAAAGGGTAGGCAAGAGAATAATACCAGAAGAATTGATGATGCAAGTACAAATAAAATGACTCTTAACATACAAAATTTAAAAAGAATAAAATAATATAAATCACCGAACATAAACAGAGTTCAAAGCAAATAAATTAAGAATTTTGCAACAGTAGACAACTAAAAGACCGAATAGGAAAAAGATAAACGGATGAGACAAGAAGAATACCGGAAAAATTGATACAAGTACAGTGAAAGAAAGAAGGCCGCTTAATTTATAACCTAGCCAGCCAATCATGTAAAAATTCCAATAAAATAATGCCCAAAAAAGGAATAACAGAATGCATCAAACTAAAGAGGAGGAAGCAAAAAAGTATGCTTTAACTCTTTCAGAATAACAAATCAAAAGAGATTATCCAAGATTCCAAATGTGTCTAGTACTAGCCACAAATCAATAAATCATGAATCATAACTACAGCACTTACCATTTAAAACTTCAGAGAATCTTTGATTATAATAAAAATACACGTACCATTCACGCCAACTAAAAATTCGCTTAAAAGTTCATAACGTAATTAATTTGATAAACGAGTAACTTTAAATTAACGCCGCGAGAGAAATATATATATATATATATATATGTATATATATATATTATTTTTTGTAGCAAAGTCCAGCCTTCCTTTTTCCTCAAATTTTTAGGGAACCAAGCAGAGAGCTAGGGTTAACAATCAGCCAAAATAACAAATCCAATTTACTATTAGGTAACGAAAACTATGTAAATTACTCAGCTTGGATAAATTATAAGAAGAGAATTAGCAAAATAAAACAGCAATAACATTTAAATTAAGAGAGGTATAGAGAGATAAATGTAAATATATATATATATATATACAAACACATACATATATATGTAGAGAGAGAAAGTGGATATACCTGGCGTTAAGGAGATTATAGTAGACTAAAAAAATAAATGTAGCTTCCGGTGGTGTAATCGGGAAGATGAACGCCGCATGCGAGAAGGATGAAACACGTAGAGAGGCTTTTCTTATACACCTACTCGTTTTGGTTCTCTCTCTTTTTTTCTCCTTCGCACTGAAAAGCTTTGTTTGGGTGGAAATGGTGTTTTTTTAAATAGTACACCTGAGGCTGAACCGAAGAAAATATGGGAACGTGTAATGACTTATATGACCTTATTCATGCTTAATGGTTTGACCCACCATCTACCTGTCCGGTACGGTAGACAACTCAAATAATGAAAAAGAAATCTTTCGGATTCTTAGAATTTTAACCTTTAACCACAACGCAATTGTAAATCCAACTCTGATTATATTATTGTTATTAATTATAATAATTTAAACTAATAAATTTATTCTGGTACTTCATTCAGTCGACTTCTAAATTCTTTTCATTCATATTTGTCAAACCAAGAATTTTATTTTATTGTGAAATATCACAAGTTTAGAATCTATGGCTTAGCAAAAATTTAAATCAACCGACGTTAGAAATAAATATTAAAAGTAAATTTTTCCAAAAATCCCTATTCGTTTTCCTTCTATCCCCCTCCCTCCTTCTTAGATTTCTTAGGATATAATGTATTCATAAAATTAAAATTATAATATTATATGTTCTATATATATGTCATGACGATCGTCTTTAACTTGTAGTAGATCTAAAAAATAAATCGTCGTCGTTATATACTTTTTGTCTTCTATGATTGTGTATATAAAATTTTCTTTCTTTCTCTCTCTCTCTCTATATATATATATGTGTATGTGTGTACGCGCGTAAATTAAAAGGTAAAATAATACTCTCTTCGTTCCTAAAAGATTATCGTTTTAGAAAAAAAAAATTATTTAAAAATGTTTATCGTTTACAACTTTCTATGAGAATAAATTATTTACTTTCTTATATTACACTTATAGCCTCTACCATTTTCCCAATAAAATTCTCTCTCTAAACTCCTGTCTCAAAATTATCTAATTTTTTTTAGCATTAAAATTTTGTCCACAATATCTACTTTTTCAAAATTTCAATGCATTTTTCCTTTGTTTTCAAGTTTATTACTTTACCTTAATTATTGATAGTCATTCTTTCATTCAAGTCCAAATTTTCTTTTTAAACATCCTTTTCATATTCCCACCAATAAGAATGTGATTGGCAAAGTTATCTTCTTGGAAAAAAAAAAAAGCGCACTCTCATTTTAACAATCTCCTTTTACTAAAGTCTTAATTGCAGAAAACAAAAAATTAGCACATAAAGGGTATTTTAGTATTTTTATCAACACATATGCTCGGTATTTGTGTAGAATCTCAAACTTAATCCAGATAATTTGGGGACGGAGGGAGTATTAATAGTTTTCAAATTTGAATAAAGATGTAGTGATGAAATTTCAAACAAATTTTATTTGGTAAATAATTTTTCTTAATCGAAGTATTTTAAAAAATTTAAAAGCAATAATTTTAAAAAACGGATGTAGTAATAAATAAGTGCTTATTAGGGCGACAGACAAATTTTTTAAATTTTTAAATTTTTTTATAACTCAAAATAATTTATAAGATTTATTGGGCCGAAATTTTCTGCAAATTGATGATTTGAATGTATTTGGATAATTCATTAAAAAGCAGATTTATGCAGATTATGCGATTATGTTTTTACGTATATCAAATTATTCGTCAGTAAAATTTGGCCCAATAAATTAAATTTTATAAATTATTTGAGTTAGTAAAAAAAATATTAGAGCGAAAGTGATGGCCAACCCGATCACTTAAAACCGGCCCCCCTAACATTTGTGTAATAAATATGGTTGTGGAGGAGAGAAAGTAGGAATGGTGGATAATGAATCGGGTGGAGTTTTCAAAAATAACTGCTTTTGCTCTCCGATTTCCAAACAAAACCATTAATGTGCTTTCACACCCAACACATGACTTTTGTTTAACACGTATTTGTTGTTTTGGCTATTATTATAGCCTATACCCAGTTTTTGAATGGAGTAATTCGTTTATCAAATAAAGTTGTTCTTTCTAATTCAATGACACATAATTCTACTGGAAAAATAAACATAAGGTTAATTACATTTACACCCCTAAGTTGTGATCAATGACAACAACCTCCTATCAAACACATGTCCAGGCCCTACTATTTTTTTGTCCATCACCAAATTTTCGTTTCCTGTCGGTTGCCCAGGAAATTAGAAATCGGAAAATATAAAATAAAAATCCAAATCCAAATATTAGGTAAGCCACAACTTAAACCCAAATGGATCAATATTACTTCCTCTTCTAAACCAGGCCCAAACCAGCCCAGGCACTTTTCACTGTTCACAATCTTAAAAACTGCCTTGGGCTTAGCTGGTATGGTCACAGCAGTATAATTTTTGCAAAAATGTTAGCCATCAATTTGATTTATAAGTCAAAAATTAAGTTAGGAAGATGTTCGGCTCATAATGACTTGTAAATTAAAATAAATGTAAAGATTACTAAAAAGGATATTAATAAAAAGAGGGATAAAATAGAAAAGGGGTAAAATAGACATTACATTTGGTCAAACTGACTTATTTTAAAATGACTTCATTTTAAAATAAGTTATAAATATTTTCTTATTTTTTTGACTTATAAGTACAAAAATAAGGTATTCCCGAACAAATGAATAGCAACAAATGACTTATAAGTTGGTTTAACCAACTTATAAATAATTTCCGTTTCATTTTTTTTTCTTCAAGTAAAAAGTCAATTCTCAAAATCTTTCTAATTTTAAAAGTTAATATGAATTCATCTTAGTTTTAAGCAAGTATATATTAAACCAAAAATCAACTCAAAACATAATCATAAGTAACATTAATTTTTTTAAACCAAGTAAGATTACGAATAGAAGGAAGAGATGAGTGGTTTAAAATTATGAGTTACTAAGTAACAGAATTAGTAGTCCACGTAAACAAAGATTGGGTGCTGATTACTGTTCCTCAGTAGCCCTCAAGGTTCAATCAATACTCAATAGAATATTCATGGGATGGTACTCTCTGTTAACTACTGGTTGTTTGGTACTTCTTGTGGACAAAGATAAGGTTTAGGATGAAATGGTTAGCATAAAATTTATTTTTGAGAAAATTGGTCAATTGAACAATAGAGTGCTGACACGCAGGCAAAGCTCTATATGTGTCAGCATTCTATTGGTCAATTGACCAACTTGTTCAAAAATAAACTTTATGCTAACTGAATCCCATTAATAACTATCCGTGTAGCTGTAGTGGCGAGGATGGAGTGGTACGTGAAGGGAAAGAGAAGAACAGTTATATATCCTTGTAAATTCCTGGATCAACACGCCCTAATTTATTCAACAATTATAAAAAGATAGAAAATAGGAGATGTAACCTACAAATTGAATGTTTAATATATTTTGATTGGTAAGTAATACATGAGTCCTTTTCTTAGTAGTATAACTTTTGGTCGCACATCGAAAGATAGGGAATAATTTATCTGATATAAGGAAATAAGTTTCTACCAATAAGTACCTTCAAGTTATGACCTTTTGGGGAGCTGTGGTGGACTAAGATGACGAAGAAGATCTTATTGGTAGAGAGTTTGAGGCATTATTTTGATGGATTTGATTCAATTCAGACTTGGGATTTGACCCGAGATTTGTTCTGGACTCGAGATTTGACCCGGGTTGTTTCACTTAGTGTACAATTTTTTATGTAGAGTTGGTGCAAACAATATTTATTCATTTGTTACACAATAAACTCGACAATAATTAAGGTCATTCTTGAGATTTTGGTGACTCAGGGCAAAAAATGAAAACGAGACCATTTTAGAGACATTGTATTCACCAATAAAATAAAATAAATAAAAAGTACAAGTTGTATCCAACAAAGTGTTTTTTTCAAAACTTAAAACATAAAAGTTCGACTACAACAAAATATATGAGAATTTCGATTATAACAAAATATATGAAAAGTTTGACTAAATTGTTCGACTGCAACAAAATATATGAGAAAACATTAATTAAAAGATATTTCTTCTAATATTTTTAAAGATAAAATTTTCAATCAAATGTTCAAAATCAAGCTTGTCCAACATATATCATTATACATTTATATTTTTAATTTCACACACACACACACACACACACACACACACACACACACACACACACACACATATATATATATATATATATATATATATATATATATATATATAATTTGGGTCCGCTCATCAGGGGCCCAATACGATCAACCCTTCCGCTTAGGAACTGCCCTAGCAATAACCTTTCATTATTTGGTATTTCAAAAGCTATAATCAATTAATCATGTTATACTTACAAATGACTTACAAAAATTAGTTTATAAAGTGACGTGTTATGTGACGCCCCCAAAATTAGGTATACATCACCCATCTTGGGTCACCACTTACGTAGTATGTAAATTTAAATACAACTTAATACATAAGCTGTGAGTTTAAATACAAATATCGTTTACTAGATATTATACAAACTCAAAAAGGAGTCCTCATTACAATTATTATCACTTTATTTCACGAGAATAGTGAGGACTACTAATGCTATCTTCGGGACCATCACTCGTTTTCCAGGCTCGTCAAATTTATATTCTCATTTCACGAGAGAAAGCGGTGAAAGAAAGGGTGAGCTCAACTAGCCCAAGAAGAAATATTATGACTAAGATAATGCAGAATAAATTATCAATAGTCTTCAACAATGTTAAACCGATAAAATACAATGATGAATGACCGGTTTAAGCTGCAATGAATAAGCAATCCATTAAAAAAGTCAAGTAGAAAATAAAAGTCTACTATCTTTTAGGTTTTAAAAGGTTTTTCATCTTTGTTATATTTGAGACTCAACTTTAATAAATATTCCACATCATCGAATCACCCACACACTACTTCTGGCCGAGATATTCTTTAGTATCGCGACCACAATTATTCATGCACTACGGGCAAGAATATTTGTGTATTCATTAATGGTCATGATCATGCCAACAATTTGTCCACCAATGCACTACTGACCCATCGAGGATTTTTATCACATCATTTGTAACATTACGGTCATGATTACAAGAATAGTCTCTGGTCATAATCATACCAAGTCCATCTATGCACTACTGAGGCCACAGATGACTTTCAACATAATATAAACATGAGGATGATGACAATGATATAAGAATTGATAAAACAAGTTCAAGAATTATTTTATCCGGGAATTATTAACGTCCAAATTATCAACATGATCTTGTTTTGTAGAGTAAAATTCAAGAATGATCGGAAGAATATTTTCATGAAAAGATCTTTGGATGACACAAATATCAAGGATATTCCACTAATTTCATGGAGTATACAAGTCAAATTTTAACCATTTGGGTATAATAAAGAATAGAATAACAAAAGAAATCACCGTAAATGCGATAGGCCTTGCAGGCGAGTTATTCAACGAGAATAATAAATAACGAAACCGGTCCGGCAAAAGCGCATGCGAGCGGATGTTCCAACAGAATAATAAAGAATGGAACCCGGTCGGCGTAAAACAGATGATGAGGATGTTCAGCAATGAATAATAATAAAAAGGCGGAACCGGTCGGTGTGTAAAACACCTGAGACAAGATGTTCCAACAGAATAATAATAAAGAGCGGAACCGGTGGGTGTAAAACACATGCACGGGATGTTCCAATGAGAATAATAATAAAAAGGCGGAACCGAGTCCGGTGTAAAACACCACAGACGAGGATGTTCCAATGAGAATAATAGAAGAATGTCACCAAGTATAGGGTAAACCACGTATACGAGTTATTCCATGAGAATAATAAGCGATGGAATAACAACAGATTCTCTTCGTGAATAAGAAAGAATAACACCCTTACTTTTGGTAGGAGATTGAATCTGCGGCGGTGTAGTAACAAAATACTCTTCTTCTTTCTCTCTTATTCTCTCTATACTTTCTCTCTCTATAGCTTGAATGAATTAAGTGAAAATAATGAAGCCCTGAGCCTCTATTTATAGAAGATTTCTAGCTTAAAGCACTTTTCTTAGTGTGAAAAGCAAGTGGCAGCGACTAATGATGTGAAAAAAAAGTGGTGGGACGGCCAGGTAATGTGAAAGCGACAAGTGGTTCGGCGCTTTTGTAATGTGAAGCGACAAGTGGTTGACGTGCAGTAAAGGTAATTACTATTAACGAAGGTAAATACTATTGATGAAGGTAAATACTATTCTGAGGGTAATTACTTATCGGTGAAGGTAATTACTATTGCGAAGATAAATACTATTCACAAGGGTAATTACTATTGTGAAGGTAATTACTATCGACGAAGGTAAATACTATTCACAAGGGTAATTACTATTGACGAAGGTAATTATTATTGTGAAGAGACTCTTAGATGATGACATATGAGCCCCCATAAAATAATCAAACTTACCACAAATCATTTTATTTTTCATCAACACATATTTAATCTTTCAACAATTATTAATCATTTATAACTTGTCGTCTCAATTATTGATTTAATACTATAACATATTATACGGATGATCTTGTGACAATAATTGAATCAATAATATAAGAGATATGATCGCAACAATTCTTTATGTAATAATTGAAAGCATAGGTGAGTGACTTCTCACGTAAGCATCGATAATCAATACTGTGTGTCTTCTTATGCAAACCAGCGTATCTTGTACTTTTACCCTTGGGATAGTTCAGCGGTTTTAAGCAGTAACACCTCCGTAGTTATTTTTATAAAATATTTTGTTGTTTTCTCAATCAAACAATAATTACATTTGTGGGGTCCACCAATGATTGAGCCATTATACGAATATTCCCTAACAAAAGAATATTCCCCAGACCAAACGAATATTTTATAACAACTTGCATACTTTGCAAAATTTATAAATATTACCACAACTATAACATTATATCAAATTTATTCCATAATATTCAAAATAATATTTATAGAAAAATTCATCTTTATTTATAAAAAGTGGGGTCTTACAACCTCCCTTCTTATGAAATTTCACCCTCGAAATTAGGTACGTCTTTATTAGGTTTGTAATATTCAAGAACATGATCAAATTGCATAAAAGTGCGGAAGCGTGTAAAAATCGAGTTTAAAAATTTTACAAACCATATACCCCGGATCACCCTTTATGCACAATTATTAATTAAGCGAAAAGATAAAGAATAAAATCATACCCTTGAAGATCGAGCTTCCTCGGTACAAGTTCACCTCAATCCTTTTCGCGTTCAACTTGAATCTCTAGGGTTTGGTTCCTTCCTTTGATCAACATTAGCCACCCATGTGTTTGGCCTCAGAGGTGATCCACCGAGGAAGAAGAATTTTCAAGAAGAAGGGTATTGGCTCAAACCCTAGTTTTCTATCTCAGTATAGAAAAAAGCGTCTTCTCCAACTATTAGAATTACGTATTAGTAAAAAGTCAACAACCACCCACCCATAATAAGACTCCTCTTATTTATAGATGTGGGCAACCCACCTTAACAATTAAGGAATTGGGTTTTATTTAATTAATTAAATTCTTTTAATTAATTAAGCTCCCTAATCTTATTAGGGATAATTAATTAAACTCCTTTAACTAATTTTCCTTCCTAATCCAATTAGGAATAAATGAAGTACATATATTAAATTAATTCCTAAACTCTTTTAGAAATTAAAATAATAATAATAATTGTAATAATATTAATAAGACTCCTCTTATTAATTTATATTTAATATTTCTAAAATATTAAATAATAAATATTAAGCTATTTAATTTATTCTATCACCATAGATTAAATTAAATATACATAACTATATTATTACGATTATGCCATTAACTTCTTAAATAATTATTCTTCCTTTTATGGTGTGACCCTTTAGGTTCTCCATATTAAGCTAGGTTGTGAATAAATCAATTAGAACAATTCTAATCTTATTTAAATAAATAAATAAAACAATTAATTTATTTAAATAAATAATATTTATTCTCTGATAGGGATAAGCCTCCTAGCGATCAGCGACTTTTTAGGATAATATAGATTTCAACATTAATCATAAAAGAACCTTTGAGTAAATAGTTCAAATACAATTCAATCCTTCCACCATCTGATGTCCCGATTAAATATAAGACATGGAATTCTTGTCGAGTCTTATTTTATTTAATTATATGTATTTCGATCCTTAAATGCTGACTCAAATAATGCAAATTAGAAACTCCTTTCTAATTTCATTCGCCTATAACCGAGGACTACTTGGGTTGTCATTTATCGAATCACATAGGACATTTCTCTTCTTTTATTAGAAGTGGTAGATTTTTTATTGATCATACATTATCTCCATATACAACTTATTATACCCAAGCATACCCTTTGATATACCCTAAGGGTCTTAAGGAATAAGTCAAAGTATAAGTATAACTCATCATACACGAGATACTATGATGATCTCAAGTCAAGGATCACTTGTCTTTACTATCACTACTGAGAATTCCTATTGACAGTGAATAAAACTCCATTAGGTATTCCTTAGCGAGCCCGTTCGAGTGAACTTATTCTCTAATAAGCACCTACATACTTGCTTTAGTGTCTCCACACAAATGATCGTGAGATGAGATCAATCATCCTCATCCAATGAGCAAACAGCGTATGTACCAATCTATCCGGATTCACTAATCCCCACTTTAGTAATCAATGATTGGGAACTATTTTAGTTTTAAGCTTTCTAAGAATTTAGATCTCATTAGAATGATCATCATCATTATTCTAAAAGCATTGCTTAAAACTATGGGTTTATCACATATTATAAAACAAACATCGTATAGATAATTAAAAGCCTTTAATAAATTAATACTTTTTATTAATAAATGAATAAGATTGTTACAAAGTATATGCTTTATCATCAAACATGATTGACTTGTGTGCATACTACTTTCAATCTCCACACTGCACTAAAGCCGATCGCCATTGTATCTTATACTCTTCTTCTCTAAGTGGCGATTATCCTGTTTGTTGGATAAGCTTTAGTTAATGGATATGTAATGTTGTTCTTGAGAGTCCACCATCTCTATAATGATTTCCCATCTTTCAATGATTCTTATAATCAAATGAAAGTGCCACAACACATGTTTAGATCCAAGATGAGACTTAGGAACTATTCCTAGTTACGTAATGAACTTTTAATCCAAACAATCAACTTGCGACTTCATTTATAGCTATTTACTTTGTCTTTATCACTAAACCAAACAACTCTTTCTTTGTTTGGAACCTTTTCAATTCAACGCACCTTTGTTCAAGATAACCCTTTACCTTAAAGTAGATTTTTTGTCGTCATCTTAGTGCATGCGAAAAACTTGAGTGCATTAAGCCCTCTAGTTTTAATTAAGACCCACCATGAATATGATCACATCCTTAGTCTTGGGTTAAGCACTTTAAGATGTTTTCAGCGACTCATAGTGAACTTCTCCATAATATGGTGATCGACATCGGTCTCGTACATTTCATTGCATGCATGATTGTCACTCATGCGACCTCTCTTTTCGTGAGTGCGTGGGGACTATTAAAGAGATACACTCCATAGCTCATCGACATGAGACATCTCTTGAGTTTGCCATTCTAAACGACTTTAGCATCAAATGAATATCGTTCCTTGGGTTAAGTCGAGCATCCTCTTAAATCTATCTATATAGATTTATATCCCCAATTAAGATACTCTTCAAATCATTCATGGAGGAATGTTTAAACAACTTTATCTTTTCTTGATTGTAGCATTGGTATGTCATTCCTTATTAGTAGTATATCAATATATAGTACTTAGGAATGTCACGATGCTCCCAATGACCCTTTTGTACACACTAGGTTCATTCTTATTTTGATAAAATCAAACTCTTTTGATTGCCTCATCAAAACGAATGTTCCATATTTGAGAAACTTGCTTTAATCCATTTCTGAGTGTCTACAACACTTACCTCATCGTATGTAACTTCGGATCATCATCTTCATGATCGTACCTCGTCATCATCATCCATGATGAATCCATACCTCCTAGGTATCTTTGGTACTATTCGGTTATGATTCAATTGTGGTATAATGGAATTACATCTGAGGTTCCTCTTATTTGACTTATAGTGTTTTGTGGTTCTTGAACTCTTGAGATCTATTATCCTCCACTAGCCCTTGATGATAAACACCTTTATCTTAGAAGGCGCGTGTTTGCAACAAACACCTTTTGCTAAGTAGGATTATAGAACATATACCCTAAACTTACTTTAGGATGTACCACAAATTGTACTTGTCAAATCTTGTCCCAAGCTTATCCTTTGAAACCTTTTTCACATAAGTTGGACAACCCATTATCTTAACATACTTAAGATTAGGAATCCTCCACATCCATAACTTTTATGGAGTCTTGGGGTAGGATTTTGAGGTTACCTTTTAAAAGTAGATATGTGACCATTTCTAGGACATGACCCTGAAGGATCTTTGGAATATCGGTAAAATCATTATGGACCGCACCATGTCCAACAAGGTACGAATTTTCCATTCAAATACATCAATCAATTATTGCGTATCAGGAGGCGTCCATTATGAGAAAACCATTTAAGATGATCTAGAAACTTATTGCACAAGTATTTATTCCTTGATCCGATCAAAGAATTCTAATACTTTATCAATTTATTTCACTTCTGAATTCTTTGAACCTTTCAAATAATTCATACTTGTATTCGGAAAATACACACATTCGACTCTTTGAATGATCATCTTATTTTCTTATACTAGTTTGTTCAATTTGCAAAATATATTTTTCATGTAAGTCAGTATACAAAATTTATTAAGTAATATTCGATTCTATACAAAACATTATTATTATAAATAGAACAACAATTGTTCTTAATTATAATACCAAAGATTTTATTGTCCAATGATAAAATGGAAATAATGTTTCCAACAACCATTGGAATCTGATAACAACTTATTGACTTTAATAGATTTGCCGTAGGCATTGCTAAACTATAAGTTTCTATGGCTAATATGACAACCTTTGCTACATTTCCATACATAGGATTACTTATATTTGTTTAGCTTCTACTTACGCTTGGTCCTTCATAAATCTATATTTATGATAACCAAAGTCGGTATCAATACCCAAGTAGAACCTTGACTTAAAGAAAATTTTATTTTAAATCATGAACAAATTTGTATTTATAATAGAAACTTCACTAAGCTTCTTTGGTTAGCCTCTGCTGCGAGATACTTCTCGCAGATTTCTTTCCGGTGTCCATGCTTATTGCAGTGGAAGCAAACTCCTTTGCTATCCGTATTAGTTTTGTTCTTATTATCCTTTGTTTTTGCCTTTCTATATACCTTTTTTGAATTGTTCTTCTTTTCAGAAGATCCTTTGGCCCCTACCAGTAAGACATGGTCTTTCTTGGTTGGAAAGTGACTCTCAACATTTTTCAACATTTTAAGCAAATCAGCGAGGCTGATATCTAGCTTGTTCATATGAAAAATTCACAACAATTGTGAAAGGAGTCCGGGAGTGAGTGCAAGATCAAATCTTGGCTCAACTCTCCATCCATGACAAAACTCGTTTTCCTAATTGATTAATCAAATTGATAATGTTAAGGACTTTTTGTCTGTACTATAGTGCCATTGGCCATTCTAGATCGGAAGAGCTCCTTAGATATCTGATATCTATCAGTCCTACTTTCCTCACCATCAACTACTTGATGTGAAAGAATATAGTAGGAGCATCCATAGTTTCATCTTGTGTGAAGCTCGTTACTCGTAGATCGAGCATGATGCATTGAGCTAATGTGCATCATCTTGCCACTTTCTAAAAGTAGCAATCTCTTCCTCGGAGGCATTATGCGCAACCATTGCGAGGATAGGCGTATTAAGGACATAAGATAACTTTTGACCATGAGAACTATTCTCAAATTCCTTAACCAATCCATTTAATCTGTGCGGTTAATTTAGCATCTAATATGCTTCATGATGATAGTAATTTTAGACATTGTAAAATTACGTAAATGAATTTGTAATTAACAATATTTTAACATACATTCTTTTATTAATTACCAAAATAAATTAGGTCTTGTTTTAAATTGGTATCTCCCACTATTTTCTTCAAACTATATTACCCTCACTTATATAGTTTGGCAAAATCTAATTAAAGATTTGCTAGTGAGAATAAGGATCCCATTTCAAATGTATATAGCCTTGTGGTGACACAACAAACTATATATAAATAAATAGGTAGACAACTTTTGTCAATTACATCAACTATGCAACTCCTTTTATTTTGCCTCTTAGATTATTTTGATCAAGTGGTGGCACATCCAGAATCAAAATTATCGAGTTAATTCAGACCTAGCACTCCATATATTCAAAAAAAAAAAATATCATCCTTGTGGTGACACAACAAAACAATATTGTTCAATTTTCTTTATAAGCATCAAATGTGATAAATTAACATCTTAAATACTTAATACTTGCCTTGTGGTGACACAACAAACTCATATTAAATATTTAATACTCTATTAATTTTATCATGCTAGAAAGCGACGTTCGATATTCCAAATATCTTTGAGCGCTTAGGACTTAATATAAAAATTGAGTGTTTTTTGTTAGTAATTTATATCATCTTGTTTAAGCGCATGCGTACATATATATATAAATATCGCGTCATATTAATAAACATGTGAAGCATGTTTGCATAATATAATATATATATATATATAGTATAGCATGCACATATAGAATACAATATTCTACGGATTGATTATGGACTTTTATTCTAGTTTGGTTCACTAGAGCCACCAAGTGAACCAAAAGGTCAAAACCCCAAGGGTGCAAGAAATAATATTTAAATATAACTATTACATTTAAACCGGGCTCCATTACAAACGGGTCTTCAAGCGCTCCTTGCTCCTTAATCTCCAATTAATTCTAACTATTCTATTACAAAACTATTTAAAATAAATAGAAACCTTGATCGTGATCGAGGGAAATACATAGGGGAATAGAATTTACATTCGGAAAAATTAGAGAAGGCGCAGTACTGAGACCCCATTTAATAAAAAAACTCATACATTCATGCATCCAACTAAAATAAAATCCAATCGCATTGGTCGATAATCCATAATCAATCCCATTTATTATCATACACATCATCATATGCATCGATAAATAACATTCATCTTATGAATAATAAACATTTAATATATATATTGATATCATTTAATGGGCAAATTTAGTTAGTATAAAATCTATTTTTGAATCAAAATAAACTCCTTTATTTTAATCCAAATTTAAATCAAAATAAAACTATTTTAATTTAATTTATCCAATTTTGAATAAAATAAATTATTTTATTTTAATCAAAATCTTTAATCAAAATAAACTCTTTTATTTTAATTAATTATGGAATCAATTCCATGTAAAAAAAAAAATTATTAAAGGAAACACGAATTCTTTTTCTATTCACAAATAAACTCCTTTATTTTGAATAATATGAAATCTTATTTCATATTTAAATAAACTCCTTTATTTAAGGAAACATGGATTCTCTTTTCTATTCACAAATAAACTCTTTTATTTTGAATAATATAAAATCTTATTTCATATTTAAATAAACTCATTTATTTAAGGAAATACGGATTCTCTTTCACTATTCACAAATAAACTCCTTTATTTTGAATAATATGAAATCTTATTTCATATCTAAATAAACTCCTTTATTTAAGGAAATTATAATCCAATTTCAACTCCAATTAGTTATCATGGAATCCAATTCCAACTCTAATTAGTTAGCATGAAATTCTAATTTTTAAATTAAAATAAATCTTTTATTTTAAGATTAAAATAAACTTTTTTTTTAAAATTAAAATAAATTTTTTATTTTAATTATAAAATAATTAAGAATAATATATATATATATATATATATATATAAACCTCGTGATACGTGTTATACCTTTAATCAAAGAAATTCTACTGCAAACCTATTATGGCCACGTGATGATCTAAAGTAACTATATTGATAATTACTAATAAGAATCTTGGATAACTTTTAAACTTCAAGGCTTGCTGGCAACAATATATATGTAAAATAACAACAATCATCTTTTTGTTGTACCCAGAATATATCAAACATATAACCCTTGCCAATTTAATCACCAATGAAATATTAGTCCATGGAATTTCAAGCGAGGGTTTTGGATTTTTTATTTTTATTTTTTATTTTTTTTTTTTTTATTTAAATTTTATCTGATAAAATTATGCCCAATTAAATTATTTCTAAACACATATCAATATATAAATTAAGACAATTAATAATTAGCATAAAGGTTTGGCTCGATGCCAATTTGATAGGTTTGTAATATTCAAGAAACGCAATCAAATTGCATAAAAAGTGCGGAAGCGTGTAAAAATCGAGTTTAAAAATTTTACAAACCATATACCGGATCACCCTTTATGCACAATTATTAATTAAGCGAAAAGATAAAGAATAAAATCATACCCTTGAAGATCGAAGCTTCCTCAAAGTACAAGTTCACCTCCAATCCTTTTCGCGTTCAACTTGAATCTAGGGTTTGGTTCCTTCCTTTGATCAACATTAGCCACCCGTGTGTTTTGGCCTCAGAGGTGATCCACCAAGGAAGAAGAATTTTCAAGAAGAAGGGTATTGGCTCAAACCCTAGTTTTTCTATCTCGTATAGTAGAAAAAAGGCGTCTTCTCCAACTATTAGAATTACGTATTAGTAAAAGTCAACAACCACCCACACCATAATAAGACTCCTCTTATTTATAGATGTGGGCAGCAACCCCTTAACAATTAAGGAATTGAGTTTTATTTAATTAATTAAATTCTTTTAATTAATTAAGCTCCCTAATCTTATTAGGGATAATTAATTAAACTCCTTTAACTAATTTTTCCTTCTAATTCAATTAGGAATAAATGAGAATACATATATTAAATTAATTCCTAAACTCTTTTAGAAATTAAAATAATAATAATAATTGTAATAATATTAATAAGACTCCTCTTATTAATTTATATTTAATATTTTTAAAATATTAAATAATAAATATTAAGCTATTTAATTTATTCTATCACCATAGATTAAATTAAATATACATAACTATATTATTACGATTATGCCATTAACTTCTTAAATAATTATTCTTCCTTTTATGGTGTGACCCTTTAGGGTTCTCCATATTAAAATAGGTTGTGAATAAATCAATTAGAACAATTCTAATCTTATTTAAATAAATAAATAAAACAATTAATTTATTTAAATAAATAATATTTATTCTACTGATAGGGATAAGCTCTCACTAGCGATCAGCGACTTTTAGGATAATATAGATTTAAACATTAATCATAAAAGAACCTTTGAGTAAATAGTTCAAATACAATTCAATCCTTCCACCATCTGATGTCCCAATTAAATATAAGGCATGGAATTCTGTCAAGTCTTATTTTATTTAATTATATGTATTTCGATCCTTAAATGCCTGACTCCAAATAATGCAAATTAGAAACTCCTTTCTAATTTCATTACGCCTTTAGCCAAGGACTCTTTGGGTTGTCATTTATCGAATCACATAGGACATTCTCTTCTTTTATTAGAAGTGGTAGATTTTTTATTGATCATACATTATCTCCATATACAACTTATTATACCCAAGCATACCCTTTGATATACCCTAAGGGTCTTAAGGAATAAGTCAAAGTATAACTCATCATACACGAGATACTATGATGATCTCAAGTCAAGGATCACTTGTCTTACTATCACTCTGAGAATTCCTATTGATGAGCAAATAAAACTCCATTAGGTATTCCTTAGCGAGCCACGTTCGATGAACTTATTCTCTAATAAGCACCTACGTACTTGCTTTAGTGTCTCCACACAAATGATCGTGAGATCAATCATCCTCATCAAATGAGCAAACAACGTATGTACCAATCTATCCGGATTCACTAATCCCCGATTTAGTAATCAATGATTGGGAACTATTTTAGTTTTAAGCTTTCTAAGAATTTAGATCTCATTAGAATGATCATCATCATTATTCTAAAAGCATTGCTTAAAACTATGGGTTTATCACATATTATAAAACAACATCATGTAGATAATTAAAAGCCTTTAATAAATTAATACTTTTTATTAATAAATGAATAAGATTATTACAAAGTATATGTTTTATCATCAAACATGATTGGCTTGTGTGCATACTACTTTCACGTGCACGGTATGTCGAAGAGGTAATGATACCTTGATTTCATTTTGATTCTAACTCCCAAGTCATTTTCCTCAACATCGTGGTTCCTCCACAAAACTTTGACTTGAGGTATAACTTGGGGCGTAGAATATGTTCCTTCTTATCCAAAATTTGAGCAGGGAACCTCTTCATACGTCAAATCTTCTATTTATTTAAATCGGTTCTAACTCGATAATATGGTTCGGGTCTTTCACATATTTACGTAACATAGATATGTGAAAAGCGTTATGAACACGAGACGTATTTGGCGGTAAAAAAGCGAGTCTATAGGCCACGATTCCTACTCGATCGAGGATTAAAATGGACCAGATGAATCGAGGATTAAGTTTTCCTCTCTTTCCAAATCTTGTAACTCCTTTCCATGGAGCAACTCTTAACAACACATGATCTCTATATCGAATTCCACGTCCTTTCGATGAAGATCAAGATAACTCTCTTTTATCGATTTTGTGAGGTTTTTATACGTTGTCGGATCGTTTGAATCTTTTTTAGTAGTCACGCATTCAACTCCGGTCCCAACAACGTTGCTTCACCCACCTCATCCCAAAGACATCGGAGAAGCGACACTTTCTTCCATACAACGCTTGAATGGAGCCATGCCGATACTTGCTTGATAAGCTGTTGTTGTAGGAAAACTCCACCGATGGTAAGAACTTGTCCCAACTTCCTTGAAATCAAGGACACGAGTCTTAATAGATCTTCAAGAGTTTGAATAGTCCTCTCACGTTGTCCGTCCGTCTCGAGGATGATATGCCGAGCTAAATCGTAAGTCTGTGCCCATAGCTTTTTGCAAACTAACCCAAAATCGTGAAGTGAATCTTGGGTCTCGATCGGAAACTATGGATCTTGGCATACCATGCGATCTTACAATCTCGTTTATACACATCTGAGCAAGGCGTTCAAGTGTATAAGTTTCTCGTGTCGGTAAGAAATGAGCAGACTTGGTCAATCTATCAACAATGACCCAAATTGCATCAATGCCTTGAGAAACCTTAGGAAGACCGATAACGAAATCCATGGTAATGTGCTCCCACTTCCATTCCGGAATTTCAAATGGTTGCAATGGAACTTTTGGTACTTGATGCTCCACTTTAACTCGTTGACAAGTTAGACACCTTGATATAAGCGGCGCTATATCTCTCTCTTCATATTGCTCCACCAAAAATGTATAGCCGAATATCATGATACATTTTGGTACTCCGAGATGGATTGCAAATGGTGTGTTGTGCGCCTCCATCATGATATTATACTTTAAATCGTGGTCGTTAGGAACACAAAGTGCGGAGTTGACTCAAGTATTCCTTCTTCATCGATTCTTGCTTGGCATAGCACCTTCTTGCACTTTCTTCTCATCATACGCATCGGCTCCAGTGCAGTAGCTTGAAAGCGGCTTTAACTTTATCGATTAAAGTCGGTTCTACTCGTATACTCGCTATCATCACATGCGTCTCTCGAGTCTTTAACTCTATCTCCATTCTTTTGCAAGTCACACAAAATGGGCCTTTGCGTTGACAATATCGCTTTTCAGACTTTGCATATGATTTTCTACTCATGCGTCTACTACCACGTTCGCTTTTTCAAGGATGGTATTGGGTGGTATGATCATAATCTTTCAATGATTCAAGCCAACGTCGTTGTTGCATGTTGAGTTCCTTTTGAGTGAAGAAATATTTGAGGCTTTTATGATCCGTAAAGATCTCCACTTTCTCCCCATACAAGTAATGCCTCCAAATTTTAAGTGCAAAAGACAACGGTTATAACTCTAGATCATGAGTAGGATAATTCCTCTCATATTCTTTGAGTTGTCGCGGCGCAAAGCTATAACTTTTCCATGTTGCATAAGAACACATCCCAACCCTTTGCAGAAGCATCATCAGATGACAAATCCCTCGAGCCGGATGGTATTGTCGAGCAGTCTTTGAAATAAGTCTCCTCTTGAGTTCTTGAAAACTCCTTTCACATTCTTCGCTCCAACCGAACTTTGTATCTTTCCGAGTCAATTTGAGTCGATGGAGTAGCGATTCGAGAAAATCCTTCCCACGAATCTCCGATAATAACCAACTAAACCGAGAAAGCTACGTACTTGATCATCGATTTAGGTTGTTCCCGGCTTTGAATAGCTTCAATCTTTCTTTGGGTCAGCGGATATTCCATGACTTGATACCACGTGCCCAAGGAATGCTACTTCTTCAAGAGCGAACTCGCATTTCTTCAACTTGGCATAAAGCTTATATTCACGAAGCTTTTGGAGTGTCGACTTTAAGTGTTGCTCATGATCTTCACGGCTTTTGGAATAAATAAGGATATCATCAATAAAGGCGACCACAAAGTGATCCAAATATTCCTTGAATACTCGGTTCATCATATCCATGAAGGCGGCGAGGAGCATTAGTCGATCCAAAGGGATATGACTAGAATTCATAATGCCCGTCTCAAGGAGTTAAAGCCGTCTTTGGAATGTCGCCGGTTCTAATCTTCAATTGGTGATATCCGGAGCGAAGATCAATCTTTGAAAAGAATTTGGCTCCTCGTGATTTGGTCAAACAGGTCATCAATACGTGGCAATGGATACCTATTTTGATGGTGACGTGATTGACTCCCGATAATCATTACAAAGTCGCATACTCCCATCTTTCTTCTTCACGAATAGAGCAGGAGCACCCCAAGGAGAAGTACTAGGGCGAATAAAGCCAATGTCTAACAATTCCTGCGGTTGGGTCTTTAACTCGAAGTTCAATAGAGCCATTCGATATGGGGCTTTGGAAATAGGTTTTGATCGGGTTCAAGGTCGATACAAAATTCAATTTCACGCTCTGGGGTAGGCGAGAAAGTTCTTGAGAATACGTCGGAAATTTATTAACAATAGAAATATCGTCAAAAGCGGCGTATTTTTGATTAAATACGTGACATGAGCTAAGAAAGCTTGACATCCGTTTTTCAATAAGCGAATAGCTTTATGGCTTGAGATGATCGTGATTGATTTTAATGGTTTGGTCGTTTGAATTCGCATAATAGGTTGATTAGGAATATGAAAGCTAACAACCTTACGAAAACAATCAATTTTTGCATGATAAGTAGTTAACCAATCAATCCACAGAATCACGTCAAATGCAAGTATTTTTAATGAAATAAGATCGACGGGTAATGTGAGGGTACCGATTTGAACCAAACAAGACTTATAAGCAGTGGATGTAATGAAGGTTTTTCCCAGCGGAGTTTCCACAGATAAGTCAAAGTCTAATTTCTCCGAGTCAAATTTAATCGATGGCGCAAGTAGGAGAAATAAAAGAATGAGTAGAACCGGTATCAAATAAAGTATAGACTTCATTAGAGTTTATGATAAGCTTACCCGTGATGACCTCATTCGGATTCCTTGCTCTTTGGGAGGTCACAACAAACGCTCTCCTTGACCTACTCTGGGTTTTGAATTTTTCGGGATGGCCTTTGGTGCCTCCATCCTAAATTGAATTTGTCTTGAGAAACGACAAAATCGAGCTAAGTGACCTTCTCTTCCACAATTATAACATGCTTTGGACGACATGGCGCAGAGTTTGATCGATGTGTCCTCTCCTCCGCATTTGAAGCATATGATAGGTGGTCTTTCTTCTTCCTTAACAATGGGTCTTTGGTCTTTGACGTCTTTCCATCATTGTTGAATCTCCGTTTCTTGAAATATCCATTCTTATTGTTTTGGTACGATTACCACCGAAGTGGTTACCATATCTGGCTGTTGATTCCTCCACGCTTGTTGTCACCGCTTCGATGACTACTCTCACATTGGTATTATAATTTTGTCATTTGCTCTCTTTTAGTTAAGGCGTTGACTCATTATCGCGTTCCACTAATCGCGAGCCCTATTTACAACATCTGAATACAAACACGTTTATGAGAAATAAGATGTTGGCGTATCTCCGACTTCAAACCTCTTAAAAACATTCGCGCCATTTCTCTTCATTATCCACCAGTGGGGATATAACCGTGATAACTCCGCAAATTTTGCCTCGTATTGCGACACGGTCATATTGTTTTGTTCCAACTTGATAAACTCCACCTCCTTCATATGGCGAATACTTTCGGGAAAGTATTTGTCGTTGAACGACTCTGGAACTTCTCCCAAGATATCTTGAAGACAAGCAGATTGAGTACGTTTCCGATTCCCACCGAAGAATCGCCTCTCGCGCAACATAAAAGCGGTGAAGGGAACCTTTTGCTCCTCGGAGCATCCCAAAACATCAAATATCTTGGTAATCTGCTTTATCCGTGCTTAGCGAAGTGGTTTTGGCTCTCCCTTAAACTCCGGTGGTTCCAGCTCCTTGAATTGTTTAGCGGTGTGCCGAGAGTTTTCCGTGTTTCCACCTACGTTTTGGGCGTGAGTCGCTCTCGCTTTCTTTGTTGCATAAATTGCATAAAGCCTCTGAACATTTGATCATTCATCATTTGGTCGGTGTTGTTGTTTTTGCGTGAGGATTGTCGCCTTCTACGATGCACATTATCCACGATTATTGATATGTGGTGAATCAACGATCGCTCGCTGCGCTCCATTCTTTATTCTCAACATTCTCGGATGTCATTTTTGAGATACTACCACAAAACAAAAGGTTAATTGACATATAACAAATTATCCCTATCTTCGACCAACTAATAAAATAACACATAAACTTAGGTAGATCATACAAGCGAAGGTATTCCCGCCTATCCCTCCTAGTACTATTCTCACATCTTAGCGAGGGATCATATCCTAAGCTCGATACCAGTATGACGCCCCAAAATTAGGTATACATCACCCATCTTGGGTCACCACTTACGTATGGTACGTAATTTAAATACAACTTAATACATAAAGCTGTGAGTTTAAATACAAATATCGCCTACTAGATATTATACAAACTCAAAAAGAGTCCTTATTACAATTATTATCACACTATTTCACTGAATAGTGAGGACTACTAATCTTATCTTGAGGACCATCACTCGTTTCTCCGACTCGTCCTAGCTATATTCTCATTTTACGAAGAAAACGGTGAAAGAAAGGGTGAGCTCAACTAGCCCAAGAAGAAATATTATGACTAAGATAATGCGAGAATAAATTATCAATAGTCTTCAACAATGTTAAAGCGATAAAATACAATAGACAACCGGTTTAAGCTGCGGTGAATAAGCGATCCATTAAAAGAGTCAGTAGAAAATAAAGTCTACTATCTTTTAGGTTTTAAAAGATTTTTCATCCTTTGTTATAAATTTGAGACTCTTTAATAAATATTCCACATCATCGAATCACCCTGCACTACTGACCGAGGATATTCTTTAGTATCACGACCACAATTATTCATGCACTCACGGGCCAAGAATATTTGTGTATTCATTAATGGTCATGATCATGCCAACAATCATCCACCAATGCACTACTACCAATCGAGGATTTTTATCACATCATTTGTAACATTACGGTCGTGTGATTACACCGAATAGTCTGCAGTCATAATCATACCAAGTCCATCTATGCACTATGTGCCGCGAGATGACTTTCAATATAATATAAACATGAGGATGATGACAATGATATAAGAATTCAATAAAACAAGTTCAAGAATTATTTTATCTAGGAATTATTAACGTCAAATTATCAACACGATCTTTGTTTTGTAGAGTAAAATTCAAGAATGATCGGAAGAATATTTCCATGAAAAGATCTTTGGATGACACGCAAATATCGAGGATATTCCACTAATTTCATGGAGTATACAAGTCAAATTTTTAACCATTTGGGTATAATAAAGAATAGAATAACAAAAGAAATCACCGTGCATGCGATAGGCCGCAGGCGAGTTATTCGATAGAATAATAAATAACGGAACCGGTCCGGCGTAAAACGCATGCACGAGGATGTTCCAACAGAATAATAAAGAATGGAACCCGGTCGGCCAGAAAACACATGCACGAGGATGTTCCAATGAATAATAATAAAGAGCGGGAACCAGTCCGGTGTAAAACACATGCATGACATGATGTTCCAAGCGGAATAATAGAAGAATGTCACCAAGTATAGGGTAAACCACGTATCTGAGTTATTCCAGCGAGTAATAATAAGCGATGGAATAACAATGAGTTCTCTTCATGAATAAGAAAGAATAACACCCTTACTTTTGGTAGGAGATTGAATCTGCGGCAGTGTAGTAACAAAATACTCTTCTTCTTTCTTTTATTCTCTCTATACTTTCTCTCTATAGCTTGAATGAATTAAGTGAAAAAATAATGAAGCCCTCAGCCTCTATTTATAGAAGATTTCTAAAGCTTAGCACTTAGTGTGAAAAGGAAAGTGGCTTGACGACTAATGATGCGAAAAGAAAAGTGGTTTGACTTTTGTAATGTGAAGCGACAAGTGGTTCGGCGCTTTGTAATGTGAAGCGACAAGTGGTTGACGTCTGGTAAAGGTAATTACTATTAACGAAGGTAAATACTATTGTGAAGGTAAATACTATTCACAAGGATAATTACTTATTGACGAAGGTAATTACTATATCGATTGAAGGTAAATACTATTCACAAGGGTAATTACTATGACGAAGGTAAATACTATTCACAAGGGTAATTACTATCGACGAAGGTAATTACTTATTGACGAAGAGACTCTTAGATGATGACATATAGAGCCCCCATAAAATAATCAAACTTACCACAAATCATTTTATTTTCATCAACACATATTTAATCTTTCAACAATTATTAATCATTTATAACTTGTCGTCTCAATTATTGATTTAATCTATAACATATTATACTGGATGATAAACATATTATACGGATGATCTTTGTGACAATAATTGAATCGATAATATAAGAGATATGATGCGGCAATTCTTTGTAGCAATAATTGAGCATAGGTGAGTGACTTCTCACGTAAGCATCGATAATCAATCTGAGTGTCTCTTCTTGCAACGATGCCAGACATATTCGTACTTTTACCACCGGGTAGTTCAACAGTTTTAACGGTAACACCTCGTAGTTATTTTTATAAAATATTTTGTTGTTTTCTCGATCAAACAATAATTACATTGTAGGGGTCCACCAATGATTGGTAGTTATACGAATATTCCCTAACAAAAGAATATTCCCAGACCAAACGAATATTTTATAACAACTTGCATACTTTGCAAAATTTATAAATATTACCCACAACTATAACATTATATCAAATTTATTCCATAATATTCAAAAATAATATTTATAGAAAAATTCATCTTTATTTATAAAAGCTGGGGTCTTACATGTTAAAATTTAATTAATTGATAATTGACTATACATAGATGGGTCCAATGATCGTAACCAACCAAAATTATGCACATCATTTTATATTTTGAGAAACACTATTTTTACATGTGTTTTTGATATTTTTAATTTGTTCTTTCTCACATGAAAGTGAACTCACAGTATCCTCATGTGAATGAATCATAAAAAATAACAAAAATACATATCAGTTATCTATCTTTTTTTTATATAACAATTTTTTACTCACCCTAATATTAATGACTAATCAAAATTTACATAAGTATATTTAGCAAAAAAATAATAATTACATATGTTATAGATTTCAAATATTGAAAAGTAAACCCTAACCGCTTATAAAATGATTCAGAAATCATAGCAACGGCCGATTACGTTCTCAATCGCCGAAGCGAGTGGGCTCGGGACCTCTGGGCCCTCTCATCTCACCCGTCTCTTCATTTAAATTCAGACTATCCCCGTGTCTTCATCTTCGTCATCGTGATTATGATCGTCATTTTTTCAATCTGTATCTCCTCTTCGTTTTCGTATACCGGCACTTGTTGTTGATTATTGGTGATCTCCTGATAATTCAAAAGTTTTTAAGTTGAAGAACAGATGAGTCGCCTCGTCGGGTTAAGACATTTGGAACTCGCGAACACTGGTTTGGGTTTGGATAGGTTCATCACCGATGAGAATAAACGGCCCAGATTACTCGCTATTGTTTCTTTTTTTTAATCGTGGTGTAAACGAACTGAGTCGTTGCTCAGATTTATTTCACAAAATTTATAATCGAACCCGAACAGTTTAAATTTTTCAAACAAATATGATCGAGTATCAATAAAAAATTATAATTTAAAAATGTTCTAATAATTTATTAAATTTTAAAATTTACTTATATTTAACTCATTTATATTCGAATTTTTAAAGAGGGATTTATTACTTTAAAGTTTAAAGGGTTAGTTAATGTGCCACGTGAGGCGGTGCACTCGTTCCGTTAGTTTACAGCTTCCAAAACGATGTCGTGTCGTGTCGCGTCGCTGTCGTTGTCCTTGCCACGTAACGATTTTCATTATTCATTATCTATTGCTACAGCTAGCCTGCAGGGTAGAGAATCATAGAAAGAGTAGAAAGAGAGGGATGGGAGGAGTAGGAGGAGGTCAAGTGATGAAGAGAATTCCTCGAATTAAATTTCCAGAAAGGCAGCCAAACCCTATACCCTCAAACTCAGGTCCCATTCCTTTCATTTTTATTAAGTACTGCTTCTTCATATATTTTTGACATGGTATTATTATATTTAGATTCTTATATATGATTTCTACCCCCAAATATTTCCTTCACTGGTAGTTTTCTTTCTGGATTTTTGCAGATATGGGTCAAAAAAGAAAATTCCTTTTACCTTTTTATGAATAGGGTTAGCTGTTTGTTGATTAATTTAAAGCTTGAAATCTGTTTGTGTAGACTGCTAGTTGATTTTAAAATGGTATAATTCTTATCATCACTTGCATTTGCTACTTATTTACTACTGGAGAGTTTATGTGGACTAGTTATGGTAAATCAAAATTTCATGGATTAGACTAAGAGTATTTTGTTCATAAGTTGCTTCTTAAATTAGAGATATTAAGAAAAGTAATACCTCTTTCTACCAAAAAAAAAGAAGTTATTTTTGACCTTTTTGTTGGCTTTATGAAGTTTTTTAGATGTATACAGATATATATACCTATTCAATATATATACCTACTCAATACTAGACTATAGCAAAATGTATTATTGAAAAAAGTATGTCAAATGCAATATCTTTTAAACATAAAAATAACAAATTGGAAAAAAAAATCTAGAACATGTCTCTTGACTGTGCAACAACATTAATTAATCCTTCTAAAGGCGTACTGTATTATCTTGAAAGGTTGTGATGCTTTGGGCTATTGTAATGGAAGTTAATTTTTAATCATCTATCAATTTTGTTATTTCATTCTCGATTAAAGATTTTGTGTTCATATTCTGTTTCCGATATGCATTGCAGAATGTTGATTGCTCCATTTGTTTGACGTTTGTGTTAACTACCTAGTTTTGAAGTATTGTTGCTTTTATCCCTAGGGCTAGGTTCCGCATCTCAAATTCAAGCTGCTGCAACCAAAAATGGAGATAATCTAGATATTTCCATCCCAAGCTCAGACGTTCCAACTACACCCATGAACACTGCCATTGGAGGGAAAGCATCTCTGCAGCCTAAACGTACCCCCGTATCCGACAAAGAAATAGAGGCTATCCTGGTGAGTATTTTTTTCTTTTCTGTATAGAAGCATTGAAATATTTATTTGAACCGGGGATCTGAATTGAATTGGAAAAACTTTTTTTTCTCCTAAAACATAAAAAGCGCTCATTTGTTTGGTACAACTATTACACCTAGAATTCTTAGTATGTGATAGATCTGTTTGGTATTAACCAAATCTTGTAGGACATGCGAGTAATTTTGTAACCTATTGGAAAGAATGAAAAAAATACCCTAGTACAATGAACCATTGATAGAGGTTGGTCAAGATCTTGCATGCTAATGCAAGCAGTACGCATAAAGTCTTCTCCCTGACCATGATATGTAACAAATTAATTAGTGACATCAAAACACCTAAATTTCGATAGTCTTAGTCTTCGGCCCAAAATTTTTTACCCCTACTGCGAACAGATCCTTTATTCTCCCCTGTTTCAGGGTGCATGTTAAATGGTTTTTTTATGCTTCTTAATATCAAATGTTTATTGCAGTTGGGTGGCTACTTTTGATCTTCATTCGGTGGTTTTTTTATGCTTCTTAATATCAAATGTTTATTGCAGTTGGGTGGCTACTTTTGATCTTCATTCGGTTGGACCGCTACCACAAGAATTGTGATCTATGGACAGCAATCTGTGCAATGTTGTTGTAATAAATTTTAAAATATTAAAGATGTATTTTTAATCATATTTATCGATAAAAAATTTATTAAGTTGTTAATATAGTAGTGGCGGTATGGTATGTTAACAAACTTGATGAGATTGTGTTGCTTTATACCATTATTAATAAAATAAGTAGTACACTTTTTATTGAACAAATTTATACAGGGCTCCCATCAGTTGCCCAGGCTAGTCAAAGAAAAGTATGTTCAATACAATCTAATTGAATTCCCCACTTAATTTTTGATTGATTAATTGAAAAAACAAACTGTATATTATTCCTTTAGGACCACCTTTGATCCACGTTTCGAACACCAAAGCAAAAAGGTTATACACGAGACTACAAAGAACACCACTTCAAGAAGATATTACTGTCCATTTACGAAGGACATTAACGATTACATTAATCTATAATCCTATAGATCCTTTTCTCCCCTCGTTTGTCATCTAAAAGCAATCATTACCCGAACCTCCTTGGTATAGAACTCATCCAGGAAGATCATGAATTCATTAACCACCTTTCTATGGAAATCATCAAGCTTATCTCATTTTACCTCTTCTCTGCATGGGAAGAAAAGCCAAAAACATTCTACGGCATTACTGTCTGTATGTTGCTATCTTGCTGCCTCTTGGTGACATAATATTGTCTCTCTGAATTGGTATCCAAGTCTTTGTCCTCTCTCAGGAGATACTTGTCGACCTCTGAAGCGGCTTGCCGACCTTCAGATATGGCCCATACCACCAGAGATTGACCACGCCGACAATCGCCAGCAGCAAACACCCCTTCCAAGTTGGTTGAGAAATGACCATATTCTGCCTTGAAGTTTGATCTATTATCACGCTCCAACTCCAGTTTGTCAGCTATTGTCTGAAGAAAATAAACAGCACAACTATAAGCAGATGAATAATTTAATCTCACTGCCCACTCTGTCTCAATACTCCAAAGTAAATATGGAAGAGTTAAACAACAGAGGTTAACTTAATTTCGGGCAGGTTTGATTCACTAGTAGTAGTTTCATATTTGTTAGCTTAACATGCTGATAAAGAAAAAGAAATAGAAAAAGATTTACTCCCTCCGTCCCATGATAAGTCCTTATTACTATTTTGGGTAGTCCCATGTTAAATGTCCATTTTCCTTAATAACCAAATTTTTACCCATATTTTCCTATTATACCCGTAGCATCTCATACTTTTTTTATTCTAATTCTCTCTCCATATTTAATGACATTATTATGGGCAATTTTGTCATTTCATTTATAAAAGAAAAGTCCGGGAATAGAGAAAGATTTAAATCATATAACTGTCAATGCCTAGAGATAAACTTTATTTTGCTATTTGTATCCACAGTTCATATACTCCATGTCAAATAATAATCTATAGACAATTTTCATGTTTCAACTAAATTAGCAGAGAGAGATTGTAATCACATATTAGCTCATAATACTTACAGACTCAGGCCCGAGGAAGCCCATGGCTAGTAGGACTAAATCAGCCTCAATTATCTCCTCGGAACCCTCAACTTCTTTAAACTGAAACTTTCCACTTGCATCCTTATCCCACTGAACACGTACTAATTCTAGTCCTTTCACAACCCCATTCTCATCTCCTATAAACCGCTTAGTTAATACCTCATAGGACCTGGGATCTTTCCCAAACTTGGAAGCTGCTTCCTGGTGCCCATAATCAACACGGAATATGCGTGGCCACTGCAAAGAAAAATAGAAAGCAAAAACACATTAACAACATCTAACATGAAAGCTTGAAACGCCTGCAGAAGAGAATTTCCTGCACAACCTTTAGATTCAGTCCTTGCAACCTTGATTCTAAATGCAAAATTATCACAAGACTATTAAAACATCCAAAGGCACACATATTTCAAGATTGAACATCAGTTCTTAGTTTATATATGATACTTCCGCCTCCTATACTACAATAGTGAATATCAGTTGTTAGTGCACATGTGATACTTCTACCATTAAAATCCTATTTGAAGGTTTCTGTTACAACATAACTCGTGCAAAGCACATGTAAGCTTAGAAACAACTTATCTAATATCTTTCTTTATGTAAAGCATTACGTGTAACTTTAGCATTCATAGTAATTTGTTGCTCTAATTGTATGTATAAGATAAGATATTAATAGTTTGCTATATTTATGGGCTCTTTGATGAATTACAGGTATGTAAATGGGAAAGGACCGTTAGATACAATTTTTTTGTTTAGTTGGGATATGTTTGTTATAAGATATAAAAAGTTTAGTACTTTTTTTATTCTTTAACGAACTCTTTGTTATAGTATATACAAAGTAAAATATGAGAGTTTAAAATAGGAACAAACGTGTTAACTCTGCATCTAAGGACACGTAAAGTTAGATGATATAGTATATACAAATTTGGACAGTAAAATGTGTCTATTTACATGAAAGAGTTGATGCAAAAATATAAGCGTAATTGAAACTAATGAAAAGTAAAATGAAAAAAAAAAGATACAATGCATTGGAATCAATAAACTTGAGGACTAAATTAAAAAATAAAAACTATAGGGAGTAAAGATATTTTTAAACACCGAGATCAAAAAACAATGCATTTGGTTTAAGAAAAAGCGATGATGGTAAGTTCTCACTCCTTTTTCTTTGATGAAATATTATAAATGAATGCATGACATCCAAATATCAATAAAACACGGGTACCATAAAAATAAGCGAGTGGAACGGAAGAACAAGTAAAAAAAGATACAATGCATTGAATAAGAATGAGAAAAAAAAGATCAAAACAAAAACTTGAACTGTTGAGTCGTCTATAACATGCAAATATCAAAAAACCCTTGGAATACTGAAACACCAAAAGAAAACTTGAACTGTTTGTCTAAGGACCAACAAAATTATTATATATTTTGGTAATTGGTATTGATATAGTTTCTTAATTCAAAGTTCTTTTGACATGTTCAATAAAAGATATACAGACACCATGAAAATGGTATCATATAAGAGTTCAACAGGCATCAAGATTCAACATAGCCTTCAGATTATAAATAAAGAGTCAAACCTGTGGCCAAGGGTTACCCGGCGCCCTTTTTCTTGGTGGCTCAGGGAGAAGCTCCAGATTTATAATGCTACTACAACCATGTCGAATAGATGTCCCGATGCAATCTGTGCCAGTATCACCTCCACCAATTACCACTACTTTCTTGCCTTGGGCTGAGATGTAGTTACCATCCTGAAGATCGCTATCCAGCAAGCTTTTAGTATTTGCATGTAGAAACTCCATTGCAAAATGGACACCCAATAGATCCCTCCCAGGAACCGGAAGGTCTCTGCAAAGATTTAGTTACAAAGTTGAACACACTTTACTAATCGAGTTACTATTGCAACTGAAAAGGACAAGAATTTTCCTTTTCATAGATATGGTTATAAGCATCATCCAAGAGATCAAAACACACCTTGGCTTTGTGGCTCCTACGGCCAGAATTATAGCATCATTCTCCTCACGTAGGCGCTCTATGGAATAAGTCGGATCTTTACCGACACTGGCATTAACTACAAAAGTAACTCCTTCTTTCTCCATAAGGTCAACCCGCCTCTGAACAACAACACTTTTGTCTGCCTTCATGTTAGGGACTCCATACATCATAAGGCCCCCAATCCGATCAGCACGCTCAAATACCGTCACAGAATGACCCATTTTATTTAACTGATCAGCTGCAGCTAAACCAGAAGGTCCACTCCCAACAATTGCAACTCTTCTCCTGCAAGCCGGAGAGCAAGTATAGTCAATTTTCTGAAACCTTTAATAGATAATTTTTACTCACTTGAGATGACTAATCTATAAATGCTATCTGGGTGAGCCAACAACACTACAACAGAGAGGTAACCTCACTCCCTCCCAGTCTCCCACACACAATGAGAATTACATGTTCTTGACCCTAAGTGGTTCAAAAATTGAGGGGGAGGGGAGAGAGAGAGTTGCATACCCTGTTCTCTTAAGTGGAGGTCGTGGCACCATCCATCCTTCCTCAAAAGCCTTGTCGATGATAGAGCATTCGATGCTTTTGATAGATACTGGATTTTCAATAATACCAAGCACACAAGAACCTTCACATGGTGCTGGGCACACTCGGCCAGTGAACTCTGGAAAGTTATTGGTCTCGAGAAGCCGATCTAGTGCTTCACGCCATCTATTTTGGTAGACCAACTCATTGAATTCAGGTATTTTATTCCCAAGAGGACATCCAGAGTTTTCCTGATTTATTTTATTTAAAAAAGTGAATCAATTTACTAGGTAGAAGTTATACAAGAATTCAGAAAAGTGAAGCAATATATATTACAGTATGATGATAAATATAGAAGTATATTTCTTACTTGATGGCAGAAAGGAGTGCCACAGTCCATACAACGAGCGGACTGTGTCTTCAGAAGTGGACCAGATTTTGACTCTTCCATAACTTCCTTCCAGTCATTCATCCGAACAGTAGGATCCCTGTATGAAACTCCCTCCCGCTCATAAGCAACAAAACCTCTATGTTTGACAGCATCAGTTACCCGAGTTGGTCTGTTTGATGATTCAGTCTTTTCCACCTATTTGTTCCGAATTCCCATTAGACACTTAATTATACATATATAAGCCACTCATCAGCTTCTTATTCTTATAATTGTTCAAATAGAGCTACAGGAATAATTAAAGAAGCTACAGGAATAATAATGAACCCAAGGCCAAAAAATTTATCAAAATAAAAAGTTGGATTCAATAGAGGGAAAAGAAAAAGAGGAAGGGGGGATCGAAACCAGATTATTTTTTTTTCAGTAATTTGTTAAAACCTTTGTTATAAATTTATCAACCACAAGCTAAATTTCTTCTGTGCTATTTTTATGGCGAGAAAAGGAAGAACATCTTGCAAAGTAAGGCAACATTTCCTATATGCACCAACTTCTAAAGATCGCCAATCACTTGTTCACTATGCTTAGCTAGAGCTGATTTGACCTAAAAGAGACTTTCAAAAACTCTTTTCTAACAACTCCTAGGGAAAATATATAGATTCGTATCAAACTTGAAATTACACAAATCAAATCTAACCTCTCAATCAGCATAAAGATTGAAATATGCAAAGCAATCTAGATAATCAATCAAGAATTAACTATGTTCAGTTAGAACTGATTTGACTTAAAATAGCTTTCTAAAACTATTTTCTAACTACTTCTACAGCAAAGATCTGGCATCTCATCAAAATTGTCAAAAAATAGCATAAAGATCACGTATCATATATTTACTAGCAAAAACTAATAGTTTGTACCTCAGTAGCTTTCTCATTCGAAGACAGGGCTGCCAATTTCTTAAGCTCTTCAAAGGCATCTTTCTCTACTAGCTCTGACTCTTCTTTCTCTTCAGCTTCTTTAACAGCCCTTTCAGCGGCCTTTTTGGCAGTTTCCTCCTGTTTCAGGCTTGCAAGAATTCGCTTATAATCCCTGGGGAAGACTTTAATAAATTTAGGCAAAAGGTTATTGAAGTCACCAAGCACTTCTTTGGCTAGCCGACTGTTTGTGTATCGCTGGTGTTGCTGAATCATCATTCTTAAAGTCATAATATCATCTTCTTCTTCAACTTTATCAAGATCAACCAGCTCAGAATTGCATCGTGATCGAAACTTGGAATCCATATCAAGAACATAAGCAATTCCACCACTCATGCCAGCTGCAAAATTCCTCCCAGTTTTTCCAAGCACAACCACAGTCCCACCAGTCATGTACTCACAACCATGATCACCGACACCTTCTACGACTGCTTTGGCGCCGGAGTTACGTACACAAAATCTTTCTGCTGCCATCCCATTGAAGTAAGCTTCTCCATTTGTCGCCCCATAGAGAGCCACATTTCCAATTACAATGTTTTCTTTTGGGTCAAACCGGCTTCCTTTCGGAGGATAAACAACAATCTTGCCACCTGATAATCCTTTCCCAACATAATCATTGCTATCACCTTCAAGCTCCAGCATGATTCCAGGGCATAGAAAAGCTCCCAGGCTCTGTCCCGCACTGCCATTTAGTTTGACGTGAATGGTATCTGCAGGAAGTCCAATCATACGGTAGCGCTTTGTCACTTCATGGCTAAGCATCGTTCCAACTGCACGATTTATGTTGCACACAGTAGTCTCCATGTATACAGGAAGACCTTTTGCTAAAGCAGGAGAAGACAGTGCTATAAGTTTTTGATCCAAAGCCATGTCTAAACCATGGTCTTGTTTCTGTACACAATACTGAGCAGCTTCAGGCCGAATGTCTGCAGCAGGTCTAAGTAATAGAGAGAGATCAATATTCTTTAGCTTCTCATTGTTCTTGACCAGTTCTTTATCCATTTCAAGCATGTCTGAACGACCAACCATTTCATTGATTGTTCGCAATCCAAGCTGAGACATGATTTCCCGTAACTCTTCTGCTAGCATGAAGAAGAAATTAATGACATGTTCAGGTTCTCCGGCAAATTTCTCTCGAAGAACTGGATCTTGGGTTGCAATGCCAACTGGGCAAGTGTTCTTGTGGCACTTCCGCATCATGATGCAGCCAAGAGTTATTAGAGGAGCTGTGCTGAAACCAAACTCCTCTGCTCCGAGAAGTGCAGCAATAGCCACATCTCTTCCAGTTTTTAGTTGACCATCTGTCTGGAGAACTGTTCGACCACGAAGGTCATTAGCAACAAGAGTCTGGTGGGTCTCCGCCAGACCAAGTTCCCATGGAAGCCCAGCACTCTTTATACCAGTCCATCGAGAAGCCCCTGTACCTCCATCGTGGCCAGAGATCAACACATGATCCGCGTGCCCCTTCACAACTCCACTAGCAATTACTCCAACACCAGCTTCAGAAACCAACTTCACACTCACTCTAGCCGCTGGATTAGCGTTCTATAAAACACATAGAAAACAAGTCATACAAGCCATTATCCAATCGTTAATATAAGTTCTACCAAATCTTTAAAAAGAGTTTATGCACTGAACTGAAGAATACAGCAGACAGCAATGCTAAAGCAGCCAATATGGACAGTATTAAGATCAAATAATCAGAACAATAGAATCTTTTGAAGAAATTAGCATACGTAATTACCTTTAGATCGTGAATCAATTGGGCAAGATCTTCAATCGAATAGATGTCATGATGGGGAGGGGGGCTTATTAATCCCACCCCAGCAGTAGAATTCCTAGTGACTGCAATGTCACCAATAACCTTATGTCCAGGAAGTTCGCCTCCTTCACCAGGCTTTGCTCCCTGTGACCCCACAATCCAATGTTAAAATAAAAAATGAAATAAAATCAAGGCACAAATTAAATAAGGTCAGTTCATACTTGACCTCACCGATGCCAAATGTAGGTATCAGTAAAAGGTGCAAAGCACCTCTGACCTAGGATGCTTTGCAGACACAGCATCATCTGTCCATTAACATAACTTCATAAACAAGAGGGACTCTTTTTCCAGTAGGAATGCATGGGCTCATGGTAGAATACAGATTTCATAGCAGAAACACTAAGCTTGTAAAAAGTCTCAAGCAGTGTATGACATTAAAAATATACCTGAGCCATTTTTATCTGTAGCTCATCAGCATTCGTAAGGTAATAACTTGAAACTCCAAATCTCCCACTAGCAACCTGCTTGATTGCACTCCTCCTGGGATTCATCGAACCATCTGTAAGTGGCTCCAGACGAGATGGGTTTTCACCACCCTCACCTACAGAGGAAAAAAAGATGCATAAAGCAAGTGCTCAAAATGAATTCCAACATCCAACTAAAACTACAAAGAACATTCAATGAAGCAGAGACCTGAAGTTGTCAAGATAATTTAAGCTATGAAAGTCTAGCAACAACAGGAGGAAAGTCCAAAAATTAAGCAATAAAAAGCCATTAAAGAGAAAGAATCCATTCCCTAAGAAGCTCTAGTAGAAAAAAGGGAACAGAGGAAGCATACCAAAGAACATTCACAAGGAGTATATCTTATCTATTGACAAGAATTGACCATCAGAAGTTAACTTTTTAAAAGAAGCCAAAAGTGGGTACAGCTCAATCACATACAACTTAAACTTTGACCATCAGAATTGATTAATTCAATAAGAAAATACCTAAAATACTTTTACAGAACTTGTTACAAAGTCCAATCAACAACATACCTGTGTTCGACTTTCCCCCAATTTTATTCATTGCCATAGCAAGGGTTGTGTGCGCCTCCAGTGAGATGGATCCATAACTCATGGCTCCCGTACAGAACCTTTTCACAATCTCACTCGCTGGTTCCACATCCTCCAAAGGAATCTTCACTGCTTCTTTAAATTTCAGAAGTCCCCGCAAATTACAGGTTTTATTTAATTCCTGTATGCGATTGGAGTACTCTTTGTATGCAGCGACACTATTACCTCTGGCTGCCTCTTGTAGCTTCGCGATAGCAAGGGGATCATTTAGATGAACCTCACCACCTTTTCTCCAGTGATAATCGCCAGGATTAGGCAGTGCTACAGCTTCTGCACTTTTAGGAGGCAACGCCCTTGTTGGAAATGCCAGTTCATGCAAATGAAGAGCATCATGAGCAAGTGCTTCAAATGTTGCACCCTCAACCCTACTAGGAGTACCAGCAAAACACCTCTCCATCACTTCTGATGAAAGGCCCACAGCCTCAAAAATCTGCGCACCCTTGTACGAGGCCAAAGTTGATATCCCCATTTTAGCAAGAACCTTCATCATTCCATAGTGGCTTGCTTTGAAGTACTTCTTGACCAACTCCTCCTTTGAGTGGAACTCGCCACTTGCTTTGGGTGGTATCTTCCCATCAACCTGGAGTCTCCAAATGGCCTCTATAGCCAAATATGGGCAGATGCCATCTGCACCAAATCCAACCAGTGTACAAAAATGATGCACCTCACGGGGCTCAGCAGATTCAACAATCAACGCAATGCGAGTTCGCTCAAGCTTTTGAACTAGATGATGGTGGACAGCACCAACAGCCAAGAGGGAGCTGACAGGGACACGCTTTGACGAAAATGCTACAGATTTGAAAATATTAACAGGTTATTGATCTAGGAAACCTAATGTTTATAGAACAAAGGTTTTCCAAAAATGTGGGTTATACTGTACCTCGGTCAGAAAGCACCAGCGTCGTATATCCCTCCTTAATTGCATTATGTGCTTCTGAACAGATCCTATCTAGGGTCTCTTCCAAACCCTTCCTACCACGTTCTTTAGAGTAAGTGATATCTACAACTTTGCTGCGCCAGCCCCGGTAGTTCATTTTCTTAACTGCTTGCATTTCATCAATGGATAGAAGAGGACCTTTTAGTGATAGACGTTGACATTGTTCTTCGGTGGTCTCTGTAAGATCACCTTCAGGACCAATCATGCACTCCATGGATGTAACAATCTTCTCACGGATAGGATCAATAGGGGGATTTGTAACTTGAGCAAACATCTGCTTAAAATACTCAAAGGTGAGTTTCTCTCGGTTTGACATCACAGCCAAGGGAGCATCATTTCCCATCGAGCCGAGGGCTTCAACACCATCTTTTGCCATTGGTAGCAGGAGCATCTCCAAGGCTTCAACAGTGTAACTAGCAAAACATCATGTAATTTTATATAGCCACAGCCAAAGGAAAAATAAGAGTCGAGAAGTCTAGAGCAAGCAGAACAAAAAGAGATACATACCCAAAAGCCTTAAAGGGAGCCAACAAACCATGAAGTCCCATATTTTCCATGTTGTCGTCGTCAGTAGATGCCTAAGAGGCACGAAAGTTACAACCAAATTTATAATTTGAAAAGAAAACAAAATGCATAAAAAGAACAAGAACAGAAGGAAGAGGAGGAAGACATAATGCTTTTTGCTTACTTGCAAAACTCCTGCTACGGGTGGAGAGACCCTGTCAGATTCATGAACAGAGTCAACTATGTTCTTCAGAGTTATCTTTTGCCTTTGAAGCCACTCCCCATAAGGTCTTGCTAGTGAATACTGCTGCTTCAAAGCTTCATCATCTACAACAACATGCTTCTCAAAATCCACAAGAAGCATCATGCCAGGATTAAGCCTTCCTTTCCTTGATACGTCTTCAGGTGGAATATCAACCACTCCAACTTCACTTGCCATTATAACTCGTCCAGTGTGAGTAATATAAAAGCGACCCGGACGTAATCCATTTCGGTCCAATGTAGCTCCAAGATAGCGACCATCAGTAACTACAATGTAAGCACAAAAGTTAATGTTGTGAAAGATAACTCAATGTGAAATCAAAATCTTCCAAAACCTCTTACATGATATAAGAGCAGGACCATCCCAAGGTTCCATAAGGGCTGAGAAATATTCATACAAGGCCTTCCGATGACGATCCATATTCTTATCATTCTGCCAGGCTTCAGGTATCATCATCATCATAGCTTCAGGAAGACTTCTTCCAGCACGAATTAAAAGCTCAAGGACACCATCGAAAGCTCCTAAAAAATGAGAAGAACAATGTCACACAACAACGATGTAAAAATCAGACAAGTGCCTAAGAACAATCCTTGGACAAAGTCATGACAATATCCATCAACATAATTCGAGTATAATAAAAAGGAAATTTTATTAGATGAAAGTGAATAAAAAAAAAAGAACAATGCTTCCCACCATCCTATTTTTTTTTTTTTTTTTTTTTGGGGGTGGGGGAAACCACAAAAGAGAGCAGTAGCAATCTCCGGAAAGATCGTAAACAGAAATTTTACTAAAGAGAATAGGCAAAGAAAATTATCCTCTCTTCAGGAATGCAAAATTTGTCTTCCTTACTTTTTTTTCTGGTTTGTGGTGTTTTTGGGGGGTTTAACACGTAGCCTCAGAATCTGGTAAAAAGGACATAGAATACACAGAATATATACATAAATTCATTACAATGTGGGATGAAAATATGTGTAGCATGTGGAATATCTATACAAACAGCACACAATAATATACAGAGAATTCAATCATGTTCAAACCTGAATCAGATGAGCTCGCATCTACAATAGGTAGAAGTTTCTTCATCTCATTCTTTGACAAGTGAAGTTCCTTGCACTTCAGGAGACCCTCCCGAGCCTTCATCCTGAAAACAGTAAAATAACAATTACATCAATCACTTCTTTCCAAACAGAATAGAAAAAGTATTAAGTAGTAGACAACAGCTCATTAATGACTGAGATATCAGGCCACAGCCACCACATAATAGGTAGATAAGCCCCAACTAGCAATGGCAATGGAACAAGGTCCTGTTCAATTAGGCAAACTACTGCACACTGAAAATGGTCCGTAACATTGATTCCAGGCCTAGGTACTGCAATCACCAACATGAATCTACCATGACCGAGGTCCTGAGTTTAACTAAAGCCAACGCCTATCCTGTGAAATTGATCACTAACATACATTTCTAGTCTCCACACTGCTATTACCAACAGGAATTGACCCTCGTTTTTTTTGGGGATAAGTCATGAATGGACCCTCCTCTGCCAGCCACAATCACAATTCAGACAATTAATGGTTTCTTAACAGAGCTGCTATTTAAATTGGGATGAATTCTTTAACAGAGCAATTTCTTTCATCAATGCGCAGGTAGCAGAACAGGTTGTGTTAATAGTGTATCCTAACAGTGACGCTAAAAAAAGATTGACATATCTCCTTTTCCATGGTATATTGATCTAGTAGATAACCACGTATAGATTGGAATAAATTTTGTAAAAATTTACCAGTTCACATTTCCCTGAAGTGTGTTTATTTCTCCATTATGGCCCAAAACACGCATAGGCTGAGCGCGGTCCCAGCTAGGAAAAGTGTTTGTAGAAAACCGAGAATGAATCTGCACCAAAAGTAGAATAATCACAATTTACTCGCTATTCCATCCACATTATCTACAATACAAAGATCTAACTTTTGTATTGCAAAAATGATTGTGTTTGGGCACTTTAATTTTAAAATATGCTTGGTGCCAGCAGAAAACAGATAGTGAACCCTAAACACCTGACCAAACACAATTGCTTTTCCACCATTTAAATTCAAAGTTTCAACCTGAAGAACTGGTCATATAAACACTTCACCAAGATTCTGCAAACATGATTTACGTCATAATGAGGTTCCTTACCAACTCACCCAAAGAATCAATTCCGGCATCCAAATTGAAATATAAAGGGAGTGAAAGAACTTAAGAGATCATTCATACTTCAATGCCTCAGAAGTCATTCCTCAACCTTGCATCTCTTCAGTTAACAGGTTGATCCCATGCTGTTCGTTGTTGAAGTTTACAGTCAGTGGATAAAGAAGAAAAGTGAATGAAGAAAATATTTACCAAGGCCATGTAGCTCGTAAACCTTTGATTGCCAAGATCTGCATGGTAGTATTCCTTCAACTGATTGGGCTTCAACTGACCTTTGTAGACAATTGTTCTACAAAACACAGGACAAGGCATCAAACCACTAATCATAGAGCTGCAGAAAAACTAAATAACTTCCCTTAAGAATTAGGCCTTCTTAAAAGCCTTCTTAAAAACAAACCTCGAGGAAAGAGAACATATATAGAAGTCCTTCACACCACCATGTTGGAGGTTTAACGCAGCTCGTATAGCTACCATTGATACTCTTCTTAATATGTACATCTGTGAGGGGGAAATAAGTAATGAATTTATTAACTCTAAAATGCCATATGAGAGGACTACAGCTAAAAGGTATTATGTCCAAGTTAATTATTCCATAACTGCACAACTTTTCACATAGATAAATAAAAAGAAACTAACCTTTCTCTTAAATGGTTCTATTTATTTGTCAAATTAATCTCCCACAAGACAATAGCACATGTTTATACAAAAAATTAAAACCTATACACCCTAAAATAAAGAATCACTTCTTTTTTTGGAGCGAAGTTGTGAGTTAAGAAGCAAGCCTTTACGAAAAACTAAAGCGGAAAATATCTAGCTTTCTTCAATTGAAATTTTTAAGACAGGTAGTAGCACCGTGGAGATAAGAAACTACCTGTTGCTCAAGATCTGCCTTGGACCTGGGCGTAGGAGTAAGAAACACTTGTTCAATGACAGGTTCTGTCTGTAAAGCAGACCTGCCCAATCCAGAGTTATCAGTCGGGACAGGGCGCCAGCCAAGAACAGTATGCCCAAGCGACTCTGCAACCTATAGAGACAATACTGAAATTAGACAACTCAAAACATCCAAGCATGCCACTAAAAGAACCAAATAGCAATTTCCCATAACCAGGTATGTAGTACAAAACATGAACTGCGTCATGAAATCAATAAACCACAACAGAGAAAATCACTTCCAAACTTTCTTAATCATAATGTCTATGTGTGTAGCAAGCTAGATCCCTCACATATGCAAAAACCATAAAAGACAAAAAACTGAAATATACAAAAGACTCAGGGGTGAGAAGATACCTTGGTAAAAACAATTTTGCTTTGTTCCCTTCGATCTTCAGACGTAGGCAAGAAGAACATGCCCACGGCGTATTGCCCAGGTGGTGGCAACTCAAAGCCAGCATCTTTGGCAACCTGATTCAAATAGACCCCACAACAATTAACATTAACATCATAATAATCAGGCAAAAAAAAATTTACTTTGCCAAATATTTAAGCTTAAAGAAGACGGATAGAACCAAAACAAATTCAGAAAAACAAAAATCAGTAATAATACAACCAATAACCCTTTTCTCCCACTGTTTTTTCTTCTTAAGTTCACCAGTATATAAAATAACAGCAACTTTAATTAAAAATTGAGTAATGTCTAGGTAAACTAGACATGTATTGTCTAGTTACCTAGCATTATTTTTTTCACAAAATCAGTAAACGAAGTAGCATCCAGTTTATCCACTGTATATAATTTATATGTATATATAGATATACCTCCTTGTAAAAGTCATGAGGAAGAGCGACAAGAATGCCAGCCCCATCACCGGTGTTTGTTTCGCATCCACAAGCACCTCTATGTGTCATACGCACCAACATTTCTATAGCATCCGTTACCTAGAACCCCCAAAAAAAATCCAAATTTCAACACCCAAAGAGTCTAATTAATATATTAATATATCTTAAAAATAATGATTTGTTAGCTAATTAATTTTACCGTTTTACGACTGCTTTGGCCGGATAATTCAGCAACGAATCCAACCCCACAGGAATCTTTTTCAAAGGAGGGATCATAAAGACCAAGGGGCTTCTCGGGCACCTGAGACAGTGACGATCGCACCACCACCTTGAGTTTGGGAGCTCGGCCGGGTCCGTCGGATTGCCAAATATGGTGCCTTTCCGAACCCGACCCACCTCGCAATCTCGTCCCATAGAATCTATTCTCTAACACACAACAAGAGGCTTTGGTTTTTATTTTGGCCTTGACACCAACTCCGCTCAAAACATTGAGTTGAGGGTTCAATAGAGGCTTAAGTTTAGTTACTGAAGGGAGCACCAAGGATGATGAGCAACTATTTTTTCCTGCTTGAATAACCGTATTCGAAGCGACTGACATTATAAATTACTACTATTCCACAGACCAATTTTTTAACAAATCTGAATCCCTTTTTCTTATAATTTTAATTCTTACGTTAAAACACAATACAGATCAGATCTTTTTCAATAGCAAACCAGCCTTGGGAGAATCAAATGTCAGATCTGGATACCAAATCAATTGATCGATTAATTGTATGATGATTCAGTTCAATCTAGATCAGGGAGAAGGAAATCGGTTACAGAATGTTAAAAGAGAGAGATAAATTGATGGATATATAGAAAGGGGCAGTCCTTATCCGTAGCGAAGAGTACAATGCAAGTTGGGATAAGGAACAAAACTGAACAACCCCAAATATTCGAAGAAGTAGGGAATTTTCTGGATATGTATTGCAGAGAGAGAAAAATAGAGAAGAAAGAGAACGAGAAAATCTACCACCGCTGTTGGTATGGCCGACCGGCTTCGCTTTCTCGTTCGCTCTTCGTCGCCCGAGGCTCAGAATATGAGTGAGTTGTTTAATTTATAGAGAGAAAAATATACTCCCTCCTAAAAGTCTTTATTATATTAAATGTCTACTTATTTTAAATGATTTATTTTTTATAATAATTTATATATAATATTTTTATTATTAATTATTATTCCCTCTATCTCATAATAAAAATCGTAATAGACTTTTCAAGTATATTAAGAAAATGAATAAAATGACAAAATTAACCATAATAATGTCATTAAATATGGAGAGAGAATTAGAATAAAAAAAGTACGAAATATTTAATGTTACGGTATAATAGGAAATTAAGTGTAAAAATTTAGTTATTAAAATAAAATAGACATTTAACATAGGACTACCCAAAATAGTAATAAGGACTTTTATCATAAGACGGAAGGAGTATATTTCTATTTTCTATGCATATTTATGGAACATCACATGTACAAAAAACTATGCAATTAAATAGTAAAAATTTAAAATATAGATAATTTTATCATTTTTTTTAATATGCTCAAAAAGTCAACTAAAATTTTTATCTTGGAGAGAGTAAGTGATTAATATCAATATGTCAATTTTATTATTGATAGACATATTAATTATTTATTTTATTTATATATATATATAGTATAATAGTACTACTTCATTTTAGGTATTTTTATGTGGTTAAATTTGTTGTCACAAGTCACATAGTATAATGGATATTGATAGATTATTACGTCTATTTACATTATTTTTATATATTATTATTCTCAGATAAAGAAATTGTTTTGTGTGAGGATGGGATGGGGACACGTGTATCCTTAAGGGATTGCGGCACCCGACAACCGCTCATGCTGGGACCCAATTTCCCATAAGCCTAGCCGCCTACTTAGGGTACTAGTACTAGACCTAGGCTTGGTGCCGAGCCTCCGCGCCTTGTACCAGGTAGTTATTGGTTAATTTTGGCTTATCCTCACATGCATAAGGTTCCCAACCTCTTAATAACAAATTTTAAACGTAGGGTAGGTAGATGATACAATTGTAATAACAAAATGACAATATTATTGTATTACTTATATTATTATTATTATTAAATTTAATATATATTTTTCTTAAAGAAAAAGATTGCAATATGTTTTTGTAAACAAAACAAAAAAATGAGTCTATATGAAAAAGATAAACGCAATTCTTCACATTTTCAAAGTTGCATTAGTCTAAAGAAATAAAAAATTTGTGATAAAAACGTAGAGATTTGAGATAAGTTGTTAACTACTTTTTTCGTTCCAAAATTAAATATATAATTTAATTTTTGAGATCAAATGATGGCGTGTTAAATTTTAAATTGATGTAATTTTATTTAATTTTAATTAATATAATTATTATAATTAAATAGTGTATAACAAAAATTATTAATCATAAAATTTATTTATTTTACAATTTTTATGAATAATACCAATTTTAAATTTTAATATGTTGTCATTCGATTTTAAAAATATCTATCTAATAAAATACAAATAATTTTGAATTTTTAGTTCACTAAATAAATCATATGGACCGTTCAAAATTTAAGATAAATCACACCGTTCATACAGTGATAGGGGCACGGAACATAACTAATAAATTATATGGAATGAATATGAATATTAATTTTTATCCTTTACTTCTTCTTTTTCTTCTTTTATTTATTTTAACTAAAGAAACAATAAAGCATTTTGTGGTGGGTGGGCAGTTTGACCAGCTAAGAATGAAGGCAGGGTGACGAATTCAGTGACGAAGTTCAAATATGTATATGCGACCACTTTTAAAAAAAAAGCTGAATTTGCTGTTAGTTTAATTGCTATTTCAAGACTAAATACGTTAATTGCTATTTCAAGACTAAAAATTAAATAAAAGACTAAGAGCATTCACAATAATTTTTTTTTTTAATTTTTATTCTGCAGTGCTATTGGGTCCTTTTTCAAAATATGAATTCAATTTTTTCACTATGTACCCAACATGTTCCTTATATTGATTATTTAAATAATAAAATTTAAATTTAAAAGTTCTAACAGTCAAAACATCAAATTAATAATAATCTTATAATTTATAAAAGAGTATAATTTATCAATTATATTTCACAATAAAATAATTTTTATTTTATTTTAAATTTTATATAATTTATGGGTGAGTATTTAATGGATTGTCATTAAGAAATGTATATAAGATCAATATTAACTTTTAAAAAGTTAATTTGTGATATTTTTAAATTTAAATTTAATATGATTCATCTAAATTTTGAAAATAATAAAATTTATAATTTAATAGTACTTTTGTAATATTTATAATTATATTGACATAAATTTATATCAATTTTAAATTTGAATACGTTTGAAATTATTATTTTTTTAAAAGTCGATATTAAGTTTATAATTTGAAAATAAAGTAGTAAAAATGTCAATATATGTATGATTGATGAGTTATTAAAACTTAAATGAGGTGTGAAATATCATTTTGTATATATAGAAACGATTTTTGATTAAAATCGCCACACTTGGGGTAAAATCTATCTTATGAGTAATCTCTGACACCTATTTTTTACAAATATTTTATAAATTGATGATGACATACTCTACTTCAACTTGATATTGATCAACAAATTGTTTAATGTAATCTTTTATTATATGATGAGTATTTGAGTATATCGTCAGTAATTTGTAAACGTTTGTAGAATAATAGATCAAAGCGTAATTCAAAATCCATATAGGGATTAAAAAAGAATAACTAAAATAAGAAAAATTGAATAATGATTTATTAATGTATTATTCGAAATTAAGAATAGAGAGTTTATTAGAAAAACTGTTGTTAATGCTCTGACAGTTGATTGGACTAAATTTGTGGGAATGCCATACGTAGACAGGTATCTTTGTAATTTATCTATTCCTTTTGCTTTTATCATTAAACATGTGGATAACTGAGAAAAATAAAATACGTATGACATTCAACATTATCATGAATAAAGAACAATTATTCTTTACACCTAAGACTCATTTTTTTTTGGAAAATGCAAAATTTATTATAAATTTCAGATGCAGCGTAAATTAATTGAAATTGTTGGCCAGTATTGTTTTGAAACCTTATCGGGACCGGCTGATTCAATCGGTTGAACTGAGTCGATTTTATGTGTGGTTCGATTTAGATCGGTTGAATCAATTTGATCAAAATTCAGATTGAACATGTTGACCACCAATTATAATGTTATCAGTTCAATAACAATTTAATTACTGGTTGAATTAATAACGCACACATTGTATAATTTTTTTGATTTGACGACAACCAATCTGAGTCTAAAAAAATTGGTAGCAAGCCGACTAAGCGTATTTCTACCTTCTTTTTTTCTTTTTCTTTTTTGTCAATTGTTGTTGTGTTGAAAAACTTGAAATGAGATGATTAGGCACGCCGCACGCATGGAGTCCTAAATGGTTTTTCGCGACAACAATGTTATTATCACATGTAACATAATTATTACATACAAACCACACCACGTGGCGTGTGAGTTCAGTGTGGTATATATGTGTGTATGTGAGCATTATGATCTTTTTTTTTTTTTTGTTGAAGAGGTGGTTATCATTTGTTTAGTGAATAAAACCACTCCACGTGTAGTATTATGGAACAAAGCTGCGCAGCTGACAACAAAAGATTTAGGCCTGATCCACTCCCTCTATAGTCTATAGTCTAGTCTATCCTAACGTGGTCGTCGTGCGTAAGACGGTCGAAACGATTTGCATGTAACAGACCAAACTCAATTGGATACTTCTACTTCTTCCCCCAAAATAGTGAAAAAGATATACAAGACAAACAAAACATGCGGCTCAAATCTGTCTGCTCTTATTTTTAGAAGTCTCATGACTCATCCTCTACATCCCATAAAAAAATATTATTTAAAAAATTATATTTTATTTTCTAAAGTTATAAAATTATTTTTTAAAAGTTCATATAAATTATTTTCAAACTTAAAAGTTAAAATGATTCATTTAAAATTATAAAATAATATTTTTTAAATAGTCAATAATAGTATTAACTACAATTAAAAAATTTATGTTACTTTTTAAATTTAAAAATATTGTGAGAATCAAGATTTTATCAATAAAGATTTAAATTTTGTCGAAATAATTTTTTAATATTATGGTGTAATTTAAGATAATATTATAGTTGTGGGTAGTATTTATAAATTTTGCAAAGTATGCAAGTTGTTATAAAATATTCGTTTGGTGGGGAATATTCTTTTTTGTCGGGGAATATTCAGACGACTACCAATCATCAATCGTTAATTGGATAACCTTAGCGGAGTATTGTCGTAGTTAAAAGCGACAAAATTATCTTTCTATAAAAATAACTAGAGTATTATATCGATTAAAACTGTTGAATTACCCTAGGTAGTAAAAAAATGCGATGTCTGGCGTAGTTGTATAAGTAGACACGATATTGATTATTGATCTTACGTGAAGTCACTCGGTACGCTTTCAATTATTCTTCTGATAATTCTCACGATCATATCTCTTATATTATTGATTCGATTATTATCACACAAGATCATACGTATAATATGTTATAGTATTAAATCAATAATTGAGGCGACAAGTTATAAATGATTAATAATTGTTGAAAGATTAAATATGTGTTGATTAAAATAAAATAATTTGTGGTAATATTTATTCAATCTTGATGATATATAAAAGTACATTATGAGACATTTGTGGTAAGTTTGATTATTTTATGGGAAGGCATATGTCATCATCTAAAAGTCTCTTCGTCGATAGTAATTACCTTCGCCGTCGATAGTAATTACCTTTGTGAATAAGTAATTACCTTTGTAAGACCCCAACTTATTATTAATGAAATTTAATTTTCTATTTATTATTTTGAAATAGTAAGGGTTGATGTGATTAATGTGGATAGTTAGGGTAAAATACATAAATATTTCAAAATAAGCAAGTGGTTATAAAATATTCATTGTTTTCGGGGAATATTCGTTTGGTCGTGGAATATTAAATGCTGTCGTAGAATATTAAGTAAGGCAGTGCTTGACCATGTGTGGGCCCCATAATGAAAGCGATTGGATGAAGAAAGCGACAAATATAAGTGGTTTAAAAACAATGGCGTGGTTATTACAGTTATTATCTTTGTTAAAATACACGGTGGTTAAAAACAACGAAGTGCTTTGCGGTATTGCACCAATTATTGATTAACTACGTAAAGAAAGCGCTTTACTCGATAATGGTTACGATAATTCTTTATTCGATATTTTATTGATTTAATAATTGTTGTGTTGATATTTTATATTGTTATTGTTTGATAATTGTCATTACACGTAGATTTTCATTATCGAAGCAATAATTCATATTATCGAATAATATTATTAGATAACATTATTGGCAATGTCTAGAAAGTTACATGCAGGAGAGGTTTGGTCACCTAATCAAGCATGGCAGTAAGAAGAAATTCTTATTGAAAGCCCTCTTTCACAGGGGCTCGGTTATCAATATTGTGATTACGTAATATTATTTGTGAATAATTAATTATTGATTCATATGATGAGGAAAATATTGATTTTATGTGGATATAGATGGAGAAAAATTTTAATGTGACAATTGTTGAAAATTGAAATTTTATCTTTTTACGATAAAATAATTCATTTAAATATATTATTATATTTTAGTAATATAATAATGGTGATATTTTTACAACGAATGTGGGATATATGAGTATCTGAGGAGGAAGAGTATTTTTGTTGCAATAAATGTTTAAAACATGTTAAACATGCTCATTGGACCCCATTTATTGATTGAAATTTGATTATAAAACGAAAAATCGCTTGGTTTGTGGATTTGGTCAATTTACATTTGGAATTTGGAAAAACTTTCTTACTAAAGTTGTAGAGAATTGAATTTCCTATAAAAACTCGTGAGATTCGAATTTTACGATAAAAGGGCTATTTATTATGAATTATTGATGTTCGAAATTCTGAATAATTGATTTTTGGAAGTTTTAATTATTTTAAATAATAAAAACGTTTTTGATTTGTTTGGTAGACTTATTTGTTGTCAAGTATGGCTGAATTCAGATCATAGATTGTGTGCGTAGGAATTTATATATAATATATTAATATTATATTAAATTTTATAACTTTAATGTTCTAAGAATTTCTATAAATAGGGTGCTTAGGTTAGAATTGAAAATCACACCAGAAGCTGAAGTTTTCTCTCTCTATATTATCGAGTGTATTCTTGTGAGTATTTTGAGTATAATTTGAGTATTGCTTATTATTGGTCTGCAATTTCAAGTCATGCTTTATATCCTGGTTTTAAATTAAGAAATCTTGATCTTTCGAGGTAAGGGATATTATTTTTTCAGTAATGATATTATTTCTTCAATATCATTATTTTAAAATATTGATCTGAAGTTTTATCAAATTTGGAACTTTTGGTGTCGAGATTCTTATTCACGATATCTGGACTATTTATTCACGATATCTGACTTATTCACGAATCTGATTATTCATGAAAAATGAAAATTTTTTTTTCGTCAAAATATCTATTACGGATACTAGCTTTGATTGTATCCATGTTTTGATCATTCTTGAATTTTACACCTGCTGCGATTATTTTTGAGGTATTTTTGGGCGTGAATAAAACAAAGTACGAATCCTTAATCCTTGTCATTTTGTTTCTTTGGATTCGTTTCTTTAAAAATATTTTCATCATCTTGATCTTAAATGATGATATTATGGAATATCTTTGGCTGTAGTGCAAAGATGAATGATTTCTGAAGAATATCTTTGCTTTGTAGTGCGAAGATGAGCAGTGTTTAGATGAACATGATTAAGTGATGAATATCTTTGGCTGTAGTGCAAAGATGAATATGTGATTCGGATATATATTGATTGATGTTACGGGGATAAAAGATGAGCGATGAACTTTTAAATTCATACATGGAAGATAGTAGTTTGCATTCTCTACTTAACTTTCTTACAATGAATTATTATTTCAATTGCGAATATTGATTTAAAATTTGTTGTATATTCAGATTCTATTAGATTTTTCCCTGTTGAAGACTAACGGTAATTTGTTGTATATTATCTTAGTCATAATATTCTTTCTTGAGCTAGTTGAGCTCACCTTTTCCTTTTTGTTCCATTTTTCTCGGGATGCGAGAATATAAGCGAGTAATGCAGTCGGGGTATGGAATGAAGGTTACAAACAGAGTTGTTTAGTAGTCCTCACCATTTTGTAAAATAATGTACCAATAAATGTGATGAGGATTTATTTGAGTATAGATATTATCAGAAGATAATATTTGTATTCAAACTCACGGTTTCTTGTTGTAATAATAAAAATGTAGTTGTTTACATACCATGTATTGACAAACTCGAATAGGTGATGTATACCTATTTTGGGGGCGTCACAGTTGGTATCGAGCTTAGAGATATGATCTCTGGCGGAGATCGGGGAATAGAACTAGGAGGGAGAGAGTAAATCCTTCGCTAGTGTGTCCTACCAAGCTTATTTGTTAGTTGGTCGAGTATATAGGGATATTATGTGATATATTGATTTCCTTAATTAACCCTTGTGATATATTGATTTCAAGGAATATTTGGATCAATTCGTTGTTGTCTTTATTGATGACATCCTCATATATTCCAAAAGTAGTGAAGATCATGAGCACCATTTGAAGTCGGGTACTCAAAGGCTTCGTGAAAACCAACTATATGCCAAATTGAAGAAATACGAGTTACGGCGAGGAAGTAGCATTTCTTGGGCGCGTGGTGTCAAAACATGGAGTATCTGTTGATCCGAAGTGAAGATTGAAGTCATGACGCCCCCAAAATATGTCCATTCCATCCAACCCATTTCGAAGTCGCCAAATACGTAGTATGCGAAATAACTACAACTTTATTATTACAACATATAAAGCTGTGAGTTTAAATACGATATTGCCATCTAGACAATATCCACACGCAAATAAATCCCCATCATAATTATTGATACATTATTTTACAAAATGGTGAGACTACTAAACAACTCTCTCTGTAACCTTCATTCCATACCCGACTAAGATTTCGCTACATTCTCGCTCTCGAGAAGAAAAATGGAACAACAAGGAAAAGGGTGAGCTCAACTAGCCCAAGAAGAATATTATGACTAAGATAATATACAAAAAATTATCGTTAGTCTTCAACGGGGAAAAATCTAATGTAATACAATAGATAAACAAATTTTAAATCAATATTCGCAATGAAATAATAATTCATTGAAGAGTTAAGTAGAGAATGCAAACTACTATCTTCTATATATGAATTTAAAAGTTCATCGTCGATATTTTATCCTCGTAACATCAATCAATATATATCCGAATCAAATATTCATCTTCAGACTATAAAAGCCAAAGATATTCATCATTGTCATGTTCATCTAAACACTGCTCATCTTTTGCACTAAAGGCCAAATATATTCATCACGGCCATGGTCATGTTCATCTCTACACTGCTCATCTTTGCACTACTACCAAAGATATTCTTCAGAAATCATTCATCTTTTTGCACTACTGGCCAAAGATATTCAATAATATCATCATTTAAGAGTCGAGGATGATGAAAAATATTTTTTTTTTTAAGAAGCGAATCCAAAGGAAAAAATGACAAGGATTAAGGATTAAGGATTCGTACTTTGTTTTATCTATGTCCAAAAACACCTCAAAAATAATCATAGTGGTGTAAAATTCAAGAATGATCAAAACATGGATACAATCAAAGCTAGTATCCGAATAGATATTTTGACAAAAAGAAGAAATTTTATTTTTTAATTGAATAAATGTCGATACGTGAATAGTGATAATGATATCGTGAATAGTAACTCTCGACACCAAAAGATAGAAATTCCACAAAAAACATCTTCACGCTTTCATTAATAAAGACGTGAATGAATAGTAATCGTGAATAGTAACTCATGAATAGTAACTCGTGAATAGTAACTCATGAATAAGAAACCCGACATGAAAAAGTTCCAAATTTGATAAAAATTTCCAACCAATATTTCAAAGATAATGATATTGAAGAAATAATATCATTTGAGAAGAAAATAACATCCCTTACCTGAAAAAAGACAAAGATTTCTAAGTTGAAACACCTGGATAAAGGCTATGACTTGAACTTGCACCGTATATCAACACTCAAAGTATACTCACAAGAATACGCTCAAAATATCGAGAGAGAAATAGAGAGAAAGCTTCAGTTTCTGGTATGATTTTCAATTCTAACCTAAGCTCCTTATTTATAGGAAAATGCTTTAGAACACCAAAAGTAGAAAATTAAATATAATAATATTATTTATAAACAAAATTCCTTAGCCCACCTTTGAAATCTGATTTCAGCCATAGCACATGTTAAATGAGGTTCACAAACTCACCAAAAACGTTTTTCTCAAAATAATTAATTAAAACTCCCAAAAATCAATTATTTCGGAACTCCGAAACTTCAATAATTCATAATAAATAGGCCTTCTATCAGAAAATTCGAATCTTACGAGTTTTTATAGGAAATTCAATTCTCTACAACTTTGCAGAAGAAAGTTTTTCCAAATTCCAAATGTAAATTGACCAAATCCATAAGCAGACGATTTTCTGTGCTATAATCAAATTTCAGTCAAGAAATGGGGTCCACCGACACACAAAACATGTGTTAATCATTTAATGCCACAAAAATACTCTTCCTCCTCATATACTCATATATCCCACATTCATTATAAAAATATCACCGTTAATATATTATTAAAATAATATATTTAAATGAATTATTTTATCAGAAAATGATAAAATATTAATTTTCAACAATTGTCATTTTAAAAATTTTCTCCATCTATATCCACATAAAATCAATATTTTTCTCATCATATAAATCAATAATTAATTATTCACAAATAATATTACAGAATCACAAGATCTTGTGCAACCGTGCCGCTCCCCAGTGAAAGAGGGCTTTCAATAAGGATCTCTCTCATCTTGGCGCGCAATTAGGTGACCAAACCTCTCCTTAGATGTAACTTTCTAGACATTGCCAATAATGTTTTCTAATAATATTATTCAGATAATATGAATTATTGCTCGATAATGAAAATCTCGCAGAATGACAATTTATTGAAACAACGATAATATAAAATATCAATGCAGCAATTATTGAATCAATAAAATAAAATAATTTGAAATTAATTGCGTAACAATTATTGAGTAGTGCCTTCACGTAAGAATCAATAATTGGTGCAACATCGTCTTCATTGTTCAACAACGCGTATTAGTGTGTTTTAACCACACGGGTATTCCAACAAAGATAATAGCAGTAATAACTACGCCAATTATTTATAAACAACTTATATTTGTCATTTTCTTCATCCAATCGCTTTTTCGTTATGGGGCCCACAAAAAGATCGCGCCATCGTCACGAATATTCCCGAAGCGATCTAATATTCCACGATCAAACGAATATTCCTAATAATAATGAATATTTTATAATCACTTGCTTATTCGAAATATTTGCGTATTTTACCCATAACTATCCACATTAATCAAATCGACCCTTACTATTTCAAAATAATAAATAGAGGAAAATAAATTTCATTTATTAATAATTTGGGGTCTTACAACCTCCCTCCTTATGAAATTTCGTCCTCGAAATTGACGACGACGATACTGGTGTTTGAAAAGATGAGAATACCTCGCTTTCATTTCCGTTTCCAACTCCGAGGCCATTTTCTCAATAGCATGGTTTCTCCACAAAACTTTAACTTGTGGTATAACCTCGAGTACATGGGACATGTTCTTTCCTCTACAAGATCTTGACAGTACCTCCTCGTCGTTAAGTCTTGGCTATCTCGTCGGTTCTAACTTCAATAGCGTGGTTCAGTCGTCCACATATTTACGTAACATCGATACGTGAAAAACGTTATGAACACGCGTCATACTTGGCGATAAAATGAGTCTATAGGCCACAGTTCCTATTCGATCGAGAATTTTAAATGGATTAATAAATCGAAGGTTTGAGCTTTCCTCACCTCACCGATTCTCTCGCTTTTGAAATAACAACTTCTTGCACCTCCTTCTTCAAATTCATCAGCTCAGGTGTGTAGCTTGAACAGCTTTAACTTTATCGATTAAAGTCGATTATACTCGTATATCATCACGTGGGTAACTATAGTTTTCATCTCCATCTCTATTATTTGTAAATTATTGAAATGAGTCTTTGATAATATTACTCGTCTTTACTTGTATACGATCTTCTACTCAACACGTCACTACCACGTTCGCTTTCCAGGATGGCATGGTGAACATGTCTTTGAAATGAGTCTCTCTTGAGTTCTTGAAGCTCTTCCCACATTCCTTGCTCCATTCGAATTTTGTATCTCTACTGAGTCAATTGCGTTAATGGAATAGCGATTCGAGAATATCCTTCAACGAATCTCGATAATAACCAACTAAGCTGAAAGCTACGTATTTCGATTACCGACTTAGGTTGTTCTCAATGTGACTCATATCCCAACCTTGGATAAGACGTTACAATGACACCTATCGGTTTACTTATCGCACGAATATGGTGTCCCATACGGAGAGTCGGCTTGGTGCATTCCACAAAGGAAAGTCACCGGATAAAGGCTCGGTACCAAATTCGTAGTTGAATTTTTAACTCACGAAGTTCAATAGGAGCCATTCGATATGAGATTTTAGAAATGAGTTTTTATGCAGGGTTCAAAGTCGATACAAAATTTAATATCAATCTTTGGGAGTAAGCCAAGAAATTCTTTGAAATACATCAAGAAAAATCAATAACAACGGAATATTATTCAAATCGGCGTGTCTTTATTCAAATCCATAACATGGACTAAGAAAACTTGACATCCGTAATAAACGAATGACTTCATGGCTTGATATGAAAATGTTTGACTACAATGGTTTGATTGCTTGAATTGAATAATGAGTTGCTTAGGAATATGAAAACTAACAACCTTACAAAAGCAATCAATTTGGCATGATGAGTAGTTAACCAATCAATCCCTAAAATCACATCAAAAGCAAGTATCTTTAAATAAATAAGGTCAACGGGTAATGTGATGGTGCCAACTTGGATCAAACAAGATTTCTAAACAATGGATGTAATGAAAGTTTCTCCTAACTGAGTCTCCATAAATAGGTCAAAGTCTAATTTCTCGTAGTCAAGTTCAAACGTTGAGCGCAAAAGAGAGAGATAAAAGAATGGGTAGAACCCGGTATCTAGTAAGGTATAAACTTCGCAAGAATTCATAATTAACTAACCCGTGCTAACTTCGTTCGGGTTCTCTCGATTTTGACCGGCATTCACGACAAACGCTCTTCCAGAATCGTTGACTTTGACTTTTCCGGGACATCCTTTTGAGTCACCATTCCCTACTGGACGGGTTTCGATATCGCATAATCTCGGCGATATGTCCTTCTTTTCCACAATTATAGCATACCTTAAGCTGTTGTGGGCAGGGGCCAATGATATGTCCCTCTTTCCGCATTTGTAACATACGACCGGTGGTCTTTCTCCTCCTGGAACCGATTTACTCTGGCGCCGACATCTTCATAGTGGTCGTTGTTGAATCTCCTCTTTTAAAATCTCCTCCCACTCGCTTCTTCTATATTCATGGCCACGATTACCACGGAGTGGTTACCGCCTTTGTCCGTATTCTTCTTTCTCCATTGGTTATCATTATTTCGATGATCGCTATCTTCTTGTATAATCCTCGGTTATGGACCCTCGGTTGAAGCGTACTAGTTCGTTATCTCACTCTAACAATCGTGAGCCACATTGACAACATCCGAATAGAGAGAAAATTTATGAGAAATGAGAGATCTTCGGCGTATCGGGTTTCAAACCTCTCGTAAACATCCGCGTCATCGTTCCTCATTCTCCACCAAATGAGGTGCAAACTGGATAACTCCATGAACTTCGCCTCGATTGGGACACCGTCATATTATTCGCTCTAGTCTAATAAACTCCATTTCCTTCATATGATGAATACTTTCGAGGAAGTACTTGTCATTGAACTGTTTTCAAACGCTCTCCACGACATGCCGAGTGTGCAATTTGGATGGGTACGCTTTCATGATTCCCACGATGTCTGCCTCGTTACGGAACATAAAAGTAGCGAATGGAACTTTTCGTTCCTCCGTGCATCCCAAAACATCGAATATCTTGGTAATTTGTTTGACTCACGTCTCCGCCTTAATCGGATCCGCTTTCCCTGCATTCGGTGGTCCCGACTCTTTGGACCGCTTGCATTTGTGACCACCCATGAATTACTATCATTTCTCTCTGTATTTTGAACACGAGTCTCCAAATGCGATTTTGTATGTAACGCAAAAAGCTTATAAACATCCCTCGCTCATCATCATCGCTTTCGGTGGTGTTGTTCACGGGAGGTACATTGTCACTGTTGCACGTTCTCCTCGTTGGTAAATCTGACAGCATCTCCACGGTCTCATTTACTCCCTTTGTTAATATTCTCATTCGACATTCTCAAATCATCGTCATAAAATAAGGGTTAATTAAGGAAATCAATATATCACATAATATCCCTATATATCTTAACCAACTAACAAATAAGCTTAGGTAGGACACCTTAGCGTAGGATTTACTCGTCTCTCCCTCCTAGTTCTATTCCACGATCTGCGCTGGAGATCATATCCTAAGCTCGATACCAACCGTGACGCCCCAAAATAGGTCCATTCCATCCAACCCATTCACGAGTCGCCAAATACATGCATGCGAAATAACTACAACTTTATTAATACATTTGTCGTGCAAAATACGACAACATATATCTTGTGAGTTTAAATACGAGATATTGCCATCTAGACAATATCCACACGCAAATAAATCCCCATCATAATTATTGATACATTATTTTACAAAATGGTGAGGACTACTAAACAACTCTCTTTAGAACCTTCATTCCATACCCCGACTAGTACTCATTTACATTCTCGCCTCCCGAGAAGAAAAATGGAACAACAAGGAAAAGGGTGAGCTCAACTAGCCCAAAAGAAGAATATTATGACTAAGATAATATACAAAAAATTATCGTTAGTCTTCAATAGGAAAAATCTAATAGAATACAATAGACAACAAATTTTAAATCAATATTCGCAATGAAATAATAATTCATTAGAAGAGTTAAGTAGAGAATGCAAACTACTATCTTCTATGTATGAATTTAAAAGTTCATCGTCGATATTTTATCCCTGTAACATCAATCAATATTCATCACTTCGGTCATGTTCATCTCAACGTTTGTAATATTCAAGAACGCAATCAAATTGCATAAAATTAAAAGTAAACGCGTAAAAAATCGAGTTTAAAAAATTTTACAAACCATATACCCGTGATCAGTTTAAAATTTTTTATATAATAATTATTATACATAATTATTAATTAAACGAAAAGATAAAGAATAAAATCATACCTCAAGATCGAAGCTTCCTCGTGTACAAGTTCACCTCCAAATCCTTTTCGCTCAACTGAATCCACCGGTTTTGTTCCTTCCTTCGATCAACGTTAGCCACCCACCCAAATGTTTCGGGCCTCTCAGAGGTGATCCACCAAGGAAAAAAAAAATTCAAGAAGAAGGGTGGTTGGCTAAACCCTAGTTTTTCTATCTCTATATAAAAGGCGTACTCTCCAACAAATTGGAATTATTACGATGTTCAAAAAGTCAACAACCCCACCACCCATAATAAGACTCTCTTATTTTATAGATGTGGGCAACCCACCTTAACAATTAATGAATTGGGTTTTATTTAATTAATTAAATTCTTTTAATTAATTAAGCTCCCTAATCTTATTAGGATAATTAATTAAAACCTTTAACTAATTTTCCTTCCTAATCCAATTAGAATAAATGAGAGTATTTATATTAAATTAATTCCTAAACTCTTTTAGAAATTAAAATAATAATAATTGTAATAATATTAATAAGACTCTCTTATTAATTTATATTTAATATTTCTAAAATATTAAATAATAATATTAAGCTATTTAATTTATTCTATCACCATAGATTAAATTAAATATACATAATATATATTATTACGATTATGCCATTAACTTCTTAAATAATTATTCTTCCTTTTATGGTGTGACCCTTTAGGTTCTCCATATTAAACCTACAGAATAAATCAATTAGAATAATTTAATCTTATTTAAATAAATAAATTAAATAATTAATTTATTTAAATAAATAATATTTATTCTACAATAGGATGTTTTCCCCAAACATCAACGCACTTTCCAGATAATATAGATTTCAACATTAATCATAAAAGAACCTTTCGAGTAAATAGTTACCGCATAATTCAATCCTTCCACCATACAATGTCCCAATTAAATATAAGACATGGAATTATCACAAGTCTTATTTTATTTAATTATATGTATTTTCGATCCTTAAACGCACAACTCCAAATAATGCAAATTAGAAACTCCTTTCTAATTTCATTTCGCCGCCAAGGACTCATCGGGTTGTCATTTATCTAATCACATAGACATTTTTCTTTTTATTAGAAGTGGTAGATTCTTTATCGATCATACATTATCTCCATGTACAACTTATTATACCCAAGCATATACCTTTGATATACCCTAAGGGTCTTAAGGAATAAGTCAAAGTATAACTCATCATACACAAGATACTATGATGATCTCAAGTCCAAGGATCACTCAGACTACTATCACTACAGAATTCCTATCGACAGCAAATAAAACTCCATTAGGTATTCCTTAATGAGCCAATGCTCAAATGAACTTATTCTCTAATAAGCACCTACATACTGCTTTTAGTGTTCCACACAAATGATCATGAGATCAATCATCCTCATCCAACGAAAGCAAAAAACGATGTATCAATCTATCCGGATTCACTAATCCCCAATTTAGTAATCCAACGATTGGGAACTATTTTAGTTTTAAGCTTTCTAAGAATTTAGATCTCATTAGAATGATCATCATCATTATTCTAAAAGCATTGCTTAAAACTACGGGTTTATCACATATTATAAAACAAAGATCACGTAGATAATTAAAAGCCTTTAATAAATTAATACTTTTTATTAATAAATGAATAAGATTGTTACAAAGTATATGCTTTATCATCAAACATGATCGGGCTTGTGTGCATACTACTTTCAATCTCCCACTGCACTAAAGCCAATCGTCATGGTATCTCTCATACTCTTCTTTCTAAGTGATTTATTATCCCGCCGTTGGATAAGCTTTAGTTAATGGATATGTAATGTTGTTCATGAGAGTCCACTATCTCTATAGTGATTTCCCATCTTTCAATGATTCTAATAATCAAATGAAAGTGCCACAACACATGTTTAGATCCAAGATGAGACTTAGAACTATTCCTAGTTCTCAGAATGAACTTTTAATCCAAACAATCAAACTGGCAGCCTTCATTTATAGCTATATACTTTGTCTTTTATCACTAAACCAAAGAACTCTTTTGTTGCTTGAACCTTTCCAATTCATCGCACCATCGCTCAAGATAACGCTTTACCTTAAAGTGGATTTTTCGTCATCTGGGTCCGTCTGAAAAACTTGAGTCTGTTAAGCCTCTAGTTTTAATTTAGACCCACCATGAATATGATCACATCCTTAGTGCCTAAGTAAGCACTTTAAGATGTTTTTCATCGACTCATAGTGAACTTCTCCATAATACGACCGATCAACATCGTGTCTCGTGATATTTCATCAGCATACATGATTGTCACTCATGCGACTCTCTTTTCGTGAGTCTGTGGGGACTATTAAGAGAGATACACTCCATAGCTCATCGACATGAGACATCTCTTGAGTTTGCCATGCTAAACGACTTTAGCATCAAATGAATATACGCCTCGGGTTAAGTCGAAAGCATCCTCTTAAATCTATCTATATAGATTTTATCCCCAATTAAGATACTCTTCCCAAATCATTCATGGAGGAATGTTTAGACAACTTTATCTTTATCGATTGTAGCATTGGTATGTCATTCCTCATCCGTAGATATCAACATATATATATTAGGAATGTCACGACGCCCTAATCGAACCCTTTTGTACACACTAGAACTCTTACCTCATCGATGTAACTCGATCATCATCTTCTATGATGTGTACTCTCATCATCATCATCCATGATGAATCCATACCTCCTAGGTATCTTCGGAGACTATTCCGCATTTTATCATCATCATCCAGGTACAATAGTCTATCTATGTGTTCCTCTTATTCGACTTATAAAGTGTTTTGTGGTTCTTGAACTCTTCAAGATCTATTATCCTCCCACTAGCCCCTTCTTTAATGATAAACACCTTTATCTTGTAAGGCGTGCGTGTTTCGTTTCAACAAACACCTTTTGCTAAGTAGTAGATTATAGAACATATACCCTAAACTTACTTTTAGATGTCCCACAAATCAGACATGTCAAATCTTGTCCCAAGCTTATCCTTTCAAACCTTTTCACATAAGTCGACAACCCCTTATCTTAACATACTTAAGATTAGAATCCTCCCCGCCCATAACTTTTATGGAGTCTCAAATGATTTTGAGGTTACCTTTTCGTAGATATGCAACCATTTCTAGGACATTATCCTGTAAGGATATCGGAATGCTCAGAAAATCATTATGGACCGCATCATGTCCAACAAGGTACGATTTTTCCTTTCAGATACATCAATCAATTATTATGTATCGACGATGTGTCCATTATGAGAAAACCATTTGAGATGATCTAGAAACTTATCGCACAAGTATTTATTCCTCGATCTAATCAAAGAATCTTAATACTTTGCCAATTTGTTTCACTTTTCAATTTTTGAACCTTTCAAATAATTCACACTTCAGATTTCAAAAATACACACATTCAACTCTTTCGAATGATCATCTCCTTTTCTTATACTAATTTGTTCAATATGCAAAATTATTTTCACGTAAGTCAAGTATACAAAATTTATTAAGTAATATTCCATTTATACAAAACATTATTATTATAAATAACAACAATTGTTCTTAATTATAATACCAAAGATTTCATCATTCAACAATAAAATGGAAATAATATTTTTAACAAGAAATCGAATACAATAACAACTTATCGACTTAATAGATTTGCTCGTAGTATTGCTAAACTATAAGTTTCTACGGCTAATGCAAAGCAACCTTTGCTTCATTTTCCACACATATGATTACTTATATTTGTTTAGCTTTTTACTTCTGCTTGGTCCCTTCATAAATCTATATTTATGATAACCAAAGTCAGATCCAATACCCAAGTAGAACCTCGATTTAAAGAAAAATTTATTTTAAATCATGAACAAAATCAGATTTGAACCAAACTTCACTAAGCTTCTTTCGTTAGCCTCGCAAGATGCTTCTCGCAGCTTTTTTCCAAAGGTCCAAAGCTTATTGCAAAAAGGAAGCAAACCTTTGCTATCCGTGACGCTTTTGTTCTTATTATCCTTTGTTTATGCCTTTCTATTTACCTTCTTTGAATCGCTCTTCTTTTCGTAAGATCCTTTGGCCCCTACCAAGAAGACTTGGTCTTTCTTGGTCGAAAGTGACTCTCAACATTTTTCAACATGTTAAGCAAATCAATGAGGTCGATATCTAGCTTGTTCATATGAAAAATTCACAACAATTGTGAAAGGAGTCCGGAGTGAGTGCAAGATCAAATTCGCTCAACTCTCCATCCATGACAAAACCCGTTGTCCTAATCGATCAATCAAATTGATTATGTTAAGAACTTTTTGTCTGCATTATAGTGCCATGGCCATTCTAGATCTAAGAGCTCCTTAGATATCTCGATATCTATCGGCCCCACTTTCCTCACCATCAACTACTGATGTGCGTGAATATAGTAGAGAGCATCCATAGTTTCACGCCGACGACGCTCAAGCTCATACTCATGGATGCGAGCATGATGCATCGAGCTAATCAGGCATCATCTCGCCACTTTCTAAAAGTAGCAATCTCTTCCTCAGAGGCATCATTCGCAACCATTGCAGGATAAGCGATTATGACATAAGATAGCTTTTCAAACCATGAGAACTATTCTCAAATTCCTTAACCAATCCGCTTAATTTTGGCCCCGTTAATTTAGCATCTAATATGCTTCGCAAAGGATAGTAATTTTAGACATTGTAAAATTTTCAGAAATGAATTTGTAATTAACAACATTTTAACATACATTCTTTTATTAATTACCAAAATAAATTAGGTCTTGTTTTAAATTGGTATCTCCCACTATTTTCTTCAAACTATATTACCTCACTTATATAGTTCTAAGAAAATCTAATTAAAGATTTGCTAAGTGAGAATAAGGATCCCATTTCAAATGTATATAGCCTTGTGGTGACACAACAAACTATATATAAATAAATAGGTAGACAACTTTTGTCAATTACATCAACTATGCAACTCCTTTTCTTTTTTGCCTCTTAGATTATTTTGATCAAGTGGTGGCACATCCGAATCAAAATTATCCAAGTTAAGTCCGACCTAGCACTCCATATATTCAAAAAAGAAAAATATCATCCTGTGGTGACACAACAAAACAATATTGTTCAATTTTCTTTATAAGCATCAAATGTGATAAATTAACATCTTAAATACTTAATACTTATTTTGTGGTGACACAACAAACTCATATTAAATATTTAATACTCTATTAATTTTATCATGCTAGAAGGCTAACGCTCGATATTCCAAATATTTGAACGCTAGACTTAATATAAAAAATCGAGGGGTTTGTTATTAATTTGTCTCATCTTCTTGTTTAGCTGCATTTATATATATATATAAAATACGCTATTATATTAATGAACACAAGCATGTTTGCATAATATATATATATATATATATAAGCACGCATATATATAATACTATATCTCTACCTTGATTGATTATGGACTTTTATTCTAGTTTCGTTCACTAGAGCCACCAAGTGAACCAAAAGGTCAAACCCTAGGGGTGCAAGAAATAATATTTAAATATAACTATTACATTTAAACCCTGCTCCATTATTACAAATCCAAGTCTTCAAGCGCCGCCTCGTTTCGATTCTCCAATTTTTCAAAATTAATTCTAACTATTCCTATTACAAAACTATTTAAAATAAATAGAAACCTCGATCGCAGCCAAGGGAAGTACATAGAGGGAGATAGAATTTACATTAAGAAAAAATTAGAGAAGACGAGGTACGCAGTAACCCCATTTAATAAAAACCCATACATTCACGCATCCAACTAAAATAAAATCCAATCACATCGTCAATAATCCATAATCAATCCCATTTATTATCATACACATCATCATATACGATCAATAAATAACATTCATCTTATGAATAATAAACATTTAATATATATATTGATATCATTTAATGGGCAAATTTAGTTAAGATAAAATCTATTTTGAATCAAAATAAACTCCTTTATTTTAATCCAAATTTAAATCAAAATAAAACTATTTTATTTTAATTTATCCAATTTTGAATAAAATAAACTATTTTATTTTAATCAAAATCTTTAATCAAAATAAACCTTTCCTTTATTTTAATTAATTATGGAATCCAATTCCATATAAAAAAAATCTTTAATTAAAATAAACTCTTTATTTTAATTAATTATGGAATCCAATTATGAAATGTAAAAAAAATCTTTTTATTAAAGGAAACACTTGATTTTCTTTCCTATTCACAAATAAACTCCTTTATTTTGAATAATATGAAATCTTATTTCATATCTAAATAAACTCCTTTATTTAAGGAAACATGGATTCTCTTTTCCTATTCACAAATAAACTCTTTTATTTTGAATAATATGAAATCTTTATTTCATATCTAAAAACTCCTTTATTTAAGGAAAATGATTTACTTTCCTATTCACAAATAAATCCTTTATTTTAGGAAAAATAAAATCCAATTTCAACTCCAATTAGTTATCATGGAATCCAATTCCAACTCTAATTAGTTAAGATGAAATTTAATTTTAAAATTAAAATAAACTTTTTTATTTTAATATTAAAATAAACTTTTTATTTTATTAAATTAAAATAAATTTTTTTATTTTAAAATAAAATTATTTAATATAATATATAAACTTTATATATAATATATAAAATATATATATATATATATATATATATATATATATATATAATATATATATATATATATATATATATATATATATATATATATATATATATATATATATATATATATATATATATATATATATATATATATATATATATATATATATATTATATATATATATATATAATTTATTTATATATTATATATATATATCATTTATATATATATATTTCTTATATTTATATATATTTTTTAATATATAAATATATATATATATATAATAAAAATAATATAATATATATATATATATATATATATATATATATATATATCAATAAAAAAATAAAAAAAAATTTAAACATCAATTAATCGCAAAAAAAATTTTTTTTTTTTTTTTTTTTTTTTTTTTTTTTTTTTAAAATTTTATATAATAAAAAAATTATGCCCAATTAAATTGTTCTAAACACATATCAATATACATATCAAATTAAAACAATTAATAATTCAGATAAAGGTTCGGGCTCGATGCCCATCGTTAGGTTTGTAATATTCATGAACGCAATCAAATTGCAAAAAAAGTGCTAAACGCAAAAATCGAGTTTAAAAATTTTACAAACCATATACCCGATCACCCTTTACGCATAATTATTAATTAAACGAAAAAAGATAAAGAATAAAATCATACCCTCAAGATCGAAGCTTCCTCGTGTACAAGTTCACCTCCAAATCTTTTTTCGCTCAACTTGAATCCACCGGTTTGGTTCCTTCCTTTCGATCAACGTTAGCCACCCAAATGTTCGGGCCTCTCAGAGGTGATCCACCAAGAAAAAATAAAATTCAAGAAGAAGGGTGGTCGCTAAACCCTAGTTTTTCTATCTCTATGTAAAAAAGTGCATTCTCCCAACAATTGAATCGAATTACGTCGATGTCAAAAAGTCAAGTCAACAAACCACACCACCCATAATAAGACTCCTCTTATTTATAGATATGGGCAACCCACCTTAACAATTAAGGAATTGGGTTTTATTTAATTAATTAAATTCTTTTAATTAATTAAGCTCCCTAATCTTATTAGGATAATTAATTAAACTCCTTTAACTAATTTTCCTTCCTAATCCAATTAGAATAAATGAGAGTATTTATATTAAATTAATTCCTAAACTCTTTAGAAATTAAAATAATAATAATTGTAATAATATTAATAAGACTCTCTTATTAATTTATATTTAATATTTCTAAAATATTAAATAATAATATTAAGCTATTTAATTTATTCTATCACCATAGATTAAATTAAATATACATAACATATTATTACGATTATGCCATTAACTTCTTAAATAATTATTCTTCCTTTTATGGTGTGACCCTTTAGGTTCTCCATATTAAACCTATTGTGAATAAATCAATTAGAATAATTTAATCTTATTTAAATAAATAAATTAAATAATTAATTTATTTAAATAAATAATATTTATTCTACAATAGGATAAGCCTCCCTAAACATCAACCACTTTCCAGATAATATAGATTTCAACATTAATCATAAAAGAACCTTTCGAGTAAATAGTTACCAGATAATTCAATCCTTCCACCATACAATGTCCCAATTAAATATAAGACATGGAATTATCACAAGTCTTATTTTATTTAATTATATGTATTTCGATCCTTAAACGCACAACTCCAAATAATGCAAATTAGAAACTCCTTTCTAATTTCATTTCGCCGCCAAGGACTACCGGGTTGTCATTTATCTAATCACATAGACATTTCTTCTTTTATTGAAGTGGTAGATTCTTTATCGATCATACATTATCTCCATGTACAACTTATTATACCCAAGCATACCCTTTGATATACCCTAAGGGTCTTAAGGAATAAGTCAAAGTATAACTCATCATACACAAGATACTATGATGATCTCAAGTCCAAGGATCACTCAGACTACTATCACTACAGAATTCCTATCGACAGCAAATAAAACTCCATTAGGTATTCCTTAATGAGCCAATGCTCGTTGAACTTATTCTCTAATAAGCACCTACATACTGCTTTTTAGTGTTCCACACAAATGATCACGAGATCAATCATCCTCATCCAACGAGCAAGTTAAACGATGTATTCAATCTATCCGGATTCACTAATCCCCAATTTAGTAATCCAACGATTGGGGAACTATTTTAGTTTTAAGCTTTCTAAGAATTTAGATCTCATTAGAATGATCATCATCATTATTCTAAAAGCATGCTTAAAACTACGGGTTTATCACATATTATAAAACAAAGATCACGTAGATAATTAAAAGCCTTTAATAAATTAATACTTTTTATTAATAAATGAATAAGATTGTTACAAAGTATATGCTTTATCATCAAACATGATCGCTTGTGTGCATACTACTTAAAATTCCTTAGCCCACCTTTGAAATCTGATTTCAGCCATAACACATATTAAATGAGGTTCACAAACTACGAAAAACGTTTTTCTCAAAATAATTAATTAAAACTCCCAAAAATCAATTATTTGAACTCAAGAAACTTCAATAATTCATAATAAATAAAATTTTTTATAAAAAAAATCGAATCTCTATACCCTTTTTTTATAGGAAATTCAAATCTCTAAAACTTTGCGAAGAAAGTTTTCCAAATTCCAAATGTAAATTGACCGAAATCCATAAGCATTTATAAAATTTTACAACTTTTTATAATCAAATTTCAATCAAGAAATGGGGTCCACCGAACACGATAAAACATGTGATAATTATTTAATGCCATGTGAAAAAATACTGCCACAAAAATACTTTTCTCCTCATATACTCATATATCCCACATTCATTATAAAAATATCACCGTTAATATATTATTAAAATAATATATTTAAATGAATTATTTTATTAGAAAATGATAAAATATTAATTTTCAACAATTGTCATTTTAAAAATTTCTCCATCTATATCCACATAAAATCAATATTTTCCTCATCATATAAATCAATAATTAATTATTCACAAATAATATTACAGAATCACAAGATCTCGCAATTACAATAGTTCCTCTGAAGAAGAGGGCTTTCCAATAAGGATCTCTCTTATCTTGGCCGCAATTAGGTGACCAAACCTCTCCTTAGATGTAACTTTCTAGACATTGCCAATAATGTTTTCTAATAATATTATTCAGGATAATATGAATTATTGTCTCGATAATGAAAAATATCTTGTGTAATGACAATTTATTGAAACAACGATAATATAAAATATCAACGCAAAGCAATTATTGAATCAATAAAATAAAATATCGAATAAGAATTGTCCGTAACAATTATTGAGTAGTGCCTTCACGTAAGAATCAATAATTGGTGCAATAACGTGCTTCTTGCTCAACAACGCGTATTAGTGTGTTTTAACATAGGGTATTCCAACAAAGATAATCTAAGTGAATAACCACGCCGTTATTTATAAACAACTTATATTTGTCGTTTTCTTCATCCAATCGCTTTTCCGTTATGGGGGCCCACAAAAGATGCATTTAATACCATCGCATTTAATATTCCACGACCACCAAACGAATATTCCTCGATAATAATGAATATTTTATAACCACTTTCTTATTCGAAATATTTTGCGTATTTTACCCATAACTATCCACATTAATCAAATCGACCCTTACTATTTCAAAATAATAAATAGAGGAAAATAAATTTCATTTATTAATAATTTGGGGTCTTACAGTCTTCCTACGGTTTCTCAAGGCATCAATGCTATTTGGGTTATTGTTGATAGATTAACCAAATGCTCATTTCTTGCCGACACGGAGACTTATTCCCTCGAACGTCTTTCACTAGTATATATGCGTGAATGAAATTGTGAGGTTGCATGGCATGCCCTGTATCCATAGTTTGGATCGTGACCCAAGATTCACTTCAAGATTTTGGGTTAGCTCAAAAAAGCTATGGGTACGGATTTGCGATTTAGTTAAGCATACCATCCCCAAACCAGATTTGACAATCGAGAGGACTATTCAAACTCTTGAAGATTTATTAAGACTCGTGTCCTAGACTTTCAAGGGCAATTGGGATAAGTATTTACCATTGGTGGAATTCTCCTACAACAACAGCTTATCGAGCAAGTATAAAGCGTGGCTCCATTCAAGCATTATATGGACGAAAATGTCGTTCTCCAATATGTTGGGATGAGGTGGGTGAAGCAACATTGTTGGGACCCGAAAGTTAAGACGTATGACTCACCGAAAAGATTCAAATGATTCGACAACGATACAAACAGCACAAGATCGACAAAAGAGTTATGCGGATCTTCATCGAAAGGACGTGGAATTTAGTGTAGGGATCATGTATTGTCATGAAGTTGCTTCCGTGGAAGGAGTTACAAGATTTGGGAAGAGAGGAAAGCTCAATCCACGATTTATTGGTCCATTTCAAATTCTTGACCGAAGTAGGAAATGTAGCCTATAGACTTGCGTTACCTCCAAGTATGTCTCTCGTGTTCATAATGTGTTTCACATATTTGTACTTGTAAATATGTGAAAGACCCAACCACGTTATAGAATTAGAACCGGACGAAATACCAAGACTTAACGATGAGGAGGTACTGCCAAGATCTTGGATAGGAAGGAGCATGTCCTACGCCAAGAAAGGTCATACCACAAGTTAAAGTTTTGTGGAGGAATCATGCTATAGAGGAAATGACTGGGAATTGAAACGAAATGAAAGTGAGGTATCCTCACCTTTTCAAACACAGTGTACGCACGTCAATTTCGAGGACTAAATTTCATAAGAAGGAGGTTGTAAGACCCCAACTTATTATTAATGAAATTTAATTTTCTATTTATTATTTTGAAATAGTAAGGGTTGATGTGATTAATGTGGATAGTTAGGGTAAAATACTAAATATTTCAAAAATAAGCAAGTGGTTATAAAATATTCATTGTTGTTTGGGAATATTCGTTTGGTCGTGGAATATTCGTACTATCGGGGAATATTAAACGACCGGCGCAGCCCATATGTGGGCCCCATAACTAAAAGTTTATGGATGAAGAAACGCACAAATATAAGTGGTTTTAAAATAATCTACAGTAGTTATTCTAAGTAATCATTGTTAAAATACCCGGTGGTTAAAACACAAGAAGATTACCAGATTGCACCAATTATTGATTCTTACGTAAGAAGGCACTACTCAATAATGGTTACGGTGAGAATTATCGCTCAATATTTTATTGATTTAATAATTATGCGTTGATATTTTATATTGTTATTGTTTCAATAATTGTCATTACACAAGATTTTTCATTATCGAAGCAATAATTCATATTATCCGAATAATATTATTAGATAACATTATTGGCAATGTCTAGAAAGTTCGCTCTAAGGAGAGGTTTGGTCACCTAATTCGCGCCAAGAAGAAGAAATTCTTATTGGAAAGCCCTCTTCCTGAGGAGCCGCCTGGTTGTCACAATATTGTGATTTCTGTAATATTATTTGTGAATAATTAATTATTGATTCATATGATGAGGAAAATATTGATTTTATGTGGATATAGATGGAGAAAATTTTAATGTGACAATTGTTGAAAATTGAAATTTTATCTTTTTTCGATAAAATAATTCATTTAAATATATTATTATATTTTAGTAATATAATAATGGTGATATTTTTACAACGTAATGTGGGATATATGAGTATACGAGGAGGAAGAGTATTTTTGTTGCAATAAATGTTTAAAACATGTTAAACATGTCTGTGGACCCCATTTATCGATCGAAATTTGATTATAACTTTGTAAAATCGCCTCTGTTTGTGGATTTTGGCCAATTACATTTGGAATTTGGAAAACTTTCTTCGCAAAGTTGTAGAGAATTGAATTTCCTATAAAAATTCGCGAGATTCAATTTTTCTCGTTAAAATGGCTATTTATTATGAATTATTGATGTTCAAATTCGAATAATTGATTTTTGGAAGTTTTAATTATTTTAAATAATAAAAACGTTTTTGATTTGTTTGGTAGACTTATTTGTTGTCAAGTATGGCTGAATTCAGATCATAGATTGTGTGCGTAGGAATTTATATATAATATATTAATATTATATTAAATTTTTCGCTTTTGGTGTTCTAAGCAATTCCTATAAATAGGTGCTTTGGGTTAGAATTAAAATCACACCGTAAATTGAAGTTTTCTCTCTATATTATCGGCGTATTCTTGTGAGTATTTTGAGTATAATTTGAGTATTGCTATTCTACCGGTGCAAGTTCAAGTCATAGCCTATATCCCGTTGTTTCATTTAGAAGATCGATCTTTCGAGGTAAGTGGATATTATTTTTTTTTCAGAATGATATTATTTCTTCAATATCATTATTTTGAAATATTGATCTGAAGTTTTTATCAAATTTGGAACTTTTGTGTCTGAGTTACTTATTCACGATATCAAGACTATTCACGATACTACATAATTATTCACGAATATTTAAGACTATTCATCGAAAAATGAAAATTTTTCTTTTCTTCCAAAATATCTATTCGGATACTAGCTTTGATTGTATCCATGTTTTGATCATTCTTGAATTTTACACCACCGCGATTATTTTTGAGGTATTTTGGACGATGAATAAAACAAAGTATTTAATCCTTAATCCTTAATCCCCGTCATTTTGTTTCAATTGGATTCGCTTTTAAAATATTTTTCATCATCTGGTCTTAAATGATGATATTATGGAATATCTTTGGCTGTAGTGCAAAGATGAATGATTTCAAGAATATCTTTGGCTCAGTAGTGCAAAGATGAACAGTGTTTAGATGAACATGAATTAACTGATGAATATCTTTGGCTCAGTAGTGCAAAGATGAATATGTGATTCCGGATATATATTGATTGATGTTACGGGGATAAAAGATGAGCGATGAACTTTTAAATTCATACATGGAAGATAGTAGTTTGCATTCTCTACTTAACTCTTCTAATGAATTATTATTTCAGCTGCGAATATTGATTTAAAATTTGTTGTCTATTGTAATCTATTAGATTTTTCCCTGTTGAAGACTAACGGTAATTTGTTGTATATTATCTTAGTCATAATATTCTTTATCGAGCTAGTTGAGCTCACCCTTTTTCTTTTTGTTCCATTTTCTCAAGATACGAGAATATAAGCGAAGTATTTAGTCTGGGGTATGGAATGAAGGTTACAAGAGAGAGTTGTTTAGTAGTCCTCACCATTTTGTAAAATAATGTACCAATAAATGTGATGAGGATTTATTTGAGTATAGATATTGTCTGTAAGATAATATTTGTATTCAAACTCACAGTTTCTTGTTGTAATAATAAAGTTGTAGTTGTTTCGTACCATGTATTGACAACTCGTAATAGGTGATGTATACCTATTTTGGGGGCGCCACAACCTTCGTCGATAGTAATTACCTTTGTAAATAGTAATTACCTTCGTCACAATAGTAATTACCTTTACCAGCGGCCGAACCACTTGTCGTTTCACATTACAAAGCGCCGAACCACTTGTCGTTTTACATTACAAAGCGTCGAACCACTTGTTGTTTCACATTACAGCGCCGAACCACTTGTCGTTTTAAATCAATATTTCGCAATGAAATAATAATTCATTAGAAGAGTTAAGAGAGAATGCAAACTACTATCTTCTATGTATGAATTTAAAATTTCATCGTCTATCTTTTATCCCTCGTAACGTCAATCAATATACATCCGAATCAAATATTCATCTTTGCACTCTGAGCCAAAGATATTCATCGATTGGTCATGTTCATCTAAACACTGCTCATCTTTGACTACTACCAAAGATATTCTTCAGAAATCATTCATCTTTGCACTATGTGCCAAAGATATTCAATAATATCATCATTTAAGACTGAGGATGATGAAAAATATTTTTAAAGAAACGAATCCAGTGAAACAAAATGACAAGGATTAAGGATTAAGGATTCGTACTTTGTTTTATCCATGTTCAAAAATACCTCAAAATAATCATAGTGGTGTAAAATTTAAGAATGATCAAAACATGGATACAATCAAAGCTAGTATCCAGAATAGATATTTTGGACAAAAAGAAGAAATTTTATTTTTCTATGAATAGTGTCAGTATATGAATAGTCTTGAGTATCGTGAATAGTAATTCGGACACCAAAAGATAGAAATTCCACAAAAAAACATCTTTACGCTTCATGAATAGTACTCGTGAAATAAGTAATCGTGAATAAGAACTCATGAATAGTAACCCGACATGAAAAAATTCCAAATTTGATAAAAGTTCCAACCAATATTTCAAAGATAATGATATTGAAGAAATAATATCATTCGAGAAGAAAATAACATCCTTACCTCGAAAGATTAAGACTTCTAATTGGAATACCGTGTATATAAGGTCAAGGAACTGCAGACTGCCTAACAATACTCAAAGTATACTCAAAATACTCACAAGAATACGCCGATAATATAGAGAGAAAACTTGATTTACGGTGTGATTTTCAATTCTAACCCCAAGACCCTATTTATAGAAAACGCTTAGAACACCAAAAGCGTAAAATTTAATAAAATATTAATATATATTATAAATTTCCTTAGCCCATCTTTGAAGATCTGATTTCAGCAATTAATATCACATGTTAGCCCACTTAAATGCAAAAAAACGTTTTTCTTTAAAATAATAATTAAAACTTCCAAAATCAATTATTTTGAGCTTGAACTTCAATAATTCACAATAAATAGCCCTTTTATCAGAAAATTCGAATCTTCATGAGTTTTTATAGGAAATTCAATTCTTTACAACTTGCGGAAGAAAGTTTTTCCGAATTCTAAATGTAAATTGACCGAAATCCACAAACGGGCAATTTTTTAAAGTTATAATCAAATTTCAAATCAATAAATGGGGTCCACCGACATGTTTAACATGTTTTAAACATTTATTTCAACAAAAATACTCTTCCTCCTCAGATACTCATATATCCCACATTCGTTGTAAAAATATCACCATTATTATATTATTAAAATATAATAATATATTTAAATGAATTATTTTATCGTAAAAAGATAAAATTTCAATTTTCAACAATTGTCACATTAAAATTTTCTCCATCTATATCCACATAAAATTAATATTTTCCTCATCATATGAATCAATAATTAATTATTCACAAATAATATTATAGAATCACAATATCGACAAACAGGCAGTTCCAGGAAAGCAGGGGTTTTCCAATAAGAATTTCTCCTTATCTGCCTTAAATTAGGTGACCAAACCTCTCCTTAGATGTAACTTTCTAGACATTGCCAATAATGTTATCTAATAATATTATTCGGATAATATGAATTATTGTTTCGATAATGAAAAATATTGTGTAATGACAATTATCAAACAACAAAGAATATAAAATATCAACGCAAAGAATTATTAACTCAATAAAATATCGAATAAAGAATTATCGTAACCATTATTGAGTAGTGCATTCTTACGTAAGAATCAATAATTGGTGCAATACCGCAAAGCTAATCTTCTTGTGTTTTAACCACCGAGTATTTTAACAAGATTAACTGTGAATAACTACGCTAGTTATTTTTAACCAACTTATATTTGTCGTTTTCTTCATCCAATCGCTTCGTTATGGGGCCCACACATGGTTTCGCTACGCGTCGCCGCATTTAATATTCTGACAAGTATGAATATTCCATTCCACCAAACGAATATTCCCAAAACAACAATGAATATTTTATAACCACTCGCTTATTTTGAAATATTTCATGTATTTTACCCCCTAACTATCCACATTAATCACATCAACCCTTACTATTTCAAAATAATAAATAGAAAAAAATTAAATTTCATTAATAATAAGTTGGGGTCTTACAACCTGCTCATACATCAAGCACCGCATTTGCGTGGTGATTTCTTTTGTTATTCCATTCTTTATTATACCCAGGTTGGTTAAAACTTTGACTTCTATACTCCATGAAATTAGTTGAATATCCTCGATATTTACGTTTCATCCAAAGATCTTTTCATGGAAATATTCTTCCGATCATTCTTGAATTTTACTCTACAAAAAGCAATATCATTTTGACAATTTGACGTTAAAAATTCCCGGATAAAATAATTCTTGAACTTGTTTTATTGAATTATTATGTCATTGTCATCATCCTCATGTCATATTATGTTATCTTCGCTTACGTGTATAGATGAACTTAGTAGTATGATTATGATCGGGGATCATTTAGTATAATCATGGCTTGTTATAAATGATGTGATAAAAGTCCTCGTGGCTGTAATGCAATGATGGATAAATTTGGTATGATTATGACCGGGGTGATTCTAGATATAGTAATGACCATTGATAATTTGATGAATATCCTCATGGCCAAGTGAAATGGTGGGTGATTCGATGATGTGGATTATTTATTAAAGCCGAGTCTCATTTATAACAAATGATGAAAAACCTTTTAAAACCTAAAAGATAGTAGACTTTATTCTCTACTTGACTCTTTTAATGGATTGCTTATTCCGCTGCAGTTAAACTTGTTGTCTATTGTATTTTATCAGTTTAACACTTTTGAAGGCTAATGATAAATTATTCTGCATTATCTTAGTCATAATATTTCTTACTGGGCTAGTTGAGCTCACCCTTTCTTTCACCGTTTCTCTTCGTGAAATGAGAATATATATTTGGGAGACGAGTTGGAGAAACGAGTGATGGTCCTGAAGATAGCATTAGTAGTCCTCACTATTCGTGAAATAGTGTGATAATAATTGTAATGAGGACTCTTGAGTATGGATATTGTCTAAATGACAATATTCCTATTAGAACTCTCATTTATGTATTGTCAGATGTTATTACCTACGGATGTATAATTAAGTTTGTATTTGAATTTATGTACCATGTAAGTGGCGACCCAAGATGGGTGACGATACCTAATTTTGGGGCGCCAGACAGTATCGTAGCTTAGGGATATGATCCCGGCCGATATGTGAGATAAGAACTAGGAGGAAGAGACGGGAATTCTTCGCTAAGTATGACCTACCTAAATTTATTTGGTATTTAATTGGGTGATCAAAGTATAGGGATAATATGTGATATGTTAATTAACCCTTGTTTTGTGACGGTGTTTGAGAATGACATCGAAAAAATTTGAGATAAGCAATGAAGCACATGAGAGTGTTGATTCAAATTTCAAACAAAAGGTAACGACCAACAATACGATAATAATCATATTGGTGGCAACTTGCTATCGTAAGAATGATAACCATCGTGGGAGAAATTATCATGCTAAGAATGGTAAACCACTTCGGTGGTAATCATAGCAAAGATAATAGAAGTGGAAATTGCAAGAAGAGAAGGTCATTTAGCTCAATTTTGTTGTGCACCAAAGTCAAGTCTAGTGGGACGGTGGCACCAAAGGTGGATATGGACAAAACAAAGTCGTTGGTTTTTTAGAAGTGCATTTTCATGACTTCTCAAAAAGCGAGTAAACCGAACGGTTAGCACGGGTTAGTTAATTATAAATTGCGAAGTCTATACCTTATAAGATACCTGGGTTCTACCAATTATTTTATCTTTCTTGCTTTGCTCAACGCTTAAATTTGACTCAGGAGAAGTTAGACTTTGACTTATTGGTTGAAACTTCGTTAGTAGGAGCCTTCGTTATCGCTTACTATTTTTAAATCTTGTTTGATTCAAATAAACATTTTCGCGTTACTGTCGATCTTATCTCTTTGAAAATATTTGTCTTTGATGTGACTTTAGAAATCGATGGTTAAATACTCATCATGATTTTGTAAGGTTGTTAGCTTTCAACCAACCTGTTATGCTTAATTCAAAGTAACCAAACCACTAAAGTCAATCATTGTCATATCAAGCCATAAGTAAAGAGCCCCGATCCTTTCGTTGTTGACTTCCTTGTGTGGAATGCACCAAGCCAAACTTTTCAGAGGCGGACGCCGTGGATGAAGATGGCAAGTTGATAGGTATCATTGTGAGGTGGTATCTGGGTTAAGGGATAGAAGTCGCATTGGTATTAATGTGACGATTATCCAAGTCTTGGAGGAGAAGTAATGATTTTGAATGATATTTCTATCATTAATAAATTTTTGGCGATTCTTGAAGACTTCCTAGCCTACCTAGAGCGTGAAATCGAATTTTGTATTGACCCCAAAGATAAAACCCATTTCTTAAACCCTCAAATATTTCTTCAACTAAAATGAAGCAGGTTTACGTGGTTTATGATGAAAGTCATAATAAAAGCATAGAACTGATGAAAATCATGGGTATATGAAGTATTAGTAAGTTTTAAGATGAGTTATGTTGGTTTAGTATGTGAAAAACATGAAAGTTTCTTAGAAATCACAAAGAGTTGAAAATCGATTTTGGTGAAAAACGTAATATGAAATTCAATTGACCATATCTCCTATTATATTTTGAATTTTTGAGTGTGGTCAAGTCCTAGAGTTAGATCTATGAGTTACCTAACTAATCCAAGTGGAATTCTTGAAAAAGGTGTTGTAGATTTTTGTGTGGACTGATTGTCGCCATGATTTTAGATAACAAGCTGTTTTGCCACTTAAATTATGAGAAAAATTCTGGCCTTTTGGGACATGAAGGTATATGGTATAAAGTACCTCCTGTCCAAAAATGAGCTCATTCGACTTAAAATGAGCAAGTTATGACTATTTCAATATTTAGATTTTTCCGATTTAAAAACGCTTATAACTCGGAGTTCTATAACTCCGATGACCATGAAATTTAAACCGGAAGCTCACGTTAACATGTGTAAGGTCCTGCCAAGATTTGGGAATTTTTGGAGTTAAACTTGAGGTAGCTAATTTCTTAAGGAATTAATTAGAAATTGATTTTGAAAAATAGTAAATGAATTTTAAAAATTCGAGAAAAATATATTTTCATTATGGGACTATATTATGCTAAATCCCGTAAAAAAAATATTTTTGGGACTGATTTGGTATTTTTCATGAAAATAGTTTAGTTCTTTAACATATGAGTTAAATATGTTATGTGAAGTAACAAAAGTTGAAAATAGGATTTTATGGCCAGAGAATCCTATATAGAGTATATGCATATTTTTGAGGATTTGATAATTGGTGATGATATCTTATGAGTATGGCATTTTTGAATGATTAAATGCATTATATGGTAAAGCGTAAACAATTGAAATAAATTGTTTATAAATTTAAGAAGTGATTAAAATATTGTTATAATATTAATGATATTAGATTATGAGATTATTAAGTGATTGATAACATGGGGATATTCTTGAATCTCGGATAAATTATATTATAAATATTTAATATTTATCCTTTATCTCATTTGATCGATTCTTTATATCGTTATCCTCACGCTTATATTATGTTGAAAGTCATCATGGTCTGTAAAGCATAGATGGACTTGGTATGATTATGACTGAGGATTGTTCTAAGATAATCATAACCGTAATTGAAAACACGATTATCTTCGGTAGAAAGTGGATGGATAATTTGTGGTCGTGATACTAATGAATACACGATTATCTTTGGCCGTAGTGCATGGATAATTTGTGGTCGTGATACTAATGAATACACGATTATCTTTGCCGTAGAAGTGCATGGATAATTTGTGGTCGGATACTAATGAATACACGATTATCTTCGGTAGTAGTGTATGGATAATTTGTGGTCGGATACTTAATGAATACACGATTATCTTTGGTAGTAGTGTATGGATAATTTGTGGTCGTGATCTTAATGAATACACGATTATCTTTGGCCGTAGTGCATGGATAATTTGTGGTCGTGATACTTAATGAATACACGATTATCTTTCGTAGTAGTGTATGGATAATTCGTGGTCGTGATACTAATGAATATCCTCGGCCCGTAGTGCGGGGATGATTCGATGATATGGATTAATTATTGAAATGAGTCTCATCAATGAAATATTAATTCATGGATGTGGTAAAAGTCATCTTCGTCAGTAGTGCATTGATAGACTTGGTATGATTACGACCAAGGATCATTCAGATAATCACGATCAGAATGAAAACACGAATATCCTCGCCAAATGGTATGGATAATTCGTGGTCGTGATACTATTAAGTCGCTGCCTCAAAGATGATTGGTTTTATAGCTTGTATATCTTTGGCCAGTAGTGCAAAGATGAATTGTGAATAAATATCTTTGCCGGATTGCAAAGATGAATTTAATGTTTTCAACGATAAAGGTATTCAAGGTATCCTCACCTCTTTATCATACCGTGCACGCATTCTAATTTTGAGGGCTAAATTCCATAAGGAGGGAGATTGTGAGACCCCAGATTTTATCAATAAAGATTTAAATTTTGTCAAAATAATTTTTTTAATATTATGGTGTGAATTTAAGATAATATTATAGTTGTGGGTAGTATTTATAAATTTTGCAAAGTATGCAAGTTGTTATAAAATATTCGCTTTGTCTGGGGAATATTCTTTTTGTGGGGGAATAAATACGACTACTCAATCATTAAGTGGACCCCACAACGGAAGTATTGTCGTAGTAGTAAAACGATAAAATTATCTTTCTATAAAAATAACTAGCAGAGGTGTTACCGTTAAAACCGTTGAACTACCCGGTAGTAAAAGTACAAAGAATGTCGCGTGTAGTTGATAAGTAGCACACGATATTGATTATTGATGCTTACGTGAGAAGTCACTCATTTATGCTCAATTATTGCACAAGAATTGGTCGATCATATCTCTTATATTATTGATTCAATTATTGTCACAAAGATTATCTCGTATAATATGTTATAGTATTAAATCAATAATTGAGACGACAAGTTATAAATGATTAATAATTGTTGAAAGATTAAATATGTGTTGATTAAAAATAAAATAATTTGTGGTAATATTTATTCAATCCTTGATGTATATAAAGAGTGCATTATGAGATTTGTGGTAAGTTTGATTATTTTATGGGGGGCCCATATGTCATCATCTAAGAGTCTCTTCGTCAATAGTAATTACCTTCGTCAATAGTAATTACCTTTGTGAATAGTAATTACCTTCGTCAATAGTAATTACCTTTGTGAATAGTAATTACCTTCGTCAATAGTAATTACCTTTACCAGGCGTCGAACCACTTGTCGTTTCACATTACAAAAGCGCCGAACCACTTGTCGTTTTACATTACTGCGCCGAATCACTTGTCGTTTCACATTCTAAAGCGCCGAAACACTTGTTTTACATACATTACAGCGCCGAACCACTTGTCGTTTCACATTACAGCGCCGAACCACTTGTCGTTTCACATTATTAAAAAGCGCCGAACCACTTGTCGCGTTTCACATTACAAAAGGCCGAACCACTTATCGTTTCACATTACGTACGCCAAACCACTTTTCTTTTCACATCACCATCGTCAAGCCACTTGCTTTTCACATAATGGCAAAAGTGTTTAGAAATCTTCTATAAATAGAGGCCTAGTGCTTCATTATTTTCACTTAATTCATCGAAACTCTGTAGAGAGAAACTATTGAGAGAAAGAAGAAAAGTATTCTCGCTACTTCACCTCGCCAATATTCGCTTCTTCTAAGGTAGGGAATATTATTTGTTGTACCGTAAGGGTGTTATTCTTTCTTATTCACGAAGAGAACTGTTGTTATTCCATTGCTTATTATTACATTGGAATAACTGTGTACGCTGGTTTACTCTATACTTGGTGACATTCTTCTATTATTCTCATTGGAACATCCTCGCTGCAGTGTTTTACACAGGACTGGTTCCGTCTTTATTATTATTCGTTGGAACATCACATCATGTGTTTTACAGGACCTAGTTAAAATCTTTATTATTCTGTTTGAACATCCTCGCTCATGTGTTTTACACCGGACCGGTTCCGTCTTTATCATTACATTGGAACATCCTATCGTGTGTTTTACACCGGATCGGGTTCCATCTTTATTATTCTGTTGAACATCCGCTTGGTGTGAATTTCACCGACTGGTTCCGTTATTATTATTCTCGTTGAATAACTCATGCCTATGCAAGCACCGCATTTATGGTGATTTCTTTTGTTATTCCATTCTTTATTATACCCAAGTTAGTTAAAACTTTGACTTCTATACTCCATGAAATTAGTAGAATATCCTCGATATTTGCGTTTCATCCAAAGATCTTTTCATGGAAATATTCTTCCGATCATTCTTGAATTTTACTCTACAAAAAAAAGATCATTTTGACAATTTGACGTTAAAAATTCTCGGATAAAATAATTCTTGAACTTGTTTTATTGAATTATTATGTCATCATCATCATCCTCACGTTATATTATGTTATCTTTGACTTTACGTGTATAGATGAACTTAGTATGATTATGACCAGGATCATTCGTTATAATCATGGCTTGTTATAAATGATGTGATAAAAGTCCCGCCGATTTCTGTGAATGCGTTGATGGATAGATTTTGGTATGATTATGATGACTGGGGTGATTCGGTAAGATAGTCACTTGACCATCGATAATTTGATGAATATCCTCGATCAGTAGCAGCGGGGTGATTCGATGATGTGGATTATTTATTAAAGTCGAGTCTCAACTATAACAAATGATGAAAACCCTTTTAAAACCTAAAAGATAGTAGACTTTATTCTCTCTTGACTCTTTTAATGGATCGCTTATTCACCGCAGCTTAAACTTGTTGTCTATTGTATTTTATCGCTTTAAATCGTTGAAGGCTAATGATAAATTATTCGCATTATCTTAGTCATAATATTTCTTCGGGGCTAGTTGAGCTCACCCTTTTCTTTCTTTGTTCTCTTCAAGAAATGAGAATATAAATTTGGGACGAGTTGGGAAAACGAGTGATGGTCCCGAAGATAAGATTAGTAGTCCTCACTATTACGTGAAATAGTGTGATAATAATTGTAATGAGGACTCCTTGAATATGGATATTGTCTAAAATGACAATATTCATATTAAACTCTCTCATTTATGTGATTGTCGTATGTTCTACTTACGGATGTATAATTAAGTTTGTATTTGAATTTATGTACCAGTATAAAGTGGCGTACCCAAGATGGATGGACGATACCTAATTTTCAAAAAGGCCACAAATATCTTAAGTTAACTTTAAAAATTAATAATAATTTTATATTTTGAAATGGGGAGAGTACTTTTTTTATTCTAAAATAGAAGATATTGTAATGTTTTAAAATTAATACAGTACTAAACATTTTAAATTCAAAAATATTTTAAATTCGTTTAATTTTAGTGAATATAATAATAAAACTTATAAATTATATAAAAAACTACTATTACTTGTAGAACTTAATGTTTTATGATTTAAATAGATTATATCTGCTTTGAATTTAAAATTAACTCAAATTGAATGCTTTTAAATATATCATATATATTTTAACACAATATTATTAACTTTTTAAACATAACTTCATTATTTTTGTCAACGCAATAATTTATATTTCAAAGATAAATAAAATATATCATTAATATGATTCTATTTTTATAAAAACTAAGTATTAAATTATTAGTTTATATTTAAAATAGGCCCTCTCCCCCTCCCCATCACTCATAATCTACCAAAAAGTGAAATAATAAGCTATTTGGAGTGGACCCCACCCCTGATTTTATTTTATTATTACAACTATACAATGTGGGTCCATCTATCCAGGCATGACTTTCCACCTTTCTTAATAGTAAAGCAAATCCAATTCCGAAAAGAAGCCAAGAAAGAAGGTTTCTTTGACTTTCCTGCTAATAAAACAAAGTAATTAATATGAAAATGATACTAGTATTTTCATAAGGCTCATTAAATAATAAATGAAACTCATATTTATGTGAATGAGTCCTTATAAATATATTATTTTTCCTTATGTAAATATCAATTATCTAAAACAATGATGATATTACTTAGGTGATCACTATTTGATAAAAAACAATATTTTAGTGTACAAAAAAATTTATTGCAAAATGATATATATGGTAACAATTTATTATAATTATTAAATTCAGCCATATGTAAATATCAACCGATTATAACTCAACATATTATTTTGTACCTATTGTTTTGTAATCATCTTTTGACCGTAACATTACTCTTTAATAAAAAAAAGGTGATAAGTTATAGAGAGTGATGTACTTTTAAGGCATAATAAATTAAGAAAAATGATATTTTAAGAGCTATTGCAAATCATCCAACTTATTTAATAAATTTATATTTTTTTGCTGATTAATTTTTAAAAATGTGGAATTTCATTGGACTTGTGTTTCTCTCTCATCATAATGTTACATTCTAACATATTTTAAATATGAATCATGAAATTGAAAAGATCCAAATTCGACTCTCATAAGCAATTTAAAGTTTCCGTAATAAGATGGTGTGGACAATAATATCGTGTCTTGCTAGTTAGGGTTTCGTGTTAGCTGAGGAGATGAGAAATCCACGAAGACTCGAAGAGCACGTAATTGATTGATTGATTGAAGAAGGGAGAACGACAGGTGAGTGATTACTCCAATGACGCGTGGCAGAGCCCCTAGAATCTGAAAACCGTGTAATTAGGATTATTGGGATTTCAAGAGCATTCTTGAGTCTTTCGAGTAATTAGGATTATTGGGATTCCAAGAGCATTCTTGAGTCTTTCGAGTTGAGAGAGTGCTCCAATCCTTTTAGTGCTTTTAGATGGAATATCCAAGCCTTAAGCTACCAAAAGAGTTCTTTGATCTTTCAAGAGTCCAAGTCTTGAGTCTGAAGAGAGGTCCCTTCCTTCATAGAATGGAAGAGGTATTTATAGAGCTTCCTGGATTTTAAGTAATCACATGTCACGTATATGTCTTCAGAAAAATTCCAGAAATACCCTCTAGTCATTAGAATAATGCTCATATCGCCCTGTCCTTCTAGCCACCATTTCAATCCCTCAATCAATTCCCAAAATGAGCCGCCTCTACGAGCCTTCTGCCTCGGGACACGTGGAGACTTCTCTCGAATCTAGCACCTTTATTTCTGACTTATCCGTCTTCATTTAATTAGGTTATGTGAACCCTAATTTGCGCATTTAATGAGATCGTGGAACCCTAATTTTTTATTTAATTTAATTAGGTCATGTGAACCCCAATTTTGCACCTGGGCCCACAGATGGTTGTTGCATTGTTAGCGAAATAATGCAGATATGGTTACCATGAAATTAACTTCATTATAAGTTGCTCATGTGACCAATATAGTGTTACAGTCAAAAAGATATCACTTTCCGTCCACGTGTCGATACCGTATTGATCGATTAATAAAATTAGTTTAATGTTAACCGCTTCTAAATAATGCACATGCCTCTGTCAGACCTGTTGAGGAAAGTTAGAAACGATAAATATGGCCCGTCACAAAATTGTCGTTAATTGAGCCATGCATATCCATATATAACTGTCAAAAGACACAGTTATTTAGTTAAGATAAAGATTGAACACCAGCAGTTTAATTTAAATATCCAATTTATATTTTGTTAAATGAAATTTGGTAGGCGATGGAGTTCACTGTTGAGAGAGTTCTGATTTACACGCCTCAAAATCTTCTATTTACGTTACATTTCCTTCAAATTAATTGGTAGATTGAGTTGGAAATTTTTTATATTATTTTAGGAATTGGAATTTTGAACTTGCTTAATTAAGGAAAAGTGGTGTTAGGGATACCTTGAGTAAACTTGTAACTTTTGAAATACTCCTCTATAAGATCATTTATATTTTAAATTCAATATATTTGTGCTCTCTATTTTGGTATATATATATGGAAAAAATAAATTAAATATGAAAAATATATACAAATGAGAAAAAAAATGTCCAAGATTATATATGTATAATTAATTAACACTCCTCTCGATTCGTTTTAAAAACAGAGTATCATTCCTAAATTCTTTTTGCTCAAGAAAAGATAGAGCGTGCTATTAATTAACAACTTATTTCATTATCATGTCATACTATTAATTAACAAATTGTTGTTTTTAAGGTTGCATGTATATAGAACAAAACATATTTTTAATATTCATAAATATTACAAATAGAATTCCTTTTGTGAAATAATGGGAGTAATTAATGTATTACGACAAATTATCTTTTATTTTTTATGATAAAAAAATGATAGTGGATATAAGGTATTGATCCATGCATGTGTTAGCGAATAAGTATAAGTTGAGCCACAACCGCAATGAAAAAAAATTGAACCAAAACCTTACCTGCATCAAACTTTTAAACGTAAATTATAAAATAAAATGTATTTTGACCTTCTTGAATGTCGATATATATATATATATAGTGTACATGTGTGTGTGTGTGTGGTCTACAGTTATTGTTTGTTTGACTTTGTTGATTTTTACAAGTAGTGTTGACATATAATATACACACAATGTCTACTAGTATTATATATTGGTTCGCAATAAATCATATAATGGATTTATGATTAGAATTATTGTATTCAATTAAATAATGTAATAATAATAATACATTAATTTGATAGCTCAAATTTATTATCTCATTTTGGGGGTTGGATATATAAATCCTCTCGTTGTTTCTAATTCATGAACAATATTGGATGGTATCATATCATCACTATTATTATAAAATAATTTTATATATTGTTTTGCCTTGGAATTAATTTTTTTATTTTTATTTTGAGACTTATATTATTCTTATCCATAAATGTGAGATTTACTTCATGTTATTAATGAGATATTAGTGAGACTTATTAATCTAATAGTGAGTCTATTTTAATTTGGTTGGCTCAAAAAATACCTAGCTAGCTTTCATAGAAGTTGTTATCGCAGTCTTAAGGCCAAGGTAAAATTATTGAGAATGGCAGGAAAAGGCAGGGTGATTTAATCAGTTGGAAGCATAAGCTTCGGGCATATATGGCTCCTGCTTGACCAACAAGGGAATTTCTGTATTTCATCCAACAAAAAATAAGGTAAAGAACTTTGTAGTCCTAACATATTTTTTTTTGAACACCGGATTAATTATTTATATTGTAATAGTACCTCGTTATCACATCGTATCGAAGTAGTGGATTGTTGGACTACATTCTCAAATACTTTTAGACAGACAGACCCGTAATTAAGTTTACTTGAGAACCCAAAAAGTTAAATTATGACCATTAGTCATTAAGTAATGAATGGAGTATTTAGAGAAGCTAGCATTTAACTACTTGTTAATTTGACATAATAGACAAGTTTAAAATTATTATATTATTATCATTTATCAATAATAAAACGGCGACTTTTTTTATTTTTTATAATTGGTGGCAAAACTTATACCTCACAAATCATCAATTAGTAATAAAAAAAAAAAACAGTATAATGGACAAGGCGAGCTGACAAATTAAAATAAGTCTACTATCACATAAATCATCATTCATATTCATATATATATTTTGATGACTCGCGTCACGCCATGTAGCCCATCAAAATATATATGAATAACGTATGTAGCAGTAAGAATTTTATGTGATAATAGAATTATCGACAAATTAACAGTAATACTTATTTGGAAGGTGACAACTCATATATTTTTGTAATATTATAAATAACAAATATCTCTTTCATCAATCTCTCCCTGTCTTCATTTTTTATGGAATAAATAACGTTTTGGTCACTGTACCGGGGTTCGATTTTTATTTTGGTAACCAAAACTTTTAAAATTCTGATCGAATTCTTTTCATCTCTCGTATATTCAAAATAGTCATTACTTTTCACTTTTTCGTCAAAAAGTCGACGAAAATAAATGATATTTGTTTGTTGGCGTGATGTTTGTGCAAAAGTGGCCCCATTTTTTGCTTACGTGGAGCACAAGAAATGAAAGGAGACATTATTATAGTACAAACTACTAAAATTATTAACTACTTCACCTCAATAATTCTAAAACTAATAATAATAATAATAATAATAATTTTGAAATAGTTAACTACTTCACCTCAATAATTCTATTTTTTAAAAGTCTGTTTTTTAAAAATTCTTAAATTTAAAAAACGTTAATTTTTATAAAAACAGATTTTTTTAATTTTTAAAAACGTTAATTTTTTTTAAACTAAACTAATATTTTTTTTTTAAAAGTCTGTTTTTTAAAAATTCTTAAACTTAAAAAACGTTAATTTTAAAATTTTAAAAACGTTAATTTTCTAAAAAATTTAAAAACGTTAAGTTTCTAAAAAAATTTAAAAGCGTTAATTTTCTAAAAAAAAATTAAAATTTTCTGTTTTTATAAAAATTAACGTTTTTAAAAAAAATAGACTTTTTTAAAAATAGAATTTTTAAAAAACAACTTTTTAGAAAAAGACTTTTTTAAAAGTAACAGTTTTAAAAAAAAAATAACAGTTTTTAGAAAAAATTAAAAAGCGTTAATAGTTTTTTTTTAAATTAACAGTTTTAGAAAAACACTTTTTTAAATTCTGTTTTAAAAAAAAATCTGTTAATTTTAAAGTCTTTTTTTCTAAAAAGTTGTTTTTAAAAAAAATTCTGTTTTTAAAATTCTATTTTTTTAAAAGTCTGTTTTTTTAAAAACGTTAATTTTTATAAAAACAGAAAACTTTAAATTTTTTAGAAAATTAACGCTTTTAAATTTTTTTAGAAAATTAACGCTTTTTAAATTTTTAAAATTAACGTTTTTTAAGTTTAATAATTTTAAAAAAACAGACTTTTAAAAAAATATTAGTTTAGTTTAAAAAAAATTAACTTTTTTAAAAAAAATTAAAAAATCTGTTTTTATAAAAATTAACGCTTTTTTAAATTTAAGAATTTAAATAAAACAGACTTTAAAAAAATAGAATTATTAAGGTGAAGTAGTTAACTATTTCAAAATTATTATTATTATTATTATTATTATTATTATTTTATTATTATTTTGAAATTATTATTATTATTATTATTATTATTATTAGTTTTAGAATTATTGAGGTGAAGTAGTTAATAATTTTAGTAGTTTGATACTATAATAATATGTCTCCTCAGTATTTCATGTTTCCACGTAAAAAAATAGAATTTGGGCTTTAAGACAACCATCACACCAACCAAGACATCAATGATCCGATTTCATTCGATTTTTTGACTGAAAGTGAAAGTAATGATTATTTTGTAATATACGAGAAAGACAAGAATTTGATCAGAATTTAAAAGTTTTCCGCCATTGTAATAAAAATCAACCCCAAAGACAAATGTAACCAAAAACGTTATTTATCCCCATTTTTTATTATACTACTAGTGGCTAGTACGTACGTGTAAGTTAATAATACACCAATGTCTAGACGTTAGGGATCAAGATGATGTACGTGGTCGGTGGTTATGCGGCGAATTTGATGGACTAGTTTTTTTTATTTGAACCAATTTTTAAGCTTTAAATTAATGAGGTAAATGGCCGTTTGGGCTGCCTCCTCGTAGGGGGTGTTTACTTGGTAAGTATTATAAAAGCGCTATTAATATAAATCTAATCAATACATATGGTACCTTATTTAGGAAAAAAAATACAATTACTATTTATAAAATTTAATATTTTTATAATTCTTAGCAAAAACATTAAGTTTGAGAATGCATCAAATTGACTTGTAAAAATTAATAAAAATCTTATAATTTATAAAAGAGATAGTATCAACTTTATTACAATGTAAAATAATTTTATTTTATTTTAAATTTTAAGTAATTTATGGAATGAGAGATCGTAGTTGCAAATGTACATTAGATCAATATTAACTTCTAAAAAGTTAATTTGTGATATTTTAAATTAAAAATTAATATGATTCATTTAAATTTTGAAAATAATAAATTTTATAGTTATTAGAACTTTTATAATATTTTTAATTATATTGACATGAATTAAAAAAAATTATATCATTTTTAAATTTGAATACGTTTGAAATTAATTTATAAAAAATAAGTCAATATTAATTTATAATTTGAAAATGAAGATGAGTTGGATAATGATTGATGAGTTGTCCACTTAAATGAGAGAGTGACATGTCATTTTGCATATATAGAGAACAGTCTTATGACTCCCTCATCCTGCTGAGTAAAATCTTATATAGAGATTAAAGTAAATAGTTAAATAAGGATAAAAAAATTGTTAGATAATAATTTGTTGATGTATTCTTTAAAGTTGGGGATAGAAAAATTATTGGAAAAACTATTTTGAATGAATGCTCTTAAAGACAAAGATTTTTTTATTTTTATTTTAGAATACTCTATCCACGCTCAAGGGGAAGGCCTGAAATTGAGTAACATGCGACAACAAAATGTTTGATGAGAAGCAAGTGGATTACTAATAAAAGCCCAATAGTATATACACCAAGCCCAATAAAATATATATTGTGGTATGTCGCCATTTCTACAAATCGTAATAACTTATTGAAACTTTTGAAATTAACGTCAGAAACGAACCAAAAAAGCTTCAAACTTGATTCGTATTTGCTTAACTAAAAGTTCAATACGAAAAATAAATGATTAAAATATAAGCAAAATTTCAAAGTTCGATAAATTACTCAAACATCTTCAAATTATAATTTTTTTATCGATATTCGGATCATATTCGTTCAAACTAATCGGGCTTGATTCGAGATTTTGTTCGACTCGATAGTTAAATGAGCCTCAATCAAATCTTATTTCATACTCGATAAATTTTGTGAGCTAAACCTGAGTAACACAATACTCGACTCAATTCGATTCATTTATACCCCTATCCAAAATACACTTGTGGGGAAAGAAAAGACAAAATAATTAAAGTAGTAAAAGTAAAAAAAAAATTGAAGTGAAGAAACAATGACTTTTTTTTTCAACTGCTAGAATGAAAATGTAAATCGTGAAGACGTTCATTAAATTTTTTATTATTGCAAATAAATAAACAAAGCCTTCCCAAATACTTGAGGTTAGTTTCAATTGTCTTGGATATTATATAATAGATATATTAATGGTAAAACTAAGGTTCTTATAATCGGACCGTTCTCAGAATCAGAAAAGGTATTGGGTGAATGGATAATTGGTCCAACCAACTATCGAACCGCTATTGACCAAGTGACGTCATTAATATATAAAAATATATTATTAATAATTAATAAAAAATTAAAAATCTCATTTTTAAAAAACTAAAACATAATAAATATGAATTATTATATTAATAAAAGTGGTTAATTTTAATATTAATTTTTTTTTTGTAAAATAAAAAATAAAAACCGGGTCACTAGGTCAAACCAGACCAAAAGACAGATCGGTTTTGATTTTTACCAGTCTGACCATCGGTGGTTTTAAAACATTGGATAAAACTATTGGTTTAGCCACTGACAAGTTTTATAAAATAGAACACTGAAATTTTTTAAATAATTTAAATTAATTAATTATTATTTTAAAATTGAGTCATTATGTTATTGTCTCACGGCTGTTAAATGTTATAACTGTTAAATCTTTATAACATTTATCCAAGTGGACGTGAAAAAAAAGAAGAAAATGGCATGGCCTATAATACGTGACTTGCACGAAAAAATAAAATAACTATTAACTCATAAAATCAAACGAATCCAAGATTAGAAGTCGAAGTCCAGAGAGAGGGACGAATGCGTTTTCAACTTCTAAGGTTTTTCTTCTGCAAATCTCTGGCTTAGGTATGTATGATTTTGTGTTTAAAACTTTTTCCAACCTTGTTTAGTACGACTCAATGATTATTATTTCTGCAAACTAGGGTTCAAGCTCAATCTTCGTTTAGATGAGGAGATTGATTCGGCTAAAATTAAAGGGGGAAAATAGGGATTTTCATATTCATAAACCATTTGAACACCTAAAAGGTTGTTAATGCCATCTTCAAATAACTTATCGTCGTCAGTTACTTTATATAGGGTAGAATGTTTATGAGGTGTATTTGCATCCATTCGTGTCTCCACAAATAACAAATCAAAGGGAAGAAGGTTGCGTAGATGTCATTTTTACCCAATAAGTAAATTTTAGGTGTAAATTTATATATTATTCTAATGTATTTTGGATTCAATTTGGTTGGGTGTTTTTTTGACATAATTTCTCAAAATAAAGTTGATGGTAGTGATTGCAGTGAAATGAGTTTTGTTTTAAGGAATAAAGATGAAGTCATTTTACTGAGAAGCAAAACAAGAAAGCCGAAAGAGAAGCTAAAGATTTTGAAAAGGGAGACCTTAAAACTGGAGTTAAAATCTGTCAAATTAGGAAAGACAAATAAGATATTGCAATTCTACGTGATATTGTCATGCAGTGGCGAAGCCAGAAGTTGTTAGTAGTGGGGTCAAAATTATTACTAAATTGTAAAAGAATTTGGCGGGGGTTCGTGGGTAGCGCCCCCGAGACAATTTTTTAATACTTTATATTTTTGGGTGTGTATATATATATATATATATATTATATTACAATAAAAATATAATGAGTAACAATATATGGTGTATATACACTATATTGACTCATAATAGACTTTTTTAATCACAACTGTTCATAAATAAGTAATTTATTATTTATTTTTAAAAATAATATAAATTAGATTATTATTTAGTTTAAAATATTATAGATAAATGCATCTATTGAAAGGATATGAGTCATATATGTTTAAAATTTGATTGACAAAGTTATAAATTTTCAATTTGACCCATATAATAGAAAATTTATAAAATTTTAGTGGGGTCAATTTATATATATTATTTAAAATTTTTAAAATTTACTATACATTATAAAATAATTTTTTTTTCCAGTGGGGTCAATTGACTCCACAAAATTGACGTGGCTTCGCCACTGTTGTCATGGATGGTGACTTGTGTTGTATTAAGTTATATTTCCATGAACTTTTAAGCATTAGAAGCTATGTAATCAAGTTATGCTTCCATGTAATCAAGTTATGTTTTCATTTAATCAAATCATGTTTTCATGTAATTAAGTTGTATTCCGTTATGTTTTCTCTTATTTTCATGTATCATAACTTTCTGATGTTTTTTGAGTAAGATTGTAAATGAACCGAACAATTCGAGATCGATTCGAGCTCGACTCGAAAAAATATGAGTGATACTCGGATTCGTTAATAATATGATCCAAATATGAGTATAAAAAATAGCTCGAATAAAAATATGAGCAGAATCTGAGCAAAGTTATACTCGACTCGTTAAATATTCAAACTACTAAAATTTCTCAATTGTGTTTCGATACATACTCGATTGATGAAGATTCGATTAGATATTTGATACATTCTCTTATAATATATACCAAATTAAATCAAATTAGGATAATTAATTATTATTATTTTATTTTATTTTAATTTTAATTTTTAATTGTGATTTTATATTTATAGACTGAAATAATAAATACATTTTTTCATTTCTAAGTAAAACAACAATTTCAATTTATAATTATATTTATTATAAAGCTAGTTATTACGTGAAGACTCAAATTTGAGCTTGAATTTAAAGTTTGCGAGTAGTTTGAATATAATTCGATCTAAGTCGAGTTGATTTCGAGTAATAAATATTCGAGCCAAGTCAAATTTGAGTATAATTTTTCAAATACAGTTCGAAATCGAGAATAAATTTAACGTTTCGAGTCAAATTCGAGCATCTATCTGTTTGCTTCGGTTTGACTCGTTTACACCATTAATTTTGAGAAATACAAATGAAAAAATACATACCCTATTTTATGATGTATTTTATAGCAAATGAAAATGTTCAATCTATCTTAGGCTAAAACAAATGCAGTTCCTGCAATTTAACAAAAGAAAATGCCAAATTCTGGCCTATTTCATTACATAACTTTTAACTTTGTGATGTATTTCAAAGTTAGGCCAAAATACGCAGTTCCTTTAATTTTTTTAAAAAAATGCCAATTTTGCCCTACATCATTGCATACTAAATAAATGGGATAAATTAACTTTTGGTACCTATACTGGGACACGACTTACAATTTGGTATCCGAAGTGAAAAAAGTTACAAACTGGTGATTGTACTCGAAAAATGTTACACTCTGTTAAATATTAGGGACACGACTTATAATTTGGTACCCGAAGTGAAAAAAGTTACAAACTAGTGATTGTACTCAAAAAAATATTACACTCCGTTAAACAGTAGCTGTTTGAAAATTAAGGTTATGTTTTTCTGTCCTTCTCTCATTCTTCTTGTCTCGATTCTCCATTGATTACTGGTTCCCATATATTTATTAAAGGGTTTTCAGTGTTTAATTGAAAGGATGAGCTCGTCTTGGAGTGAAATCGTAAATGAAATCGGGGAAGAAGATTGTAGTTAATGCAACCAAAATGAATGGATTAGACCAGAGTTCCCAAGTCGGTGCCACTGTGGAGCAATGGTGCGAATGTGGAAGACAAGAAAAGATGGAACAAAACATCGAGAACCTTCTTCGCGTCGACTTCGCTTCTCTCTCAGTATTTTTGTCTCTCCCGTTGGATCAATTTTAACGATTATTTAAAAATTGGAAAGTACAAGCACCAGATTACAAAATTTTTTGAGTACAATCACCAGTTTGTAACTTTTTTCACTTCGGGTACCAAATTGTAAGTCGTGTCCCTAATGTTTAACGGAGTGTAACATTTTTCAAGTACAATCACCAGTTTGTAACTTTTTTCACTTCGAGTACTAAATTGTAAATCGTGTCCCAGTACAGGTACCAAAAGTTGATTTATTACTTCCCTTAGTTGCCCAACCCCAACTGCATAATTTTGTATTACTTCCCTTAGTTGCTCAACCCCAATGAAATTCATGCATATCTCAAAGTCAATATTCTTAATTGCAGTGTTTAGATTATACATATAAACGACTATTTTCACTTTCATCATTGGCTCTTCACCTTCCACCTCACTATCACTACTTGAGGAATGACTTACAGGAACTTCAATGTCAGAATCTTCATATATTTCCTCCCATGACTTTATACCCTTTGTACGAAATTTAGTCACTATATCATCATCAGATGAAAAGGTAGGTTCAACATTATTATTATCATCATCAAATTTTTTCTGATTTTTGCTTGCATTGTTATTTATTGCCTATTTTTTCTTGCCCTTGTTCTTAATTGTCTCTTGATTATCCGATGCCTTGTTAACATGTACTGAGCTAGAAGCTTGAGTCCATATATGTTCAACATGTACTTTGTAAGACCCCAACTTTTATGAATAAAGATTAATTTTTCTCGAAATATATTTTGAATATTATGGTGTAGATTTGATATAATGTTATAATTGTGGGTATTATTTATAAATTTTGCAAAGTAAGCAAGTGGTTATATAATATTCAATTGGTCGAGGAATATTCATTTTAACAGGGAATATTCGTACGACGACACAATTATTGGTGGACCCCACAACGGAAGTATTGTCATTGTTAGAAAACGACATAATTATCTTTTTATAAAAATAACGGCGAAAGTTTTACCGTTAAACTGTTGAACTACCCTGTGGTAAAAGTACAATAATACACGTGATTGCATAGTAGCATACGGTATTGATTATTGATGCTTACGTGAGAAGTCACTCAGTTATATTCAATTATTGCTACAACAATTGCTGCATAATATCTCTCATATTATTGATTCAATTATTGTCACAGTATCATCTGCATAATATTTATGATTATTAAATCAATAATTGAGACGACAAAGTTATTCATATTATTATTTACAATATTGACAATGTCTAGAAAATTCTGTCAATGAGAGGTTTGGTCACCTTATTGTGCGCCAGTAGGGAGAAATCTTTATCGGAAAGTCCCATTTCCTGAGAATGATCTGGTTGTTAAATATTGTGAGTTATAATATTAATGATGAATAAGTTCGTGTTGATTAAAGATGAATTTGATATTTTCATTGTGTTGAGATTATTAGTGTTAATGGAAATGAACATCTATTTCGATAATAATTGATGTCTGGAGGTTATATTGACCAATCGGGTAATTAATCGGATAAATGAGCAATTAATTGCTATTAATTCACATTCTTATAACTATTTGTTCACATGTATGTACTATTGATTCACATGCATGTACTATTAGGGGAGGTGGTGCAAGATTGATAATACTTGTATGACTAAATTAAAAATAGAGGTATAGATGAATGTACTATACCGTAACTATTTTTTGTCACATGTGTGTACTATTGATTCACATGATGTACTATACCTTACTGGTTATATAAGCATAAGCCTATACCTTACTGGTTATATAAGCTTCATGGTCTCGGTCAGGTAATTTTCAATTGAAGGCGTCTTTAGCTAAATTCATTTTGTATCAAGTACTTCCTCCATTTGAAATATAGGTTCAAGTCTGACTTTTCTAAGTCAAATTGAGAAATTCAAAATTGAAGCAGTTCATTTAACTTTTGAAAAAATAAATCTTGTAATTAGCTGTACTAATTAGATAGTTTACAAATTACAATATTTGTAATTTTGTTGTCTAAAACTAATAATTAATTCATACCAATTTTAATTTGAAAATATTTCGTATCGACTTCAAAAAGTAGATATTGATCCTATATTTTGAACAGAGGGAGTATTAATCTATTTCTAAAATTCTATGGCTAAGGTTCTTTCTATCCTGTGGTCTTTAAGTGACCTGTTATTGTCAAATAACTTGCTTTTCCACTCCACTTATCACTTTAGTTCATACATAAATTTATTTTGGGATAGTATGTAGAATTGTTTAGTCATATTTATTTTGAAAGACCATATTATATTGTTTTTACATGGCTCTCAACAGCTTTATGAATGCCTTTCAGGAATTATTCAAATGTGAGATATGTGGGAACTACAGTTACTAGGGTCGTAGAGCTTTTGAGCGTCATTTCAAGGAATGGCGGCATCAGCATGAGATGCGTTGTCTTGGTATTCCGAATACCAAGAACTTCAATGAAATCACATCTATTGTGGTGCGGTTCTTACCTTTTCTGTGTAAAAGGAATTTTCAGTTGTGGAATTCTGTGAACTGATCTCCTCAGCTCAAATTAACTTCCTACGTTTTCTTTCTGTATTTTAATGTTTCTTATGGGGTGTTTTGCTAAATCCATATCCTATTATGAAGGTTTCATTCACCTTTTCATGACATATGATGTGAAATTGTAGCCTCAAATAGATTGTGTCATACCTTTATATGTAGTGTTTCCGTTTGTACTAGTAGGCTATGGACACAAATACAGTATACATAAGGAGTCTTAAGGCTCAGAAGGATAACTAATGTCATAATACCTTGTCCTTTGATTTGTTTTGATTAGATTTCATTCACTTGAATTAGTGTTAATCATATACCCTACGAGTATAGTTGTATGTGTACTGTCTTTCAGTCAGCTCTATATATAAATGGCCAACCCACTCAATCTATAAGTTCTTAATAATTAAGAAACAATACCTGTAAATAGTTGCTGAGAGGCAGTGTTCTGCCATCAAGCTACATGTGATAACATTTACTAACCCTTTGCTCATTTGTCAACATTGGGAGGTGGAGTGTATGCTTCTCTTCTATCTTTTCTTGTTCTCTTTCCCAAATTTCAGTTAGATGGTTCAACTTGAAATACAACATACATCAAAATGTGCCATTACTTTAAAGTAATTATAATTTATGCCCATTTATTTCTTTTGAAATATTCTCATTATACATATCACAAGTGTTTCTTGTATTGTCCCATTTTCTGTTCTCTGTGTCACACATACATGGAAATCAAGTAAAGTGCTTTATGATGTGTTTGATAGTTATATGTACATTCTGTTGCAATCCTATGGCTGAGACTTGAGATCTGACTACAATCAGGATGCTGATGGATATATGATTGGATGTGTAAACAATTATGGGAATTGTTATTTCCACAAGTAAATATAGATATTTTCACACAAGTGTGGAGGACCAACTTACTATTCATGCTTGAAGGACCTTGTGGAAATGGGTCTTTTACTTGTAGAAATATTAATTTGCTTTTATTTATTGTTATATTTGCAGCTTTAAACCTTATTTATTCTTATTTTGATATTTTAAAAATAATTTTAATCTGGAAATTCCACATTGTTTTATTGCTCAGGAAGCAAAACAATTGTGGGACAGAATACAAGAACGGCAAGGAGTGAACAAGTGGCGCCCAGACCTTGAAGAAGAATATGAAGACCAAGAGGGCAACATTTATAACAAGAAAACATATACTGATCTGCAGCGCCAGGGGTTAATCTAGATAAAAACAGTTGCTCCAGATCAGTTATGCGTTCAAAGTAAGGTTTCAGCAGAATTATTCATGTGTTTTATTTTACTGCAAAAAAAAGTTTACTTATTCTTTTATTTATCAAAAAAAAAGAAGAAAAAAAAGAATTATATATGTTTACATTGACAAGCGGATATGCTTACTGGATTTTATTGTTTTCTCTGTGACCTTCGAAGATGAAATCTAGTACATATAAATATTTTGAACGAAAAGGTCACTCCAGTCTAATGATTTATTGTGTAAAAGGTCTAGCAGTGACTTTCATTTGTTTCTTTCTTTTCCTGCTTTGTTCTCATTGCATGTCAGTTTGATGTGCAGATCAAATCTTCCGGCATTCTCGATGTATACTTGCTTCCTGAATTTCAAAGCGGCTTTGTGTTTTTTCCAGCTTGCTTTAACAATTTAGCAAAGGAAACTAATACTCTTGTTTCAAGAGGATTTGAAGATTATTAGGCTGTTCTTATGGTATCCCTTTTTGGGACTTGCAAGTGCTTGCACCGAAGATGAGGGAAGCAAGCTAGCAGAGAAAGGCTGTTTGTATTTCTAGACTCGATCCAATTCATTGGTGTTCATTTGGCGCCAATTTTCCCCCTTTTGAGTTCTGATGGTTTATTGTAAGAACCGTAATATTATCATAAGTAATAGGTCCTGGTTTTTTGAAGCATTTTTAGCTTTATGAATAATAGTACGTGAGGGCCCAGAGAAGACCATCTATAGTTTGTTTGAGTGGTTACATTATGGTTGTTAATATGTTTAGCTTTCATCATATGGGCATGATAAATAGTAGTTGCATCTTTTGCGGCCTTACTTTTTCTAAATTTTATTTTAAACGTTGCTGACAGGTGCTATGTTATGTGGACATGGAATGTGGCCATGCCTTTTAGAACATCGAGTTGACATTGCTTACTGCACAAGATATTGATCGCTAGCGTGCAAACATTTTTTACTTGGGTGTCAGATTTTAAGTCTTATATATATATAATTTCGTTGGGTAATCAACATTAAAGTCTCCTATCGTTGACACAAGGATATTGCAAGTATAGCAGTACATATCATACAGGAGCAGCAAACCTGCATAAAAAGGACTGTTAAAAACACATTCTACCGCCTGTGCATATCAACCCCTTCTAGGAATAAGTTATAACTAAGCGATTACAGAACAATCCGAACTAACTAGAATGTTGCACTCCACTACGCGCACAGATTTAAAGTTTATTTTTTGTGTGGGGTTGAGACTCCAGTTGAACCCCTGAATATACAAAGCTACAACCCGCTGCAGTAGATTTAGCATACTTTGGCGCTTCAAAAAGCGGGATAAGTCCAAATTAACCGAAATTACAAATACTTTTGGTTTTGCTTTACCCACAACCCGTAAAAGATGGACAGAATGATTTAACTGTTAGTTGTGCTGGAAAAATGTATACAGAATGCTTTCTTATACATAATTTTTGACTTATTATGTACAATTTTTGTTTATACAAGTCCTCGTCAAGAAGAGTGCTGATCCATTCACACCACGAAGGACCAGCAGCCTCGAATCTACATATGTTCCACAAACAATTTTAGACAGATCAAACATTTCAGGTGGTACTTGTGTTCGGACTTCTTGAACCACTTCTTGTGCAGCTTTGACATCTTTACTCAATGGCCCATTGAGAGAGATACTCACCTCAACATCACTTGAGACAAGTTTAGCAACTGGAAGGCTGGAGGGAAATTCTTTAAAAGGATGTGCTTTCCTCCATTTTTTACCCGACACTTTTCTTATGACAGAATATTGAGCATTTGGCGTGGCAAAAGGTAAATTTCTGGCGCCCTTTTCTTCTTTAAGATATAGCCTTTTCCCAGCCATCAATCTGAAAAAAGAATTCACTTGTAATTCCCCAGTTACTCCAGTCTTGTCATGAGGCCATTCATTGCCAATTAAAACTGTGAAACCAATGTCAGAATTGAACGAAAGGGTCGTGTTCGACTTTGATGCTCTATGTATGGTTAGATGCACATCGCCAATTAGAACTCGAGCAGGAGGCTGGCGAAGTGTCAACCCTATATGCTTCCCAGTACAGTACAATAGGCGCCATTTTCCGGGCAGCAACTCCAGCCAATTCTGCAAAGATCAATACAACTGGGATTACCAAAATAAGCCAATTCAGTATTTGAGGACCAGTGTGTCCCAGTAGCCTGCCACAGGCACATGACATATACAACAAGAATATCGGGCGGGGCGGGGCGGGGCAGGGTTCAGAATAGAGTGCATTCATGTCAAATAATGGTTTGTGTCAAGTATCTTTATATGCACATTTCAGGTAAGTTCAACTTCTGTAGAAGAGCAGGATGCACTTGCTTTTACATTGACAGTGAAGACAGGGTTAACTTTCTTTCTTTTAACCTCATTGCTTCACGTCTTGATACATTCCTCTCTTCTATCAACTTGTTCTCTCTATATCTAATACGTTGGCATATAAATTTATGCAACAAATATCCACATGTAAAATAGAAAGAAAGCCATTCCATTTTAGAAAGTCCATTCCATTTTAGAAGGTCCTGGTTAAATTAGCAAGTGATTTAATTGGTTTAGTAGCATCTCATTTACGGAAGGCAGTTTACAGTGAATGCTCAAAGTATAGCCCATTTGTTTACAAATGCAAAGTATAGTGTTAAGAATAACAAAAAGATAACATATAACACATTAAATAATACTGATTTATCAAGTAGTTGAGATATTAGAGCTTTCTAATTCATAGCCTCACCGCAAGAACTACCAAGCAATGAAACAATAGTAACATTATGTTGCCAACTATAAGCAACACCATTTGTGGTCAAGGGATCGAGGTTCAATTTCCTCCGTCAAAATCTTAAGAAATACAAGTGAGATAAAATGTTCAAGGTTTGTGATAAAGCAAAGTGATGACCATTTCATGTAATTATCATTTATGGATGTGAAAGAAATAAAAAAAATTATGGGGAGAAAAAGATACACTTCTTTACCTTTGGCTTTGAATGACGATTCAGCATCTCCATTATTTCAATGAAGTGTGCAATCCTAATCCGCTGAAACACAAAAAAATCATAGATAAGCAATACTTCTAGGTTGCTTATAATGCTAAAAATAAAGTTACTTACAGATGCATAACAACCAGAATTGCACAGATATATAGGAAACCAAACAAATCAGCACAGCAGTAAAGACAAATGATGCCAATGACTAAGAATATATTAAGGTAGAGATATCTAATGAAGAAACTCAGTAAAAAAACATACATTAATATTTAATAGGTGCAAACTCTTATTCTTTCGGGAAGACATGCCATCACAAATGAAAATAATATAGTGCTCAAAGGGAACTTAGAATTATTTCTGAGTGTGGAGTTCTCTTACAAGTTGATGAATATAGGATATTATGGATCAGCTTAACAAAAGACTCACTAGTGCAACACAATGATAAAAGTTTTAAAAATACTTTTGATTGTCTTCTATGACAAATATGCAAATAGCTAGCTTAAGTAAAAAGGAAGATAATAATCTACTTACCTGCTGCTGTCCGTAAATGTATTCCTCCGTAATTCGAACTGCAGTAGAACCAAGACTCCATCTGATGATGTCCCTGGTTGGGTCCACGCGCCATCGTGGACCACACAGAAATGGGTGTCTGAGAGCATCTAAGCACCTAAAGCAATCACTCAGTGTTGTTGTCACACATGCAACTTGACAAAGTATTGTTTATAAAGTCTATACACTGTATAAAACCACCAAATAGGATAAAAATTCATCAAACATTGCCTTATGCAAAGAATCTTGAAATGGCAGCTAAAAGGGACCTTGCATTCTAATTAGACATAACAACTGCATGCCACTTTAAAAGTATTTTCTCGTCTCAACTTTCCAAGTTGTACTGACAGCTTGGACCAAAGTTAAACTGAAAAAGCAAACCACATATTTTGCGACATAAAAATAGAATACCCTTAACCTAATTCCTCTAAGAAGATATTCTAATTTTCTTATAACCTTTCAACATAAAGGACACTAATATGGTATCCAAATAGCAAAAAGAAACGTTAGCTGCAGCCATAACAGATCTCTCCTTTTCAATTAGGGTAGGGATTCTTTGGAGGTCATTTATTCACATACTGTAAACTAGAATGAGATGATTTCTAATATGCACCCACTTTGATACCATGAGAGAAGCATATGCGTCAACATTAGATGAGCTCACACATATGTGAGAGATGTAAGGATGTATAGCAGCGGGATCATATGAAAAAATATGCACCAACATTAGATGAGCGCATGTTTATATTGGGAAGCTAATAGAGTATCTGATTCTTAGTAAATAAAGGACATACACTGCACGATTATAAGATTTGACTTGGTCGATTTGCTTATCAGTTTAGTAGGGTCATTAGTGACAACATCACAGGCTTATCTTCCCCGAGATGTTCCTCTTTTTGTTAGTACATTTAATTTCTCACTCAAAGAAAATACTGATGCAGTAGAAGCATTGAACACTACTAAGGTTTCCTTATTCTATACCCCAAGATGAAGCAATATTCATTTATTATAATACTACCTTGTTTTTAAGGGACCACCTGCAAAGAGACATTAAATAGCAGCTACTTTTACTTTTTTGGAGTTGGGTATTATTTTCCCACAGCCATATTCCTATTTTTTCTTTGTTTTTACAATAATCATGTTGGATGCATATATCGTACTTGTAACCCATCAGCATGTCATAGCATTTTAGTATTGATTATTCATTCATTTTGATGTTTCCATGTGACAGCTATATCTGTTAATTTGACATAATTTAACATGTAAGCCAAGCATCTACACAGGCTACCTGGAAACTCGAGCGTACTCAGCTAATGTCAATACAACAAAAATTGAGAGGAAGTCTCTGAATATATTGGTACATGGCAATTTTTTCTCAATATGACAATGCCGTACCAAATTCTCTCAGAAGGTTTGCTTGCAAGTAGTAAAGATAGAAGGTTCCATCCAGCACCCCAACTCCTATCAAGTATCTGCAGTAAGGATAAGATTCCAACACGTCATTCACAAAAGAATAAAATGAGCAACAAAGTGCAGTGATTTGTTCAGAACAAGTAGTTACTAACTTGTAGTCCAGCATTTCCAGATGTGGATGTCCTATTGAGAGTTTGCAGTAAGAACTCACGCAGACAGGAAGGATCATTTCCCTGCACTTGCAAATTGAAAGAGAGAAACACAATAATTGAAACTATTCACCAAAATTTATTCAATGGATACAAAAGAGCCTTTATTTGATTTCACGTAACACCTGAGTGTAACAAAAAATTAACCAAGTGTAGATTATATGATGTTTTCTTCCTCTATCTTCTTTAGGCATGTGCTTGTGATTGGAAAGATTATAAAGGCAAGAGATGCAATTTCAGCACGGTGTCTAAATTTGTATTTTCAATATTTACAAATTATATCAAAATTAGGTAAGTCAAGAACAAAATACATACTGATTGCTTTAACCAAAATTGTCATTAATCGAGAGGTGTTGACTTGATGATGGCCCATATATACTACCTCCATTCAAGTAAAAGAATCCTACTTTTTTTTGTTGACCTTTACAAATATTAAGGTTTGCGTAGGAGATTTTAAGACAAAAAAATTTAAATAATAATTTTGGTCTTTAAACTTCAATATTAGAAGAAAAATATGTCAAAATACGTCCTATGCATACCTAACTATTCGTAAAAATAAAATAAAAAAAGGAGGAGGAGAAGAAAGAGAGAAAACAAAAATAAGAAGGCAACATAAAAGTATAGTTCTCTTTTCCAGACACAGCACCATTTAATGTAAATGATGCATCAGGTGTGACCTCTAAAGGACATTTTAAAGGAAAATGGTCATCATGCTTCCTTGACAAAACAACAGTTTAGTTTAGGAAAAGTTCAAATTTCGAGTTGGGTCCAATTTCTCCAACACTTTGCAGAACACCACCACCAAACATCACTAAATGCACATTATGTTTCTAGTTCTATACTTCTATTATTTTATTTATGAGTTAAAATTAGTTCTCTTCATATATCACATGTAGAATCATCACATCTTTTGTCCAAACTAAAATTATCTATACTTCATGGCATCAAGCACCCATGCTACGCCCTCCTCTCCCATAAAGAAGAAGGTAGGCTATACCATTAAGAAATTATCACCAAAATGGAAACTCAAGCAGTTTATACCTGTGTCAGGAATGCTTTGAACTTTGAAAATATCAATGGTTCCATGAGCTCTCGCAACACCATTTTGGCCATAATGAATCCAACACATCTTTGGAACAATGAAAACATAACCATACTTCATGAATCACTTTCTAAGAGATAATTTAGAGGATATGTAAGTCTCAATTTGTGGCCTGTACAATACCTCATGTCAAATGCAATCATCATTTGCCGCCTGTGAGTATCATTATCCAGTGCACTATTATTTAGACTATTGTCAGAAAAGTCGGCAGCGTTTCCTAATATCCCCACCTAGTAAGCACAATTTAGAAAATAAATGGATAAGAATTGTCACGCCCCAAAATCCACCTCCTTGCTTGGACGGATTTCGTGCTGACTTGTACAATCTTATTCATAATATTCATTAACTTAAAGGTAATGTATACAGTAAGTTTCTATAAAAACTTGCAATATAATTGATTTGAATCGTATTACAATGCCCAGGTTAACAATTTCCATTACAAAAGTCGTTTCGACTTAATTTAATTACACAGAATGAAGACAATAGAAAAATATCTCTTCAACTTTCTCTTCATCATTAGAATTTTCTAATAATTCTTCCTTGGCTGTAATTTTTAAAAGATAATTGCAAGAATGAGCATAAGGATGCCCAACAAGTCTACCAGATATATATATATGAGAAGAGAATCACCTTTTCAAGATATATATATAGAATAAGTTGACACAAAACTTCAACAATTATCAATATAGTAGACTGAGTGGTTCTTAACCCGTAAACTAATGAATTAGTTCCCCGTCTTATCAATACTTCTACCAATGTACCAATAAATGTGCATTGTTCTATCTGACAACCACACTGAATTATCCACATTGGTACCTACAATATTGTTTGATCGGTTTCCTAACACATCTTAAACTTCTGCCCATACAAGAGAGTTGTTTAACTCAGATACTAACATGATTTTCAATTCAAATTCAACAATTACTATCACGTTGCGAATGACAGATAACAACTATGTTAATGCACGAGGTGCAAAAGAAACAATACTTGTATAACAGTAAACTGCATAAATAAGACACGTTATGGCATGTAGTGCATTTCAACAAATAAGTAGACTTGCCTGATTCGTCTCTACCTTTGACGTTAAATCTGCGTGTCTCGATCAATCTATACAATTATAAGTTCATGTATTATAGTAATTAAGCTTTTAGACGATTAAATCTTACATGAGTTTTGTTTCAGCATATTATAACCGATTATAAATGAAGATTCATCAACTATATATAAAATAATTTAAGCATTATAATTGATTATAAGATGAATATTCATCAACTATATTTAAAATAAATTAAGTATTATAATAACGCTTATAAAATGAATATTTGTTTATATATGAGATAATTTAAACCGATTATTATTATAAAATGAATATATACTAAATGAAAAGAAAAGCTATTATATTTGATAGCGCTTATAAAAATATGTTTTCTTCTTTATAAGAGAAATAAATAGGACAATATAACTGTTTGTAAATAGGACTTTTGTACTATATACTTAAAATAATTTGGATATTATAACTGCATGTAAAAGTATATTTTTACTAAATATATAAAGAAGAATTAAAATAATAACCACTAATGTAATACCTCTTGTAGTTGTTAGCTTTACTTCCAATCGCGTAGCGCTTCGATGCTTCGAAAGTGATTTTTTTATCTCACAATATCTCTCAGAATATAAATATAGAGTATTTTTTATCTTGAATTGCTCTTGAAAATGGTAAGAAATGAATGAACTTAGCTTGCTATTTATAGAAAAACATAGTTTCACTAATTGCACGTTAGGGGCTCGACTTATTACATTTTCATACCTAGGTTAATTACACTTTAGTACCTAGGTTAATTACACTATTTACACTTTGCACCGGACTTATTACACTTTGGTACCTAGGTTAATTACATTTTTTACACTTTAGTACCTAACGTGTGCTTGGAAGCACAACAAAGCAACTTGTCAGTGTAAGCACGACTAAACAACTTGTCAGTGTAAAACATTTTGTCAGTGTAAGCACGACAAGGACAAAGCAACTTGTCAAAAACGACTATACCAATAAGTTCATTGGTGAAAATTTTATTTTGTCAAACACAACGTTTTTTGGGAAAAATTTTTATTGGATAATACAGCTTTTCACGAAGTATTACTGGTAGATCTTGAAACGGAAAGTCAATATGACGTACGGATCTATCAAAAGAACTTAGGGTCAAAACCTAACTCGTATCGTTCTTCGCATGAATAGTGTTTTTACGCAAACTTTCTCAAAAAACTTTTATTTTCATCTTCAAAATTCTTAATTATTTATTCTTGCACGCAACAAAAATACTACAATATTATCACCATCCTAGGTCATAAAACGACATTTAAACAGACAATACAAATAATATTCAAAACTTAAATTTTAAACCAAGTGGAATTTCTCGGTCGTTACAAGAATCTAGTAATCTACCACAAATCAAACTCAAAAGTAGGCCAACTAGCATGCGTCAAAATTACCGACACTTCAACTGGTAATTAAGACCATCTTATCTCTCAAACTAATGAAAAAACTCAGAATCTTTAAGAACCTCTTTCCAGCTACCATCATTAACCGTTCCATAAGCCAATGTAGACCAACTCAACTCAACTTTTATGAATCATCGCCGGCTAATATAGTAAACGAGACAAGACTTATAAATGAATCCACATGACAAATTTATCAGTTAAAGAAGTATCTCAATACCTGAAATCCAATTACATTAACCATTGCTAATTTTCTAGATAAAAATTGGACAAACATGTGGGAGAATTGGGAGGAAGAAAAAAAACATCATATAAATATATTAAAAATATAGAATTATATCAGAAATATAATATTTTAAAATGCTTAGACATGTCTTAAAATATGTATCTCACGCCATAAAAAAGAAGAAATTAAAATGGGAAAGAGAGTATTTTATATCCTGATACCATCATATGGTCAGATTTGTTCATTTAATTGCCTAATCTCTACTACAGGAATTAAGTAACAATACACTAGCAACTCCAAGTCCTACAATCATGCAATCAGGACAACTGGAGCAGTGAGGGAAGTTACTCAGGATAGACTGAAAAGTTAATGTTGAGTTGGATTCTTAATTTCCCAAATAATAAAGGACTAGTATAGTACTTACTTTAATATGCCGATCAAGAGGACTTATATGTAAATTTTCTAGCCTCAATTCTGTATGAGCAAGTCCATGGCTATGTAAGTAATTCACCTGGGGTAGGAAAACAAGAGAAACACTATATGTCCATTTAATTCTAAACAGAAAATAGTATGCATCATAAAAAAATTGTATGCACACACTCGGTATGAGTGCGTGTGTGTATGTATTATAAAACATGTCCAACATACTCCAATTAAAAGATCTCTCATCAGGACCCGAATAATACGCAACTGTCGAGAAACGGAAGGTCCCCCCACTGTATCATCTCCCACCCTCCTCACAGATTCCTCATCTAGAGCAAGAGTAGCTTCTAAAGTTGGAAGCCAATCAGATTGCTGGAGCCAATGTCTTAATGAAAAACTACCATGATACTGCAAAGAAAGATAATTTGTCAGTGTTGATATGCATCAGTCTCAATCCAGATGGCCTTTTTCCAAAGGCTAATACTAAGAAACAGTTACTACGGCACATATTTACAACAAAAAGCAACAACTGAAGACCATAAATTTATCTTTAGACCTACTCCATGAACAAGGGTAAATGAGCCATCATCACCAGTTGTTGATGAACACACATAGCCATGAACTTGCATAGAATAAGAATGATACAAGAGTTTTCGACGAGCTAGTTTCTTCAAAACCTATGATACATGTAAAAAATCAGCAAATATTGTAGGACTAAAAATTTCGCAATATTAAGCAAGCAAAGTATGACATCCAATCCATACACTCCAAGAACCTGTATAGCCCGTTTTCCTCTACGTTGAGCTTGAACACTAGTAAGTCGTCGAAGGACGATTTTTGTATTATATAAAGGGCTGCATTCATAAACAAAATGCAAAAAAATTACATCCTTTGTGAAACTTCATAACCAAACTCGAGCATATCAGAAACTACCTAAGGGAATCCTTCACTATCGCTTCAAAAACTTCCTCACCACCCTGCAACGTAAGTCAACGCTAAAGTATGATAACATTTGGGAAAATGGATGTTTAAAACATTTTAAAGAAATTCACAAATACATTCAAGTTTTCTGTACCCTCCCACCGAGGCCACTGCTGACCCGATCACATATCTTAAAATCAGAAATTTTGAACTTCATAACATGGCTGAATTCTTCGTCCACAGAGTCTGAGGCAGTCAGATTATCATTCTCTTCCGACTCCAAGGGAGATAAAGTTTCTCTGGACAATGAACACCTAAAGTTGGAGCTCTGTATCCGAGTTGAATTAGCATATTTCCCAATCAGAGATAAACACGTTGGTCTACTCAGTCTTATGGACGGATTAAGATTGAAGCCTGGTGCTTCAACACTTGCCAGTCTTGGGGTTGAAATTATCCCAATTAACGTCATTGCATTGAGAAATCTACAGATTTAGCAAAATTAAAACAGTTTCACCAAGTAAATACTAGAAGCCAATAGATAATGATTAATTCTACTAGATGAACATGGCATCTAATTAACCTAATAAACTGAAACACTAAAACACATATAAACGTATAATTAGACAAAATCTTCAGTAAACGTATAAACAACCCCTAGTTCGTAATAATACAGGTGGAGAAAGTAACGGAAAAAACTAGGTCAGAAGTTATGGAAAATTTGTGCACTAATAAGTTTGATTTTTTTGTTCATAAGCTTCAGCCCTCAAACAGACACGAAGAATTAAAAAACAATTAAAAGAGAAGGAAAGCATCTTACCAGAAACAATTGAGCGCAAAGAATGATTTTGATGATATTTATATCGAGAGGAAAACTGAGGAAAGAGTAGTCGTATACACATACACATACACATACACATACATACATATAGAATTATAGATATAGAGAGAGAGAAAGGCGTGTGCGAGTTGCGTGGGAGAGGAGGCATGAAGTGTTTAGACATGAGTTTCTCACACGTCTACATCCCTCCCCCTTTCAAAATATCTCTCAGTCTCAGTCGGCTCAGGCTCAGGCTCAGGTAGAAGACGTTAAACAGGATCTATGGCGACTACTCCCTCCGCCTCTAATTTTTCATACATATTTTAACACATTAACTAAATAAATATTAAAACGAAATTGAAATTTTGACAAGTTAAAATGATATCACGTATCCACTACCCATACTGTCCACGTAAAAATATTAGTAATTTTTTGTGTAAAAAATAATATATACGTTTTAAGTTTATTATATTAATATATAAAATCAAAAATATTATCAAAATCATACTATATGTATTTTAACCTATAATTGATTTTTTTTTAAAGTGAAATAAAGATAAAAGAATTCAACATAAAATTGGAAAATAATATCAATTTAGAATAGTAAAAAAGTTTTCTAGTTTAACACTTGCTGCTCCGGTCTCTTTGGGCAGATTAATTTTTTCCTCAAAATTTGGTCTTTTAAGTTTAAAAATTATCTCAAAATTAAAGTAATATTTATATTATATTCTCTAAATTATAATTTAAAATTATGTCACGGCCGTTGCTAGTATAATTTATGTATGTATGTGGGCACCCGGCTACAGGTCGAGTGAAAAAGGGTTGAATAATTTTAGTCAGGAGTGACATTTGATCTTATTCTTACACCCACAAACTATTTTGTTGGGAGTAGCTTACCCTCGTCGCTAAATTTGGCTAGATATATCATATCAAAGAAATATTATAAAATCAACAATTTTGTGTCGGCTTATATTCCTTGGTTGGTTGATAGTGAAAAAAAGAAGAGGAAGAGCCGAAGAGGAAGAGGAAGAGGAAGAGGAAGAGGAAGAGGAAGAGGATTTATTTTAGCGTTGGATTTGACGGACAGACGGACGGACGGACGGACACACACCCAGCAAGGCTACAGCAGCTCAGTCTAGCTAGATCTCACGTCCCCGTTTATTTTATTGGTTTGATCCAGTCTACATGCTCCCTCCGGCCTCCGCACAGATGATCAGAATATTATATTTATAGATATATAGATCCTTACCTTATGGAGTACTTCGTAAGGTAAGAAATTTCCTCTTCTTATTTCAATTTACACAATTCTATAAAAAAAAAAAAATCCCATCAAATATGAATGTATGATAGGCTAAAAGATTAAAACTGGGTTAACTTTAGTAGATGTAGATGGAGATGGATGCATCTATCTGCTTTTTCCAATGTTATACACCACAGTGCCTCGAGTCAAAAACAGCCAGCAAGTTTTCTATCTACACAGGGGGTGTTGGGTGTGATATTTTTTTACATATGGTACGATTTGGTACGCCTACTTATTTTGTTATTCTCTCGGCCATTATTATCGGCTTATTATTATTAGACTAATTCATTGGATTATCTTGATTGGGTCTTACAAAGTCTTGAAATTTGAATTATTGAATCTAACCCATCGATATTTAAATATCTATTATTTTGACTCAGAATGATGAAAAAAGCATGATAGTTGATCATCAGAATCACATGCATTATGTGGATGGGATCATATAATGGCCTACCGACGACATAAACAAAGACTCCAAAGGTAGTGGGTATCAAAGATCTTCGGTCGGCAGAATCCATCATATCAAATGTGTCGAGGTAGGTGGGTATCAGAATCCCGGGAAAGAAAGTATAACCTATCAACCAAGTCTTCACAAAGTGCAGACATACATTCATACACACATACACACAACCGAGAATTTATTATCACTGAATACACTCAGACATTACATCCTCCATTGTTAACTCGTGAACACGTGTCAGATCGACTCTCACGCTCGAGTTATCCCCGACGATCGGAAGCCATCAAGCTTGTGGTGTTTATCGTGTTTTTATCGTGGCAAGATCGAGGCGTCTTACGTGATTGGGACGTTGGAGAAGATCTTGGCGTTAACATTGGCCAGAAGGAAGGTTGTGTGTTCTAGTGTTCTTCAAGAAGTTTTCAATCAATCACAAATCAGTAGTCGCCTACGAAGAATCCCATGGCGAAGAAAGAGTAGAAACGATTACTTAAGGATAGTCGATGGCTATGACTTCGCTTCACACAATGAGTATCTGTCAAGGATTGATTGGGTCCTTCAAAGAGTGCTTATCTTTGATCTTGTTTCCGGCGGGTTTCGAGGATTCTCGTTCGAGAGCCCAAGGTGATGCTTTAGAAGAAGATTGATTTTTGTTCTTAGAGAAGACCCGACTATGGTCGGAGAAAAAGGTAGAAGGCATACCGCTTAGAATCCTATATCGAAGTGGTCGATCGACATACCGATCAAGTTAGAAAAGAAGTCTACACTTTAAAGACATGTCTCGAGGCCATCCTCGTGGATCGAGCAGAGTAGATGAATACCCAATGACCATTTTCCCGATCGATCAAGAGGTTATTCCGCCTATTGGTCTTGGGATTATGGTCGAAGCAGTAGAGTAGATGAAGACCCAACAACATTTTTCTAATCGATCAAGATGGTATTCGCGCCTATTGGTCTTGGGATTATGGTCAAAGCAGATCTATAAACCGCACTCTAGAAATCCGAACATTTCTTGGCCATGTTTCCACCGGTTGGTTGATGTTGTGGTCAAACATTTCTCTTCCGTCGATGATAGAAGGAAGAAGTTGAAGTCAAGAGTTCGACGGCAATTGCCAGCAGCAGATCTTATTGACGAGTTCGTGGACATTGCATGCAGACAAATATTCTATTTCGGACATCATTGCAGCAGGATATCAAGGGGTCGATCGCAATAACAATTCCACTGCTGATGCATTATCGAAGTTGGCTACTACGGGTGCTTATAACTTTGATGGCAGATGGCGTCTTTCCTTCCGGATCGAGATCCGCAAAGAAGACCAAGTACAAGAGTGTCAATTTTGCTCTCATTGATGAGAATCTTTATCGAAAGACCTTTTTCGTCATCATTGCTCAAACATTTGGTTCCATCCAAGGCGTAGTATGTTCTTGGAAAGTTTACAAAGACATCTGTGGCGATTATTTGGCCGAAGTTGTTGGGCCTACAAAGCACTTCAAATAGGATATTCTTGAAAGAAGCGGGGATTCAAAGACCTGAGAAAGATTTCTTGGCTCATCCCGCTCGCTTTTTCACAACCGATCATGTTCCTATTTATCCTAAGGTCACAATGGTGTACTGGAGGTATGGTAGGACTCATTTGGCCATTCGATGATGACTCTTACTTATTTGTTACCCGTGTGGTGACAAATTCTATGGTCCTTTATATTGTTTTTACCAAGGGTGATAAATTAATGGGCACCAAGTAAGGAGGTATGGTTGGGGACTCATTCCGCCATTCGATGGCGACTTTTTGGTAGTGAGTGTCCTTATGGGTTTGATTTACCATCATGAGTGGTAAACAAATTCCTGATCCTTTTTAATATTGTTTTACCCCGAGTGGTAAATCCATGGGCACTTCAAGTAAGGAGGTATGGTAGGACTTTGGCCATTCGATGTGACCTTTTTATGTGTGGAGTGTCCTTATGAATTTGTGACCCGTGTGTAGATAAATTCCATGGTCCTTATATCTTTGTTATACCTGCGTGGTAGACAAATGTCCTTATATCTTAGTCCCTATAAAATTGTTTCTACCCCCGAGTGGTAAACAAATGTCCTTATATACTTGTTCTACCCCGAGTGGTAAACAAGATCTTGATGGTGCAAGGAGGAGGATCGGTAGAATTCACCCTATTATCGATCGATCTGTCTCACACTTTGGTAACGATAAGTATGCATTACTTTATTTTGTTCAAGTGTTGAGTTCGGATTATATTATCATTGTTCTTAAGCTGTTATATAATTTGCTTGATTATCGATTAACGGTTTTAAGATAAGAGGCACTTGCTTGATTTTCAAGTTGATTGATGATCAATTATCGACAAGAAATGTTCACTCAAAAGTAATAAGGCATGAAGTTGATATTTTAATATTAGTCGTTTCACAACAAGTTAGAATTTTTACAAAAATTCTACAAACTAAAGATAAGGAAAGGTCATCTTGAAGCTTCTTCCTCATCATCGTCACCATCTAAAGAGTCCGGATCTACCTCGCCCGAGCTTTTTTCTTGACTTCGCAGATTTCATATTATTTGGCATATATATGGGACGATCTCATCGCGTCAAATTTCGTGGATTTTTCAGATTCTCGCTTGGATCTCCTTACAAATATCTTCTACGATTGGCGGATCCGAAGTTCCTAAGGGCAGAAGTTATCGGAGTTCTCTCAAGCTTTTGATGAAGTGTTATATATCTTGCCTCTTTAGCGTGGATATTGTTATTTTGCTTTCGCCAGCTACGATTAGACTTCGGCGGATCTTCATTCTTCTTCGTCAAAATTTCATTTCTTGAGGCAGTCGACATTTATATCCGTGATGACCCGATGTGTGGCCTTGATTGTCTCCAACTCTTTTTCGACCTTGTCGAGATCCTTAGAAGTCATTCATTGTTGAGAAGAACAATGTCAAGGTCGCTTCTTTCTTTTGCCAACACAGACTTCAGAATGGCTTTCTCCTTCTAAGCAGTATTCTCTCGACATTCTCTCTTCTATATCCTCTTGACTTCTTTGTATTGAGACTTGAGGTACCAAGAAGATAGCGTTTCTTTGCGAGACGGTCGATAATAAGAATCAATCGATTCAAACCGATGGTCAAATACCAACTTCCTTTAGTCCGGTATTTCACTCCTTCACCCATCGCCCCATGATGGAATTATCGCGACAACCGATGATAATTGTGTGTCGCCACACTTCGGAACTGGATTGATTGGGATGATTTTTGTGGCGAATGTCCGAATTGTTCGAGGCGGTGAAATATTTGTTGTTGTATGTTAATTTGGGGCGGGCCCTTTAAATGGACTTCAATCTTAATTTATGTTGTTATTTGATGTTCATCGATGGCTTTGAGAAGCTATATTTTGGACCTTTATTGACTTTATTATAAATCCTTTTGCCTTTGGACCGATGCCATTTATACTCTTTCCCAATGTTATTTATACTCTTTCATTAAGCATCCCCGTTTAATAAAAGACTGGGCAATTTTAGGTCATGATATTTTACATAGTAAATGGGCCGGACTGGTTGGACCTACTTATTTAGTTATTCTCTTGGGTCATTATTATTGGGCCTTGTTATTAGACTAATTCATTGGATTATCTTGATTGGGTCTTACAAAGTTTTGGGTTGAATTATTGAACCGACCCATCGGATATTTAAATATCTATTACTTTGACTTGTAATGATGAAAAGCATTATAGTTAATCATCAGAATCGCCATGCATTAATGTGGATGGGATCATGACCGAAGCGGCATAAGCAAAGACCAAAGGTAGTGGGTATCTGATACTCGGTCGGCAGAATCCATCCATCATATCGTAATGTGTCGAGGTAGGTAGTGGGGCACGGTAATCCGCAAAAGAGAATATAACCTATCAACCAAGTCTTCACAAAGAGTAAGTACGCATACATTCATACACACATATACACACAACCGAGAATTATTATCACTCTGATACACTAGACATTACATCCTCCATTGTTAACCTTGTGAACACGCAGATCGACTCTCACGCCGAAGCTATCCCCGACGGTCGAAAGTCGCCAAGCTTGTGGTGTTCATCGTGTTCTCATCGTAAGCAGGATCGAGGCGTCTTACGTGATTGGGACGTTGGAGAAGATCTTAGCGTTAACAGGGGGTTTTATTACACTTTGAAATTTTAAATAATGAAATACATACTCCAATCAAATATATATATATATATATATATTACAAAACTAGTATTTTGTTGTCCCGCCTTGCAGACAAACTGCGGCTATACTCTTCTTTCTAGTTGTTTGCAACCTAATTCATGAACTTCTGACAATTTCGAGATTTACACAAACAGGGGACTCTGAAATCTTCACACTCGTCAGGATCAAATAAGTAATCGTACCTGCCAGAGTATAATCGTACATACAGTCAAATACATTGTGAGCCTCCTAAATGCAGAGGATCCATATCCTTAAACATGTAGAATCTCAGAATTTCCACCACCCAAAATATATGTATACATATATATATATATATATATATATAGAGAGAGAGAGAGAGAGAGAGAGAGAGAGATACGTTAATTCATCACCAGTAGACACATATGTCTTGGCAATAAGTACGATCCGGCTCTCATCATCACCTACACTCATTATTCTTGCATAGCAGTTGGGTGTACACTGTCAATAAAAGATATCAGAAAACCTAGTAAGCAGGAAAAAAAAAAGAACAAAAAAGAGCTAAAGAGTGTTCGACGTACATGTTGATTGAAGGCAACTTTGTTAAAATGGTAGACAATATACATCAAATACGGCAACACGAAATATATGGTCCTTACCATAGTACTGTATAATTGCAATAATGGGAACATCTAGTACATTAGCATAGCTTCAAATCATCCATTGAATTGACCAATATGAGGCTGATTCTAGTTTAGTTTTTTATATCTGGAGTAAAAAATCACGAGTACTCCTACACCCTAACTGTATTTTTTTTTAGTTATTATAATTGTTATTATTATTATTACTTTGCTAGGCTATTATACCCCCTAATGGTGTTGCAATCTGATCCATACATGCTAAGAGAAACTACAGTATAGCATGAAACCTTCCCAACTCCAACAAAGTATGACTTACTGAATGGTTGATTAACCGTGCAATGTTTCCTTTATCTGTAGCATCCACCACAACTTCTTCACTGATCTTGAACAACAAGTAATTATAATAACATAAATTAATGCTCTACATGTGGACAGAAGGAGAGCAAGAGAGCACAAATACAAATTGCCCATCCTTTCGGAAGCCATGTTGAAAGAAAAAGGCAAATAAAGAGAATTAAACTCACATAGCAGTCTTTGCCTTCTATACGGTAGCGGGCCTCCCTCAGATCCGCCACACTACGCCTGACCTGTTCTCCGCGATATTCTAGAACCTGTACCCAGCCACAGATGCATGTTCCACAATGTAATAGTTGTATTTTGACACAGAAGAAAATAAAGCACAATATGCTAGTTAAAGAGAGATTCTTGAAACAAAAACCCACAACCACAAGCATCCTAAAATAGAAAGAAATCAAACCTGCTCCAATACCAGAGGAGTGTATACTCACAGACAGGTTAATTCTTCACAAAGACAAGTATACATTATTTTTATCTTTTACTTTTTTCCTAAGTAAATCTAATATGCATTATGAACATATACCAAATCTTACTCAAGGGTATCGAATGTTATATTGAACAGGACTATTTCAGTGATATGAGTCAATATTTCCCTCTCCAACCATTGAAATAGATAAACATTGCATGTGGAGGAGCAGTGAAGTTATTTTAAAAATTCATCACCCTTTCTAAAAGTACACTTGACAAGTATTCCAGTCAATAGGACTTCTAAAGCACACCTTGAGCCTAAAGTCTTTCAAGAAGTTCACAGCAAGCAGTCCTTTAAGAGGAGTGTTAACGCCAAGATCTTCTCCAACGTCCCCAATCACGTAAGACGCCTCGATGATCTGATAGTAAACATGATAAACACCACAAGCTCGACGGGCTTCGACCAGTGGGGATAGCTTCAGCGTGAGAGTCGATCTGGCGTGTTCACAAGGTTAACAATGGAGGATGTAATGTCTAGTGTATTCAGAGTGATAATAATTCTCAGTTGTGTGTATATGTGTGTATGAATGTGTACGTACCTCTTTGTGAAGACTTGGTTGATAGGTTATACTCTCTTTGCCCGGATTACCGTGCCACCCACTACCTCTGACACAGCCCCCTGATATGATGGATTCTGCCGACTGAGTACTGTATACCCACTACCTTTGGGTACTGTTTATGCCGTCGGCCGGCTATGATCCCATCCACATTAATGCATGACAGTTACAGCAGTCAACTATCATGCTTTTTCATCATTACAAGTCAAAGTAATAGATATTTAAATATCTGATGGGTCGGTTCAATAATTCAGCCCAAGACTTTGTAAGACCCAATCAAGATAATCCAATGAATTAGTCTAATAACAAGGCCCAATAATGCGGCCCACTATGTAAAATATCATGACCCAACAAGGAGTTTTTCATCCTTGAGAAACTGCAATGCAACTAATAAATAAATATTATATCTTTTGTATTTGAAGGCCTTACCATTTCTCCTTCTACAATATTTTGGGCGCAAAGAGGCCCCAACCATGTATGCCAGATCTACCAAAGCAAACCCGATCATTTTCAGTTTTCTGAAGTAATGAATGAACATGCAAAAAAAGTGAGATGGTATACATAAAATAACAAATACTGAAGCGAAAAGATTAAAAAATTGCCTGTAAATGGTGTAGCCGTTCTCTGAAAGTAGAGAATGTTTTAGGCTCCTTTATTTCCTGGTTGACAGGGAAAAAACACAAAGTAATTTCTTTGATCAAATCAAACAAGAAAGTTAAACTTCATATAAGTGACAATGAGGAGAACATTACTCGAATAGAGTTCATATTTTGTATCGAAATTAGAGAATGATGGCAGGGTCTTGAAACTCGGTGTGCAATTGGTTCTTCTCCTACTTTCTGGCAAGCAAAAATGAAAAAGAGAAGGATTACAATGGTTGCACAGCAAAAAGAACATAGATTATGCACGAATAAATAGGTAAATGGTCTAAGGGAGCAAATACTGAATTGTAACATCAAACATTTTATTTAAAAAGAAAAAAAATAAATTAACCACGACAAATTTATCACACTGAAAATAGCAGTAACAGTTTATAATCTTCATCTTTGCAAATTTTTGGTCAATTCATAACAATAGGTAATGTAACTCCATAAACAAAAAGGTAAATTATCTACTCAGCATGGACCTTGTGTAAGTTAAAAATTCCAAAACCATAAATCAAATCGATCAATAACGAGTTTAATTATATGGAAAGCTAAAAAATGCTAGGCTGACCAATCATCTTACAACTTTTACATCATATCCTTACTATGTCTACCTTTATGGTACAAGGCAGTCAATAACTGTGATTGGTTATACTTGTAGTTAGGTAATGCTTGTCATAAAACATTGTATAAAATAGACATTTTCTTGGGTTTGGGATCTAGGATTTTAGTATGTCCATATAATGTTGTAAACATGAATGGATGCAATCATAATATCAGATAATGACCCTACCCACTCCATAGGGCTTACTATTAGGCAGCTGCAAAGCATTCTTAAACTCCATGATGTAAAATAAAATATGGACCCATATATCTTAAAGTAAAAGTACCTTATTGTTTAATCTTTTAAAGACCCGGCATCTAGCAACAGAGAATGGTTCAACCTCATTGAGCTCAACTATAGGAGCTTCTTGAAGTTTCAGCCGCCTGTTGGATGAAATTAACCTGGAACCATTCCTCTTTTTATTTTGGAGTAGGCTTTTAGTGGAGAAAACCCCAGAAGGAGTCTGTATAATTAGAACAGTATCTGGATTTGGAGCCCTGCACAAAAGACAAAATCATGAAGATGAACAGAAACAAAATACAGATGAAACACATATAGTACATGTGCAAGGTGATAAATAGGGTTAGATATCCTCATGAGGCCCCATAAAAAATAAGTTAAAGGGTATTACTGAGCTCCAGGGAAATGGTCGATAGAGGGAACTTTTTACATTTGTCTCTTGTTGCAAAAGGAGGAACCATACCTGTGGTAAGCACAATATGAAACCATTTTGGTAATCTGTTTCCCGTTTTTTTCCAAGGTATGTAGCTGCAAATTAAATAATAAAAGAAAAGCATTTATCTCATAAGAGCTCACATCACAAAAGAAATTGACATACTGGGAAGAGCAAAAAGGGTTACTGGATCTCTTTCATATAAAGAAAACATATGCAAAAAGGAAATGGAAAGGAAACACACTGACACAAAAAGTTGTGCAAGAACAATATAAAAAAGAGAGAAAATAGGAAGTGGGACCTACTACTAAGAACTTTTACTCTTTCTTTTTTGAATCGATATTGGGTTAGTGCTCAGTGTACCTTCTAAATTTCAGAGTAAACGAGCTTCTAAATGCGGTAGTTCGTACATGGGTCCTAATATTTGGGCAACATAGAATCAGGTGCGGAGCTGCTTTAAGGGCAACATAGGCATCTACCTATCCTCAAATTTTTTCTTAAATTTTTAAGTATAGGCAGAAATATAATTCAATAAATTTAAAGGGACGGAAATATAATCCATATATTCTCAATCCAAGTAGAATTCAATGTAGACGATGTTAATTCTCAATAACATATGTTATTTTTCAACAATGAATATTGTTAAAAGAACACTTCGTAACCAAATAGAAGATAAATGGTTGAATGATTGTTTAGTTGCTTGCATTGAAAATGATGTATTTGAAACCATTGATAATGAAGCTATCATTGAACATTTCCAAGCTATGGGGTCTAGAAAAATGACATTGTAATTTGTAAACATTTTAGTTAATATTTGAACACTGTAATTTTGGAATTTACTGCATTTAAGTTTTATTTGCTTTACAATTTTTTTATATTAAAATCCTTCTCTGCTGCCGATAAATTGCACAGAAGTGAATAAAAGACTACTTCAAGGTCACAGGAATACATTTTTGAAGGGTCTAGCTGAATATGTTTTGGAAGTTTATGGTTAAAGGTTGGTTATACTTTGCATTTTTCTTCTTTTTTGCTAGGCTGAAAGGTGTTGCGCTTCTCAAAGAGACACAGTTCTGCCCCTGACATTACATTCACAACTTCCTCTTTTCTTCTCTATATAATAAGATACTAGCAAATCAACAATTCGGTACCACAAATAGCTTGCGAAAGTGTGTCCTGGACACAAAATGTCTTGTTTCACTCCTCTTCGCGAGTAGTAGAATAATTTTACTGTTGCAGATACAAATATTTTCCTTGCCCATATTTTAGTGAGATATACCATACTGATAGAACTGGCCTGAGTGAAACTGGTGTTACTTCATGCCACAGATTTCAAGCTACATGAAAATACACACATAGAAATATCAAGTAAATGTGGTCATTATTGGTGTCATGGAAATTTCACACCATTCGGTATATTCGGTGCTTGTTCATTTTCCATCATAAAAACATGGAAACCATGGAGCATAATTGTTTAAAACATATAAAAACAAATGGATGCAGACAATGAGGAAGTGTTAATCAACTGTAATGAACTCTCAATCACTTAATTAAAGTATCCCATAATACACAACTACATTAAGGCAACATTTCTAATACAGATTAAGAAAGTGTGTTGCATGTTGCTAAATAAAGTACCATTAAACATAATAATCTAAAGCAACAAAACAATCATAAACTAAGAGATATTAGTAAACTCACCTCCATGCGATAGCCTGCCCTGGACGCGCACATTGCATGGTAATAAGTGGAACACTTGCAACACTGTGTACAAGAACCATGAATTTGCTTACAGACTACGCAGATCTGAAATTATAACAATAATGCTCCATTAGACTCCAACAGTAAAATCAATATATATAAAAACGAGTATTCAAAATACAACCATAATAAATCATTTGACAATGTTAAAGTAATTATTTCACATAAATATTTCAGGATAAATTTTGCTGGTCAGTGAAAGACTGTATTATTACCAAATGATTTAGTAACAAACAGGTTAAAAATATTGACTTCCTGGTTCTTTTAATTCTACTGGAGGGCATCAGGCAAATTTTGTAAATGTTTTAATTGGTAAATCTGTACTGCAGTACGGTAAAGTACTGCACTCAATTATTATCTTAACACCGATACATTCCCCAAGAAGATGTACAAGCTTAAGTCAAGTCATCTAAAAAAGTAATAGCATTATAATTCATCAAATAATTAATATCTAGAATGTAAACAGGGAGATCTTAAAGAAAGTTATAAATAACCCTAAGATACCTTTACAAAAGAATTTGATGGAATTCTCAAGATTCCAAGTGCTGGCTCCATCTTTTCATCGCTTGCGAAAGAAACTTCAGGTTGAAACCAAGCACAAGTAACATGAACCCACAAAGGCTCGACATCAGAAGGTTTCAGAGCACCCCCTGAGAAAATTTTCCGAGCAGGGTTAGGTCACATATAAAAGATCATGGCACTAAACAAATATATTTGCAAAACACCAATGAATTTGCAAACACTGATGAAGTAGATTTGATAGATTATATAAAGTGGCCTATTTATGGTGCGCTCAGATATGCTTAAACAATCTCATCCCCAAGCTTCCTTCACCTGTCTCTCCACCATCCCATCCAAACAAAAAAAAAATAGGAAAAAAGATAATAAAAAAAAAGCAAGCAGTAAAATGGAAACCATCATCCATGAGAACCAAAATCTTCCACTAGTAAAATGAAAGAGCTGGTCAGCTACTTACGTAATGCCAACATCTCACACACACATATAAATACTCAAGGAATGATACGAAAAAATAAATGTCAAATATTAATAAACCACATACACGGAATATTCATCATGTCACATAAGAATGTATTCAGTTCAGAGTTCATGCCTTTTACAGGACAGAGGCAGCACTCCCTTTCAATATTGGGTGTTTCACAGGATCGACAAACCCATGAGGTGAAATCTTGAACATTTCTTGCCCCATAGCATTCTTGATGGACTGCTATTTGACATCTGATAAGAGTAATAATAGAGCATCAGTAATATTTTCTTACAATGGGTGAGAATAAATATGTATAATGCAAGGCATTAACTAATTATCTAGCTTGTCTGATTTTTGGGGGGGAAATTCAGTTACTATCTGTAGGAAACGATATTGCTAAATATTACTATAGCAAAAGATGAGGTATAAACAGTATGCAAAGTCTGCCAAAAAGATGTACGCCAACCACGGTTAATTGTAGAAACTAAAAACATCTAGTTCTCTCTTCTTTTTTCCTTCTTTTTTGAACATAAACAAAATGTTTGCATATTTTGCATGAGATCAATTTTTTTGGAATTGTATAACAAGATCCTTATTTTGTAACCTGATGCATATAATAATTTTGTTGTAGTCCCAATCTTCAACCCATCGACATACAGCACAGCGTTCTGTTGTCCACTTTGCACACACAGGCTCGTATTTCTCTATCAAAGGAAAGTACTACAAAAGTCAGTCTGATTGATGCAGCTGCAGGGGCTGTAGAAGATCTCTGCAAAATCTAATTTAATTATCTATCACAGGAGAGTGTACCTTACAGAAAATTAAGCAACTTCTGCTTCCTCACTTTTAGAGAAGGGCGTTTAAGAGAATTCACAGAAATGAGGCTACGTTCATGAGACTCTGCTACCTGCAGCATCTGTCAAGTCATATGTATCTTGTTAGATGAATATAAATCTCATTTAAGAGATGAGACACTTAGAATGATGTATATAGTAAAACACCTTTGATCACTACAACATATCCATAGAGGGAGAAAGATACATATTTCATATATATGCTAAAAGAGGAGGAAACCAGCATCTGAGTGTTTTACACTACAATTCAAGCACAGGTTGAAAAAAGAAAAGAAAACAACACAATTTTTTTGAAAGAGAAGTCATCGAGTTACACTTGAGACGGGGATGACAAAAAGAAAAGGAAACGGAATATATTAAGCATAAAATTCAAAATTTTGTGTAAGCAAGTCCTTAACAGTAATCGTTAAAAGCTAAAATTAGGGATGTATGAGAGTAAAATAACAATATCCGGGCTCCCCCTCCGAAATCACGGGTGTCCAAACCTGTTAGAGTATTCAACTAATTCCATGGTAATGGGTACACGTCTGCCCCCACAAGATCCATGCCCTGGACAAATCCAAGCATAAACTTGTGTCGGTACCGATAGAGTTGGCAAGATTGATCATGTGATTTCCCCCTTATCATGGTGGAGCACATGCCATTAAAGATAGGATATTTGGGGTTTTATTATACTGATGATATAAGAAAAAGAGGATTATAGTACTTCCAAAGCTGTATTGCATTCTATATATAGGACCATATGTGGTCAAATATATATATATATATATATATATATATATATATATATATATAGGAAATGATCCATGAAAAAGTTAGTCCAAAACTGTTTCAACTAACTGTTATCTAGCCGTCCAATGGAAGATCTAAGAGACTGAGTTGAAGCCAACCGCTACTCCCTCTAGCGGTCAGCCAAATTCTTTTATGTTGACCGCTACTCCCTCTAGCGGCCCGGTCAAGCAATAGTGTTTTTTTGGCCGCTAGAAAAAAACTTGACAACACAAAAAATTGACTTAATCTTGATTATCCTTATATATACTACTTATTAATATAGTAAAATAAAATAATAAAAATTATAAGGATAATCGGTAATTATCCTTATACTTATTAATAAAATAAGTATGTATAAGATAATTACTATTATCGCTTGGTAGGAATATAATATAAACTCAATCACTATTTTCTATTTATAATTAAAAATCATAAGACTATAATCGGTAATTATCCTTATACATACTTATTTTATTAGTAAGTATAAGGATAATTATGATTATCCTTATAATTTTTATTATTTTATTTTACTATATTAATAAGTAGTATGTATAAGAATCGATAAAGCCAATTCTTTTCTTTTGTGACTACTCACTAGTGGCTTCCAAACACGGCGTGCCAACATAAAAGAATTTGGGTATATAGTAATGGCTCCAACCCGGTCCTTAGATCTTCCATTAGACGGTTTGGAATGATTAGTTAGTTAAAATAATTAACGTTTTCATGGATCATTTATATATATATATATATATATATATATATATATATATATATATATATCCTTCTATGGCCACTGAAGAGTAGTGGCCAACACAAAAAGAATTTGGTTGGCCGCTAGAGGGAGTAATAGAGTAATGGCTCCAACCCAGTCCCTTAGATCTTCCATTAGGCAATTTGGATAATGATTTCTTTAATTAACGTTTTTCATGGATCATTTTCCATATATATATATATATATTCTTAACATGTAACTTCTTTTACATGTCCTTTAGAGCAAATGAAATTTGAAAAGCAGTAACAAATTCTGCCAATTTAAACGTATAGCTTTAGTTAAACTTAATTAGAAAGTTTTAACAGAATAGCAGATAAAACCTATTGTCTTAATAATTAATAGATGAGGATGACAATTTTGTACGTATCACAGTATCAAATTTGGGAAAGTTTTCTTAGAAAGTTGATACATTTAATGAATGATATCAATTCCAAACTACCAAAGGTTGTTAAAATCACATTTTGTTGGCCATGATATCTTTTACCAGTCAGACAGTATAATATCCAGTACTTGATCCTTGACATCCATCTTAGCATAATATGTTATCACTTAGATATATAAAGGTACTAGATACTTAACCAAAATCTGAAATACAATGCTACACTTCCCCCAAAATCTTAAGATGAGGTGATGTTAATAAATGATGTGAAGAGTTAGGTAGCAACACAATTTGATTGCAGTTGGAGAACTAAAGTAGCCCATTGTTTAAGAATGAAGATACTGCTAAATATAAGCTATTCATGTCAAAACACATCATAGATAGATATTTGGACAAAAATAATTTAAGTACAAAAGGACAAATCGGCTTCGAGTACAAACCCATTGTTCCAGTGGCAACATGGAACCTTTCACCCTGACACTAGTCTTCCAATTTTTTGCTTTGGAACCTGTATGTCGCTCCCACTCACTAAGAGCCTGCTTCTCTGTCCCACAATACCCACACTTGCAGACAACTCTGCGATGGAAGGAAAGAAGGGGAAAAAATAGAACTCATTTCAGATTAAAAAACAACTAGACATTATAAAAATGCAGATGAACTACAGATCATTACAGTATAGCAGTCCGAATTTCGACAGATTGATCAAAATAGCAGCTTAAAAACCTTATGAAACATGATCCTAGCAGAAATTTATAGTAAGTTTTGGGTAGCCCGTATAAGTATACTCAGTTGTGATAAATTATGTTATAATTTACAGTGGAAGAAAAAGAAATACAAACAATCTGCCATCATATTATCTATATTCTGCTGGAATTCTTATGCTGCTAGCCACTTTAAAAAAATATTTGGTACTCCCAAAAATTTCTTAATCTACAGGGTTAACTCAATTATTATTAGTAATTTCTTTTGATAATTTTTAAACCCAATTATTCCCAACTGGTTAGCCATGTGTTACAAAAGTATAAGAATCATAGCAGTTTTCTTCTTTGTATTGACATGTTTATTGTAATTAAAATAATACTCCCCCCCCGTCCCAAGATAGAAATCCTCCATTGACTTTTATGATCAAATTAACCATATTTCAAATCAATAATTAAACAAATATATTTAGATTTTTTAAAATTAAATCACTGAGATTAGTACTAAATTAGCTTTTCAAAAAGGTAAAACACTGAGAGTAGTATTAAATTGTATGTAGTTTATTATATTTATAGACTTTTTACATATGTATAGAAGAATAATAAGATATGAAATATGGTTAATTTGACCATAAAAGTTAATGGAGGACTTGTGACATAATAGAAAACTGTAGTTGACATGCCAAGCATCAAATCTGACCAGTTCTTACATGTTGAGCTCAAATTTGGGATGCGAAGATAGGAGATTCATAGATAGTTGGAGCGATTTTCATGAAAGAGTTTAAGGTGGATATATGTATTCATGTCTCAAGGAAGATTGCTGCTGGTTCTTTAAGATTTTTTTCACATGGCAAACGCTTGATAAGATGGGTTAAACCAGTTATGAAAACTTTGGGGATTCCCATTTCTTTTAAATGGCTAGCAGAGTAAAGATCCCTACCTGGGTAGAATACATGATATTTCAGGTTGAGTAAAACAATCTTGATCATATCGTGTCACAAGCTTATAAGATATAGAGTTTGCCACAAACAGAGTTATGTAATTTTGTATATTCTTACAAATGAAGACTTGGAAAATATATGCCTTCCACTCCTGCGCAAATGACGGCAACCTTGTCAGGAAGCGCTGGAATTTCATTCTTTCTGTAATTTCCGAAACAAACACTCCACCATGTTAGAGATAAAGTAAAACATCCAAGTTAGCTCTCGTTGCCTCATGAACAGTGGCAAAAAATATAGATGGCTGACACTTACTTGACTTTTTGCTGGCAATTTTCTGAGTCTGATAATTCAAAATTGAACTTCGCTCTGCATGGAGGACAATAATAATCGATGGTCCCCATATCCTAAAACAATAAATAGCTACATAAGAAACATAACCAACTGCTTATTCTCTTTACATCACATATTCGACATGTAGAATGAAAAGACAATAAGGAGATAGAGCAGGTTGAGTAGACCTTCAAACGATTGCTAGGAATTTTGTCACACTCTGCATGCACCCAAACTTTACACCCATCACAACGTACCTAACCCATTATACAAATTTTAAAAAAATAATTACATATGTAATCTAAGAGAAGAAAAAGAAATAAATAGATACAAATGATCAATGTATCATAACACTAGTTCAGATTCCAGTTGCCTCACCCAACTCCCGTTGTCTGAACGATTCCAAATTTTCTTGCATATGCCGCAATATTGCTTTAATTTCGTTAACTGAAATAAACAAGAAAACTTAAAAAATATAAAATAACAAGTACGTAACATTTAATTACGAGAATGTTGGTAAGACGAACAAGAATAGAACACCATAGAACAACATGTCATACGAACCCGAGCACAGGTATTACATAAAAGACGGCCTCCGGGAGCCGAATCAACCTTTTTTGTAGAAATATTAAGAGAAATACTTGAGCCACAACCTTCACAGGGTCGTGTGTTTTTCTTTTTAAATGCTTTCTGCACAAACAAAATATCTTAATCAGATCCTTGTCTGGGAAGGGCCAACCTAATCATTAGAGGGCTGATTTGTATGGTAGGCAATTCGAGCCACATGGTAATCTACTTCTTCAATAAAACACGAAATTCAATAATCTATGCCAATACTTTTTATAGAAAACCCAATTTCACATCATTTGAACCTTGCCAAAAAATGCCACAACAATGTGAGGTTACCACTTATTTCCCTGTGGTTACCAACATGACCAATATTAATGAATGAGCCTCTTTGAAATGCAACTTGCCTGGTTTTGGGAGTTGCATTCATGATCCTGATTCGAATCAGTAACCTCTTGGATGCCTCTAGAAATAGCTTCAAGATAATCTAAATTTCCGGCTGCTGCATTAATTTCAACCATCAGCATCTCAGTAAACCCTTGTTCTGCTAGAAATGCCTCCTCTATCGCAGATCGGAGATCGCCAGGCTTGCTATCGTTCAAGTCGGTCTGCCCCTGAAACCTGAACCAGAAAAGATATAACAGGAATTTCGATTCAACTGACAACTTAAATGTACCGAACAAATTCAACAATACATACCTGTCTACATGTTCAACAAATGGAAAGATCATCCCACGTTTTATCCATGCATAGTCCTGCTCATCAATGTATATATTCTTAATAAATATGTGACATTTCCATTATTACAAATTTATTACCATTGTATACTTTTGTCTCATCAAGTCTACTTATAGAAACAAGTTGGAGTTAGAAAGTATTATATCTTTTACCCTCTGAGTTCCATTCCCTGAATAACCAAAGAACATTACACAAACTGCACCAGCAACCCGAAAACTTAGAACTTGTTGGGGAGCCTGCGACAGCGGATCCAGGACAATAGCTGGCCAAGCAGGGTAATGATTCCCGGACATTGCCCAGACAATATCACCAGGAGCAAAGTCACATGTCCCACATATCCCACTTTTCTTCTTAACCTGCCCATTGACCAAACCATCAACATCTTCCTCAAAGTCCCCAACTGGTGGAGACTTGCCTACGTCGGCTATTTGCTCTTGCACTGTTGTTATTGAACTGCGTGAACTGGAATAATACTTCCTAATATCGAATCTTTTTTGCCCCAATTCTTCTTCTCCATCTTCTTCTAACAATGAGGAAGGCTTGTGACACTGATAGCCAAATTTATCCTCACTAAGCATCTTATTTCCAAAACTTCCGCCAGGTTTGGGGTTTTTAGAACTTTTACTTTTCCCCTTAAAAGGAGTGAATTCAGGGTCCACATTCGATTCTCGAACACTTGATTTACTCTTCTCCTTCTTCCAATTATCGAGAACCGAATCATTAAATCGAGAAGGGAGTAATTCGCCCTCTCGAAGTCCTCACCAATGGCGGCCGTGGAGCCTCAGCAGCTACTCGATCGTTGTTCATGTTCATGCCATCTCTGGTGGTCTTCGATTTAGAGTCCACCTCATCCAGGCAGCACGAAACCTCCGCGCACGGCGGTGTAGGATTCACGCCGGCACCGGCGCCTAATACACGATCAAGTCCGTATCCACTCAGCGGAATTATTCCAGCGGCGACTTCCCCAAGAAGGTGCAGAGGATAATAGCCGTTAACCTTGCGTTTCTTCCGATTGTCGGAGCTTTCATCGTCCTCAGCGCCCGACTCACTGAGTCGACACCGCTTCATACTCGGCATTACTGATTTCAAGCTGCGTTTGATTATCATCTCCTCTCCTCACCAGAACAAACACAACACCAAAAGATAACCTTAATTTTATCAATTCGAAACCCTAATTCCCAATCGGAGAAAAGACTCCAGCCGCGAGAAAACTTGACTCCCACGCGAGGAAGAGGAGTCTTTCACGATAAATAAACATGAAAAGATGAAATGAGAATGGAATTAGCAGAAAACGATGGTCAATTGGTAAGGGAAATAGCGAATTGTGATGAGGAGGATGAGGAGAGCAGAGAAGAGAGAGGTTTTGAATAGGGATCTCTGTTCGACGAAGCTCTCTTTCTAACTGCTATCGAGTGGAGAGAAAAAGACCAAATTTTATAATATCATAGGAGAAACCGGGTAGTACTCGTATTTATTATATATATATATATATATATATATATAGATTAGATAATTGATAAATTTTATGCAAAAAAATTGGCTATATAGATACACATTGTATATGTATATATTTCTATACTGAAGGTTAGAGAGAGAGAAGCCAAGTTAAGGAGGATGACTTTGGCTTTGGGTCAGAATTATCATTTTAGTTCTAGTAATTGGAATACACTAGTATGATGCTCAAATGCGCTGGACGTGTTAATTATTATTATTATTATTTTGATCTTGGCTTTGGAGAGTCGTTGTGGATTTGTACGTAGCATATTGTAGAGATATGATTTTTTTTTTTTTTTGGGGGGGGATCGGTGGAGATATGATTGAGTTCAAATAAAATTAGAATTTTATGTTTAGAAAAATAAATAAAAAAGGTGGTATGGAAATTAGTAGATGGTTAATTTCTGTTTTATTAATTAATTACTACTACTACTATTAGTTTTCCGGCTCATGGAATTAAATTTGAACAAGTAGATGGTTGATTGGAATGAATTTTAACAACATTGTACAGAGTTTCTGTGAAGTTGAAGATAGTAGTAGTAGTAGTACTAACTTCGGTGTGTTTTGGTCGGAATTTTAACATCGTACAGACAAGTTGTGTGTGTTGGTTGGAATGAATTTTAACAGACAGCGTAGAGAGTTTCTGTGAAGACATCACATGGTGGACTGACTGGTGGTGACGTAGTAATGTCCCTGCTGCATGGGAATTTGAATATCTTGACAAATTCAATGATATGGTGGGGGTGTTTTGGGGAAGACGTAGCTAATTGATGGGGATTCAAAGGTCAAATTGCAAATTCTGAATGAAAAATCAAGGATGACCAGGTAGGTAGATAGATAGATAATCAAGCCATGTTTAATTTGATGAGTTATTACCAATTTTCACTTATCCCTGTGAGTTTGGGTAGCTTGGGAAATGTTTCATTATGGTGTAGTATGGAGTCCAGAGATGATTCTATCGGAGTTGAGTTGCTATAGAGGATAGTATTCATATAATATAATATATATTTTTTCTTTTTGACAATATTAGTATTTGAGTTTCTACCATTTTTATTTTGGCTAAATTATAGTACCATTTTTTGATGGACTATCATGGATAACTTAGTGGTAGGTGGGTGTGTAAAGGTGATCGGAGGATGTTGACATGTTGTGGTGTGAGTTGTGAGAGAATATACCAACGGAACTGAAGAAAACAAAGGTATGAACGGAGGAGCATACCAAAAAATTCTCCGGTGATATAAAAAAACCACCACCAAAAGGAAAATAATAAAAGCTAGGAGTACTTGGTAATGTAAAACAAGGTGGTTTTAATTTGTGTCCGGGCTAGGGCTGGTATAACTGTATAAGACATGGTTTCTGGTTTGTGAATTGCGAGGCATTTAATTTGGTTTACCCGTCGTGGGATTGATTTTGTAGGTCAAGAAGAAGAAGAGATGATGTTAACAATTAAGGAGTTAAATTTGCAATACGTTTAGTTTAGTTGGAGTATGTTAATTTCTTAATTTTCCTTTTATATATTACAAAATTCATTTTTGTGTGGAATTATTTTTATTTTTATTTTTTCTGGTTCCTTCCTTCAATATAAATCCACGATTCATAAGATTAACGAAGATTTACATGAAACTTTATTATTATTATTATTGAGATATTTATTTATTGAAAATTGGGAGGAGAGGAGAGGGAGGGGGTTTGACTTATCTATGAGATGTAAACTACATTATCCAATTTATTATTTGTTCTGAACTAAGCTAGTACTAGTACTACTGCAAACAATGCAAAGCATGAGCATATAACACAAAATTTACCATAATGATTTACCAGCTGAAATAGACCTTTGGAACCACCCTACCCTCTCTTTAGATTTCTTAGCTAGCTGCTTCGTATAAGTCATTTATATATATAGTTTAGTAATAGTAATATGCAGGGATGGATAATCAAGCACCATGAAAACAAATCAGACTCTTTTTCTTTCAAAACCTCGACTTGAAAGGGAATATGAGATTCATATCATATATCTCAACTACAAGCATTGAACTTATTTTATTTTCACAAACACTTATATACAACTGCATTTTAACATTTTGATCTACAGACGAGAGATTATTCCGGCTAATAAGAGACCAACTAGTTTGCTGAAGCTGGGGTTGCGGCTTATTGAGAAAAATCTAGTTAAATTTTATCAAAGCTTGTGCCAAACTTGCACCAACTCTGATCTCTTTCATAACCTCAGCAGGCTGAAGCTGAACTAAACAGTTGTTACTTTTTGAAATGTCAGATTCGTCTGTCTTTGCAAACCTCCCGCGGATCCTTGGCTGGCTGTCAGCCAAAGCCTTCCTGCAAGCATACTGAAAGGAAGAAAAAAACACACACAATGAATCAACTGTTTGCTGAGAAAGTTTTTTTATCTAAGCAGCTTCTGCCTACCTTGTTTAGTGTGGAACTATAGATTTATGACTGAAGAGGGGAATTCTTTTCGATTATCATACCTTGTAAAAAATAATCGGACTAATTTAGGAAATTTATTTGAACAATGGAAGCATGAATAAACTTCATACAGTAATGCTTCTATAGCCGATACTCCCTCCATTCCCGTTTTGACTTTATAAAGTCATTTCGGAAATATTAAAATTTAAAATTGATGCGTTCACTTATATTTTAAAAACACAAAGAAATTAGTATTACTTTTTACATAGTTTATAATATCGACGATTGTATTCAGTATCAATTTTAAAATTAAACATTTCGTCAATTGAGTTAAAATGAGACACTTTTTTGTGGAACGGAATGAGTAATACTTCCATCTGATATGGTAGATATTAACAAATACAGAATTGACAATATCAATGATTGAATCAGCACTGAACCCATGAGAAATATTTCAAAATTGTTTTAAACCTCATCTAAGATATACTTGACCCAAGTAAAATAAGGAAAACAAATTTATTAATCCATTTTAACCTGAAAATCTTAATAGGAATAGTAAAATAGATTAAATCACTGGGAAAAAAAGCTGAAATGAAATTAAAACCATTTAGAAGGACTTTAAACATCCATTGTCATATGATAGTTGTGTAGATAAATACCATTTTCTTCCAAAAAGAGGTAAAACTTTGTTTTAAAAAAAAATAGGCTCGGACCAATTTTAGGTTATATTGATCAACTTAACATACTGTGTCAAAGCATATTAAATGTGTTGAGACTTGATTTCCTAAATTGACCAATATATCACATGTGCAAAACATGCTTGTTACACATAATTTAAACCGATCTAATGCCGTGTCAGGTTATGTGCATAAAGCTATGGATCAATTAATGAGATTTTTTTCCCCTTTCAATAAGCACAGGCACCGTTGTCCTAATTGTAATTTAAAAAATACTCACTTCTCCCTCCACCTTTAGGTAAACTTACCACTCAAGTTTACAGCTGCTGACAAATTTGATATAAAACAGGAGAAATTGGCAAATACAGAAATTACCTTGATTTTCCTGCCAAAATTCCGCTTTGTCTTCTTATTCCTGTATCTAGAAAGTTTTTCCCTGCGATCTTCAGAGGTGCAATTGCCCAAACTTTGTGCCTGTCCACGGGGTGAGTGGATGACGATAGCCTGTCATAAAAACTCAGTATCAATAACCCAGCTCAATCCTGCTGAAATGACCAATTGACCGGAGAAATCTAAACTTTTTTTAGTTTGTAGACTTTGTCACTAAACCAATAAATGCTGAAGGCTCTAACCCAAATAAAAAATAAGGACAAACTTGAGTTTAAGAATTGAGGAATTTGAATATTGGTATTATTGTTGTTGTTTAGACTGTATAGCTGCTACTTGGTCTATAATGCTTCAAAAGAAACCAAGTTACTGGACCTTGACTTGGATAACAGTTCATGAGGTAAAAACACAAGCTTGGAAAAATATATTGAATATTTGTTAATTTATTGAGCTTGGCTTGCAAAGTTAATGAACACTTAATGAGAATATAAGTCAAGTTAGTTGTACTCGGGTCTGCTCAGTTAGATGCTGCTAGAAGGCTAAACGAACCAAGCATAATGAATTTAAAGCTTGATATATTAAGTTAAAATAGCAACCTGGTTTACAGCTCATATCTTTGTAGCATTGGTCAAGGCACTCTTCAATAAAAATTGGTTCCTAAGGAGTTCATTTATTGATGTGGTTACTTTGGGGAATTACATATGCTGCCATACTCGCGGTGTCAAACACTAGCACGAAATATCTCGTTTTCAATTCCAAACAGGAATTCTAAATTCTAAAAAATTAATTGACCGACTCTGCTACACTCCAAATAATTACAGGTGCTTTGTTTATGAAATTTGACAGACTGGTCCTCTAACATCACCTCTCAACTGGTATCTAGGTTCCCCAGAGATAAACTGTTCTGCACATGATAATGGGTACAAGTTTCTCCCTGTATATCCACAATTCCAAATTGTTATTTCTGAGTTCCCCTTTCCACCCATGTTTATAGTGCAATGAGCTTAGAAGAGCTTGACAGGGCTAAAAGGTAATCTAAAGAGCACAAGGAAATCTATATAGGTTTAAAACTAGTCATTATAGTTTTACAATACCGGAACTACTATGCTTTTCTTAGAAACATGTTATTCATTTTTAATGTCATTCATACTTTAGTTTCCTTCTTATTCTTCACATCCCTATTCCCTTTCAATATCCACGAGCTCATAATATCATCTAGACTCTTTCACTAAGCACATATACCTCATATTCATCATCATATTACCAACAGAACCACTTAACAGGTTATAACTCATAAATATTTCAGATAACTAGATATAAGAAAGAAAAGGAAAGAAAGAGATGAAAAATTGAAAAGACTGTGGGGGAAATCATTAAATTTGACCTTTATGTCTCCTTCACTGAATGACCTTCGCATCCCATAAACAGCCCCAAAGTCCATTCCAGGAAAATCCAGAAAATTTGGCCTCATTGGATTTCCATGTATCCATTCCATTGAGCTTAGACACTCTGAGCTAACACTTTTCAGTAAATTTCCCTGTGGAAGCACTCTTTCCTCTGCAATAGGGATTTCATCTGTTGCAATAGGAATCTGGATTTGCATGACCTCAGAAAGTTGTGTTCCAGTAGCTTCATTTGCCAAAAGATCCTTCTTGAATTCACAAAAAATCTCACTCAGAAGTTGCTCGTTCTGCATTAATTCAATATCAGCAACCTTTAGTGCTTGTGTGGAGATGACATCTTCTCCACCAGAAATCATTGAAATGGCAGCCGTCATAGGATCAAGGCCCACATTCGGTTCCTCAATAATCGATTCTGGAGCTTTAAAAAGATCCCCTTCTGCCCCAAGGTCATATTCCAATATAGTGGAGGCCTGAACTAGATACCATAATAAAAAAACAAAATCAACAAGTATTGAGAGCAAAGGAAAGCATAGGATGTGCTGAAGTCATTATCAACTAATATGCTTTATATCGATACTACTAGGCTCAAATTTGAAGATGAACTCTTGAATACTAAGCACATCTTTGAAGATTCAGGATATTGTTTAATCAAACAAATATTTGAAATAAAATGCAGAAAACCCTAAAATAGAACAGCAGACTCAATTAACTAAAGGTGGCAGGATTAATGTACAGTCAGAAGAAAGTGGAAGTAGATTAACTATCTGATGTTCAGGTCCTCAGAGATTTTCCTCAATTAGAAGGATTTACTAATTTGTCAGCTTCCACTCCCTTCAAGTAACCAAATGTTCTGCCCTTCAAATATTAAAAGTGCATGACTGTAGAAAATAAGGAGAGAAATCTAGTGCAACTTTTCCAAGGTTACACTCCTTTTCACATAATTGGTATTTCAACCTAAATATCATGGAATAATAACAAAAGGGGTAGCTTATCTTTTGCTTTTCTCTAACTTTTTCATTTTTAAATATCTCTAAGTGCGTAAAAAGTTAATCCTCAACCTGATATCAGAAATTTGATAGAAGGAAAGATCAAAGATGGATGGTGGAATTGTTATTTAGCAAAAAAAAAAAAAAAAATGTTGGGGGTGTGGAAAAGAAAATCCGTGGCCAGCTTGTCCTTCCCAGTTCACATTGATGAAAAACAGAAAAGGAAAGACAATAATATTGCCATTCCCTTTAACTTTCATAAGCAGATCCTGCATATAAGAGAACCGGAAATGCCTTTGTTTGTTTGCCAATTAAAAATGAAAAGTATTGTTCGAAGTTGGTGTTAATTATGTGTTAATTCGCCTCAATTTTTCAAGGTAAAAAATGGGATTTCCATCTGTTCGATTTAAACAAGAGTATAATTCGACTTTCTAATCTAATAAACCCAAATTGAAACCCAAAACTAAAGAAGAGTAAAAAAAAACACTCGATGAATTTATATTAATTTTATTTGCTTAATACATATCCGCAGGGCTTCAGTTTGAAGTTCATAAGTCCATCCAACAATTCAGAAACCCTATGTGCCAATCAAATCGAGACTCTGCACTAAAGCTAGTGAAAGAAAATGGCCATAAACCAAAATTAAAGATGAGAAAGGTATGGAGATGACAGACAGAAAGAATGAAATTACCATTGAATCACTAGTTTTTTGAGAGTCCCAAAACTCGTCAAGCGGCGGAACTTGTAGTGAGAAATTCTGATAAGAAAATGGGCATAAACCAAGATTAAAGATGAGAAAGGTATGAAGATGAAAGACAGAAAGAATGAAATTACCATTGAATCACTAGTTTTTTGACAGTCCCAAAACTCGTCAAGCGGCGGAACTTGTAGTGAGAAATTCTGATAATAAGGGAAAAGAAGCCCAGTTTCGGCATACATTTTTTGCACCTCTTGCAAAAACTAGCAGAGCTGCTTCAATGGAGTACAAGTCCTTTAGGTAGAAAACAGAGGAGGAACAGGAAAATAATCTGTTTTTGTTGGTTATTAGGGTCAGATGGAAATTAATAATGTTAGTTTCTAAGGGAAGTATTAAGTATATATAAGTATAAAACGATGATGATGATGATGATGATGATGATGATGTAATCCTAATACAATACTACAATACTTGTAGTATTTTATTAGTATTATGCTATTGACAATATACAACCAATATCTACAAATGTCTATACGATATCAACATCATATCATCCAATAGTAGTAGTAGTAACTAGTATTATTATACTGGTAGTCTAGTACTAGTACATACTATTATTGAGCATAATATCATCATGTCTTTTACAGTATTTTACTACTAGGAGGAGGAGTACGTAAGCATAATAGATGCTTTTGAGTTTCTACTTGCGTCTAATATCAAAGGAGGAGTAGCCGCTTTTATTTAGCGTCAACTCCTATTTGATTTGATTTTCATTACTTTACTTTTTATTTATTTTTTTAAATTTATGAAAAAAGTTATTTTATTTTTGCGTTAAAACAATAAGCATTGCATTCCGGGAATATGCTTTCAAATCTTGTAATTTTTTAAAAACATTTATTTTTTTATAAATAAATTTAATAATTTCACGAGTTACCGTTCATCATCGCATGAATAATAACTGGGGTATCAATTTTTTCTTTTCTTTTCTTGTCGTATCTTCTTTCTATATTACACACAACGTGTGTGTGTTTTTGGTGCTAACAGTGACGTCAGACGGCGGCCCCTCCCCACCCCACCCCACCCCCCCCACCCCACCCCAATTAACCCGCTTTATTAATAGAGGTAGAGCAGTGTTGACTTACGTCATTAAAGATTTAAGATTTACTCATTAATATTTCTTCAAAATACTACTAGTAGTAGTACATGCAACGCAAAAGCAATGCAAGGGATTAATTAAAAACTTAAAACTACATTAATCATATATATTGCGAATGTTACGTCATTTTTTAATTATTAATTATGTAAATAAATATTAATTATAATTTTATTGAAAAAATATGTAATAAGTCAAATACTCTTACTCTTATAAACTCTATGTATTAACATAAGTTATAAATTTATGGTAAAAGATCTTAAAAATATAGTTTTAAGGTTCTATGGGTGTGTATAAATGAATAAAGATAAATTTTCTATAATTATTATTTTTAATATTTGGAATGAATTTGATATAATGTTATAGTTGTGTGTAATAATAGTTATAAATTTTGCAAATTGTTGTTATATAATATTCGATTTGGTAGGGAATATTGTTTAATAGGGAATACCAAGACATTTCGCATATCGTTAACTAATTCATCATGCGGAATTATTTCGGATTTATTTCTCGACTCTCTTTTAATGGATTTTTCGAGTTAAACTTGATGTTTGTTATATTGTATCGGTTTAACATTTGTTGCTAACGATAATTCATTTCATATTATCTTAGTCATATATATTTCTTTGAAATTTAGTTGAATAGCTCACCCTTTTACTTTCATTGTTCTTTTCGGAAATGAGAGCGTAGCGAGGGGCTGATCGGGGAGCTGAGCGATAGCTGTCAGGATAATAGCATTAGTAGTCCTTACTATTACATTAAATAGTGTGATAATAAATGTAATGAGTATTCAATTGAGTGTGGATATTATACAGATGATAATATTTGTATTAAAACTCATGACATATGTTTTGTTGTATTTTACACGATTGTTGTATAATTAAGTTGTATTTGAATTTTTTGTCATGTATATTTGGCATTTCAAGATATGATGATACCTATTTTTTGGGGCATCACAATAGGTGTATAAATGGTAAGAAAGATCTCGATCATATTTACTTCCATCGAGATTAAAATGCAAGTATCAAATTATCCTTAAAATGATCTTATAAATATAATTTCACATACCGCATCACATAAATATTATCGACACACGATTATAAAACACACATTGCATGAGATAAAATATATACATAGTAATGTAGTACAGTACAAAGCACACAGCGCTTATGACGATGATTTTTTTCTTTATCATCGTTATACTATACGGAATAATTTATAGCTATAGTTATATATATATATTCAAAAAAAATCGATCGATAGCGAGAGTGTCTTCTATGAGGGATGTATATTTTTTCTCTGTCTCTCTATATATATATATATATCATATATATATATATATATATATAAATATTGACATTTATTATTTTAATTAATGATGAATTTTGATATAAATTATGCTTTATATATTTTTTGTGTATATGTATATAGCCTATAAGTCAAATATACTTTATATAAATATTGAAAACGTTGACATTTATTATTTTAATTAATGATGAATTTTGATATAAATTGTGCTTTATATATTAGTGCTAATAATTTTTTTTAATATTTTAATATGCGAGAGGGGCCCCTATTTTTTTATTTGGGGGTCAAAAAATTATTAGGACCGCGCTGATATATATATATATATATATATAGTATATATATATATATTTTGGGTGGGATTTGGGATATTCCAAGTTAATTGTATTCTAACTTCATTTATTGTTGATAAAAAGATTAGTTAAAAATATTAACACAATCTCTTTATTAGCACAGGCAGATGAGATATGATTTGGTACAGGTGATCCGGACTCTTATAGAATAGGCAGACAAGCTTTGCCCACAATAGAAATGAGATATGTACAAATATATACATTAAATATTTTTTAACTGTTTTTATTTTATTTTTAGTAGTCATAATTTGCGTCTAGAAACAAACAAACTAAAAACTATTCTTGAAAGAGGAATCTAAAATTTATTTATGCAGACAACGAAGAAGAGACAACCATGCTACTTTTTTCAAAATTTCTTCTCAAGTTGATTTAAAATATCTTTAAATTCACATTTAATATGAGTTTATTTTATTTTAATAATACAAACAAATAGTATAATTATAACGTATTAATTAGAAAATGGTGTTGATTGCCTTGTTTGTTACTTATAAAACTTAAATGAAATCATATTATTTTCAATTTTAAATATTTTTGAGTTAAAAACTAACTAAAATTTATCTCAAAACTTTAAATTAAAAATAAAATAAAATTAAATTCTTATTAATTTTCTGAAGGTGCGCTGAGAAAGGAAACTAGAATAGTTCAAAACTACACTTTCTAGAACTACTACTTATTAGTTTAATTAAGAATTCAAAGGTGAAATAGAGTTCAAGTTAGGAAGACATAGTGATACTAGCTAGCTACTACTGGTACTAGTAGTATACTATAATTGAAGAAATGTGGACCAATTGAGTTGACGGCCGGCTGTAAAGTATTCCAAAAGGTTATCATCAGAATTTCAACTAATAAGAGTATATGCCACGCCCTCTTTTGCTTATTCAGTAAAAAAATTAATGTCCAATGAAATGTCATCATGCATGCAGACGGACGGTACATACATACATACATACATACAACCTTAAATTCCCACTTCAGGGGAAATATATATATATATATATAAAAAAAAGTATACTCGGATTTTGTTATGAATATATATAAAAAGTATACAACTGTGTGCTAAAAATTTAAGTTATTTTGTTATTCAGTAAAATGAATCAAAAAAGTTTGATTGTACTCTCAAAATATAAATAATTTAAATATAAATAAATTTTAAAATTTAATAAATTACTCCAACTTATTCAATGTAATTTTTATTAATATGCATGCCCATGCCGGATTCGATTCATCTGAACCAAATCTGAACTTTGTTGTGTTTCTAAATTGATTATGTGGAGCTAAGGAATGCGATGACATGAATCTAGACATAAATATTTTCTTCTTTTTTGTTGGTTTTCAAGCTTTTTGCAGCTACATGCATGAGTGCCCCATTCCATTATTGGATAATCCAGCTTAAATATTCCAGTTTCTAAGTCTGTCTGTCTGTCTGTCAGTCAGTCTAACTAATATAGCGAATTTATTGATTTTGGCCCTTTACTCGTACTTTCAAGCATTTAAATGAAACTTTTGTGGCCTTTGAGAGAAACCGAACAAGGGAATAGAGGACAAAGATGAGAGAGAGAGAGAGAGAGAGAGAGAGATGCCCAAATAATAGTAGTAGTAGTGTACTTGGAAAAGAAAAAAGATTCATGTAAAAAGAATAGGAAAAACAGCTGGAGTCTCTTTTGTCTAATTCTATTTCAGTTGAAACAATTGGACTTGGAATTGCTTTGGGACCCCTATGTATATATATATATATATATTATGCTGCATTATTACTTAATTAATTCCAAAAACTTGAAAACAATTTTGGGGAGAGATAGAGAAAGGGATTAAAAGAGTGGCATCTAATAACTGGTTGACATTGACAAAAGTGGGACTACTAGTTGTATTGTATATATACGAGGGTGAGGGTATGCTGAGCACAAAAACAAATTTGAAGCTTCAACATCAGCCTGCTTGGAAACCAACTTTGACAATTTATAAATCACCCCATAATTTTAATGTTCGTCAATTTCCCTGTCAACATATATATATATATATATATATATATATATGATATATATATATGATTGCTCAGAATATTGCTTCCCTTCCATCATAATTATTTGACACGTACAAACAATTAAAGCACTAGTAATATTGTACCAATTTCAAAAAAAAATCGAATTCACAAAGATTTGAACACTTAAATTCTTTTCTATAATCAAAGTCCTCCCTAATTTACAAATACGAAAAAAAGTTCAATTATACTGCTTAAACCAGCTTTAAAAAGTAATTAAAATGAAAATAATCCCAAATGCAATGGATCCAAAATAAACAGTCAACTAAATTATGCTAATTAATAAAATTACATAAACGGTCTTAAACCCCAATAAATTTCAAAATTCAAAATTTTGACCAGCAATAAACACAATTTAAGAAGGTAATTTTAGTACCACACAAACATAATTAAAACAAAATTGGAAAAGTAAAATAAAATATTTAATAGTCAGTATTTGAAGACTAATTGTCAAGGGTTAATTAAATTAAATAATCAAATTTAACAATAAATATTATTTAATTTAATTTATCATAAATTTATTGACATATAAATTATTTATTTCCTTAAATATCGGTCATAAGGGTGATAAGAATCTAGTAAGTTATTACCGTGCCTCGTTGGTTATGTCTCTTTTTCTTACTTCACGTGACAAAGAGATTATTTATCTAACAAAAAATCTGATAATTTTAAATTTTTATTCATCCACAATAAATTATCTAGATCGTCCAAAGTTTGAAATAAATTTTATTCTATTCGAAAGCACGATACAATTATAATCTTACATTATATGAAAATATATAATCATTACCAATTTTACATATATATATATATATATATATATATACATGATCTTTTTCAAATAACTAAAAAAACGAATGAGGCATTAATTAACGAATTGATTATAAGAAAAGGATCGAACCGTTGTCATACTTATGTAAATTCGAGCTTTTTTATTCTATATAGACGAAAAAAATTATCATTATAATAGATTTATTAAGATCTACATTCGTAGTATATGATATATATATATATATATATATATATATATATATATATATATATATATATATATTCCTATGATGGGACCGAATTATTGATAAATACATAACTCTTATTGGTACGTACTAATAATCCCTTGTACGACGGAGTGTTTGCTTTGTTTTAGGTATTTATGTACTGACTACTGATTATGTTTAGAGGGATAAAAAAACTTATAATCAGACCCCTAGGCCTTGTGTGTATACATGTGATAACATTTTATTTCTGTCGTGATATTTATATATAAGTGTTAACAGGTTTTATTTTTGTCTCAAAAATATATCAAACGATATGTTATCATAATATTTATTGAGTAGATTTGATGATGATTATTATATCATAAATTATTATTAAAATATAGAATGTTATATCATTTGAGACTCATACCATTAAAAATAAGTGTCTTATAAAAAATCGCTTATACATATATTAAAATGGCCATCGATATACGTATAGCGATTTTGATGATAATAAATTTAGTGATATATATATATATATATATAGCGAGATCGTCATCAATCAAAATATATTACTGTGCATTCTCTTTTAGCGATTTTTTAATGATAGTAATGGTTATACTTTTTAACGAGTTTATTTTATAGCGTCAGTTAAAAATATGATTACGATAGATATGTTTTGACGTAAAAAGGCAGAGACGAGATTGTATGTGTATGATGATTAATCGACCAATATATATATATATATATATATATATATATATATATATAATCTAATCTTACATTATTAATAGACTTACTGTACTAAATATGCATATATATATATATATATATATATATATATATATATATATATATGCAATGTTAAGTTTTGTTTGGTATTTCTAAATGATACAACTAGGTACAGAAAGAGACAAAATTACAAAACTATATGTTCTCATTAGATGTTTACTAAATTAGGGTATAGTTCCATTGTTCATTCTTTTTCGGACACCAGACTATAGTTCCCAAGTGGCAAGATAATATTAATAATTTGAAAGTTTTGGACTTTCTGATTCAAAATCATGCATCTTGTCTATCCCACTTGCCATTATTTTTTATTTAACCCACCTAAAGTTTTTTGTCTTCTGACATATATATATTTTGCATATATTATATATATATATATATATATATATATATATTCCTCCACCTCAGCCACTCATTTTTATTTCTTTTTTTATATACGACACATTTACACCACACCATATACCAAACAACAAAGAAGAGAAAAGAGAAATAATCTGAGTATATATATATATATATATATATATATATATATAATTAATTATCCATAACTTATAAATACTATTTTATATTAGCATTTGTATAGGCTTTCAACATTACATTATAGTTAATAAAACGAATTTAAAACATATTTTTTAAATAATATATTTTATTAAAATTATATCGTTTAAGAATTATATAATTAGAACTTTATATATATATATATATATATATATGTATACAGAATATGCAATTTACATACATACTTTAATATGTTTTGATTTTGAGATCAGCCAAAGAGTTGAAGGCAACTATATATTTAATTAATTTGTCCTATATATAGGTATGCCTGTCTAGATAAGGACAATTTTGGTGGGTGCCCTGGTATCTCCCCTTAAGGCATATATACCTTTTTTAGTAGGACTATATATATATATATATATATTTGATTGATTTCTAGAAGTTAATTTATGAAAAAAATATCATGTCATATTGATCAAAATAAAATAAATTATTTATTTGATGGTAGTAAATTACGGGCCGATAAAATGAATCAGGACAACAACTTCATTCTTTGTACAACGGCCTGATGCATTATTTATTACTCCCGTTTTAGATTTTTTTTTGTTATTCTTAATTATTTTGGTTGATATATTTATCCCAGGAGGAGAATTGATCATTATTTTTCTTAAATATAATTATTACTCCACTTAATTTTTTGATCCATATTTATCATTATCTATACTACTTTCTCTCTACTCTTAAGTCTTTCTTTATTCTAAAATATCATGTCTCTTTCATCTATCATTATTATTTGATGGGTGAAGATGTTTTTAAGGGATTTCTTGGTAGTAAATTACGGGCCGATAAAATGAATCAGGACAACAATATTTTTGAACGGAATGGAGTATTTATTTATTTATTTATTATTATTATTATTATGTTCCCTAGAGCCGAACTAACTGTCCAGTATACAATTAATCAATATTCCATTCCTGGACATTTGGAATTTTTGAACTTGAATTTTATTCATTTAATACTTCTGATTCGTTAAATCTTGGGTTCTTGCTTGCCCTGTGAAGTGAAGGAGATTTGGGAACAAAAATGAAACAGAGGATGTATGAAAATGACAAAAGAAATAAATAAATAAAATTACTCTGAGGTCTATTAATGTCCCGGTTCCAGTCCCAGATAAATTGTTTATTTTGGAAATTTGATACCACTAAATATGTCGTCATACATATATAATTATCTGATTTTTATGAAGTTAACTTCATAATAAGTTGGTTAATTAATCAATACAATTATGACATACAAGGAGAGAGATTACTTCACGGTCTACGTATCAATATTGTATTAATCAATTGACCAAAATTAATATCATGTGTAAGACCCCGAAATTTTTTAAATAAAAAGGAATTTCCTTTATTTATTATTTTGAAATAGTAAGGGTTGATTTGATTAATGTGGATAGTTAAGGGTTAAATACGCAAATATTTCAAAATAAGCAAGTGGTTATAAAATATTCATTTTGTCGGGGAATATTCGTTTGGTACGTGGAATATTAAATGCATTGTCGGGAATATTCGTTTGGTCGTAGAATATTAAATCTTTGTTTAAGAATATTAAATGACGGCCTTGACCGTATGTATGGTACCCATGTGAAAGCGATTGGATGGGGAAAGCGACAAAGTTTGGGTGGTTATAAATAACTTGGCGTAGTTATTCTGAATTAAGATCAGTTATTCTCAGATTATCATTTGTTGGAATCTGGCGGTGGTTAAAATCTGATGTCTGGCGTGGTTCAAGAAGATGGCACTCAGGTATTGCGCAGTATTGTTGAATTATTGATTAAATGACGTAAGATGGCACTACTCAATAATTTTCACGATAATTCTTTATTCGATATTTTATTTTATTGATTCAATAATTCTTTGCGTTGGTATTTTATATTATTCTTTGTTTCAATAATTGTCATTTTGCGATATTTCCCATTATCGGATCAATAATTCATATTATTTGAATAATATTATTAGATAACATTATTGGCGATGTCTAGAAAGTTCATACAGGAGAGGTTTGGGTCACCTAATCATACGGCCAAGTAAGGAGAGATCCTTATTGGAAAGCCCTCTCTCTTTTAAGCAGTAGCGGTTGTATAAATGTGATTACATCTTATTATTTGTGAATAATTAATTATTGATTCATATGATAAGGAAATATTTATTTTATATGAATATAAATGATGGATTTATTTATGTGGTTATTAATGAAGGAATTAATGTTGAGGTGTTTTATCGGTATTTTATCGGATTGGAGGTATTAAAAATCAAATCGGGGTTTTGAGATATATTGCGGGGTTATAATTTTTTAATCAAAGCCGTTGGATCGTTGTAATTTTTGGATATGTTATACATACATAAGTTGAGTATATGTCCACAAATTTTGAACGAATTAAAATGCACGAATGATTTGTTGTGAATTTTAAGAGGTGTCGATTCGGAAATTAGGTTTATAATTGATTTTGGTGGAAAATTCTAGAATTGAGTGGGCCCCACTTGTGGTTGGTGAAAAATGTGCTGAATTTTATTTCAAATGTGGTGGGTGGCAATAGTAGCGAGTAAAAGCCATCGTGTGCAGTGGTCAAGTCGCCGCTTGGGAAATTTAACATTTTCTATAAATAGAAATTTAAGTTAGAATTGAAAATCACACTGCAGAAACAAAGTTTTCTCTTCTCTCTATATTATTGGCGTATTTTGTGAGTATTTAGATACTTTGAGAGTTCTCATTCGGTCTGAAGTTTCATTCAAACATCACCTTGAGCCTTTCCTTCCAGAAATCTTGATTCTTTGAGGTAAGGGATGTTATTTTCTTCTCAAATGATATTAATTCTTGATATCATTATCTTTGAAATATTGGTTGGTACTTTTTATCAAATTTGGAACTTTTTTCGTATCGGGGTTACTATTCATGAGTTCTTATTCACGAAGTTCTTATTCATGAGTTCTTATTCACGATTCTTATTCATTTAGTCTTATTCTATTAAAAAGCGTGAAGATGTTTTTTTGTGGAATTTCTATCTTTTGGTGTGAGTTTCTTATTCACGATATCTGACTATTCACGATATCTGACCTATTATTCACGAATACTAAGACTATTCAATCGAAAATGAAAATTTTTCTTTTCGTCTAAAATATCTATTCGGATACTAGCTTTGATTGTATCCATGTTTTGATCATTCTTGAATTTTACAATTTATGATTATTTTTGGGGTATTGTTGGACGTGGATAAAACAAAGTCTGAATCCTTAATCCTTAATCCTTGTCATTTTGTTTCTTTGGATTCATTTCTTTAAAAATATTTTCATCATCCTCGGTCTTAAATGATGATATTAGTGAATATCTTTGGCTGTAGTAGTGAGAAAAGATGAATGATTTCGAAGAATATCTTTTGGCCCCGTAGTCTAAAGATGAGCGAAGTGTGTTTAAAGTGTTTAAATGAACACGACCGATCGATGAATATCTTTGGCCTTTAGTGCAAAGATGAGCAGTGTTGAGATGAACACTGACCGATTGATGAATATCTTTGGCATCTGTAGTGCAAAGATGAATATTTGATTTGAGATGAATATTGATTGATATTCTGAGGATAAAATATTGATGATGGATTATTAAATTCATAGATTATAGTAGATTTCATTCTCTACGTAACTCTTTATGAATTATTATTTCCGCTGCGAATATTGATCTGAAACTTGTTGTCTATTGTATTCTATCAGATTTTTTCCTGTTGGAGACTAACGATAATTTGTTGTATATTATCTTAGTCATAACATTCTTTCTTGGGCTAGTTGAGCTCACCCTTTTCCTTTTTTGTTCCATTTTTTCTCGGGAGGCGAGAATATAGCGAAAGTATTAGTCGGGGTATGGAATGAAGGTTTTAGAAAAGATGGTTTAGTAGTCCTCACCATTATTGTAAAATAATGTATCAATAAATGTGATGAGGATTTATTTGAGTATAAATATTGTACAGAAGATAATATTTGTATTTAAACTCACGATTTTATTGTTGTGATAATAAAGTTGTAGTTGTTTTACATCATACCGTGTATTTGGCATTTCGAGAATGGGTTGGATGGAATGGACCTATTTTGGGGTCGTCACACGGTTGGTATCGAGCTTAGGATATGATCTCTGGCGGAGATCGGGGAATAGAACTAGGAGGGAGAGGCGAGTAAATCCTTCGCTATTAGTGTGTCCTACCTAAGCTTATTTGTTAGTTGGTCAAGATATAGGGATATTATGTGATAATTGATTTCCTTAATTAACCCTTGTTTTATGACAAGATTTGAGAATGTCGATCGAGAATATTAATGAGTGGAGTAAATGAGACCGTGGAGATGCTCATCTTAACAACGAGGAGAAGCGTGCAACAGTGGCAATGTACCTCCTGTGAATAACACCACCTTTGAAGCGGATGATGAGCGGGGATGTTTAGAAGCTTTTTGCGGTTCATGCAAAATCAGACGAGGAGACTCGTGTTCAAAATCTGAGGAGGAGATGATAGCGATTCACACGGGTGGTCACACCAAGACGATCAAAGAGTTGGGACCACGAGTGCGGGGAAAGCGAGATCCGATCATGGCGGAAACATGGGTCAAGCAAATTACCAAGATATTCGATGTCTTGGGATGCGAAGAACGAAAGAAAGTTCCATTCGCTACTTTTATGTTAAAGTGGCGAGGCGATTCTTGGTGGGAATCATGAAGCGTACCCTTTCATTTGCATTTTCTCGTATACGTGGGAGAGCGTTTGAAGCGATTCGAACGACAAGTACTTCCACGAAAGTATTAAATATATGAAGGAAGTGGAGTTTATTAGATTGGAAGCGAGAATAATATGGCGGTGTCCCAAAGACGAGGCGAAGTTTGCGGAGTTATCGAGTTTGCACCTCATTTGGTGGAGAATGAGGAGCGTATGACGCGGATGTTTCGAGAGGTTTGAAACCCAAGATACGTCGATATCTCATTTCTCATAAATTTTCTCTCTATTCGGATGTTGTAAAGAGGGCTCGATTGTTAGAAGGCGAGATAACGAAATGCGTTCAACCGAGGGACCATAACGAGGATCATACCAAAGATAGCGATCATCGAATAACGATAACCGGTGGAGAAAGAAGAATACGGACAAAGGCGGTAACCACTCTGGTGGTAATCGTGGCCGTGAAAATAGAAAGAAGCGAGTTGGGAAGAGATTTTAAAAAAGGAGATTCAACAACGACCATGTGAAGGCGTCGGCGCCAATGTGGCTGGTTCCAAGGGAGAGAAAAGACCATCGGTCGTATGTTACAAATGCGGAAAGAGGGACATATCATTCAAAGCGCCCACAACAGTTTAAGGTATGCTATAATTGTGGAAAAGAAGGACATATCGCTCGAGATTATACGATATCGAAACCTAGTGCGGTGAGGCGGTGACTCAAAAGGATGTCCCGGAAAAGTCAAAGTCAGCGATTCACGGAAGAAGCGTTTGTCGTGGCCGGTAAAAAATCGAGGAACCCGAACGAAGTTAGCAGGTTAGTTAATTATAAACTCTTGCGAAGTTTATACCTTACTAGAATCTGGGTTCTACCCATTCTTTTATCTCTCTTGCTTGCGCTCAGCGTTTGAACTTGACTACGGAGAAATTAGACTTTGACTATTTATGGAGACTCGTTAGGAGAAACTTTCATTACATCCGTTGTTTAGAAATCTTGCTTGATTCAGGTTGGCACTTATCACATTACTGTTAACCTTATTTCTATAGAGATATTTGCTTTTGATGTGATTTTAAGGTTAACTACTCATCATGCCAAAATTGATTGCTTTTGTAAGGTTGTTAGTTTTCATATTCCTAAGAAACCTGTTATTCGAACTCAAGCAATCAAAACATTGTAGTCAAACATTTTCATATCAAGCCGTGAAGTCATTCGTTTATTACGGATGTCAAGTTTTCTTAGTCCATGTTATGGATTTGAATAAAGACACGTCAGATTTGAATAATATTCTTGTTGTTATTGATTTTTTCTGACGTATTTCCTGAAGAATTTATTGGCTTACTCCCAAAGACTGATATTAAATTTTGTATCGACTTTGAACCCGGTACAAAACTCATTTCTAAAATCTCATATCGAATGGCTCCTATTGAACTTCAGGAGTTAAAAATTCAACTATAGAATTTGGTACCGAGCCTTTATCTTGTGACTTCCTTTATGGAATTCACCTAAGCCGGAACTCTCTGTAAGGGACGTCATATTAGATGCGATAGTAAAGCGATAGGTGTCATTGTGACGTCTTATCAAGGTTGGGATATGAGTCGCGATTGAGAACAACCTAAGTCGAGTAATCGAAATGCGTAGTTTTCAGGCTTAGTTGGTTATTATCGGAGATTCGTTGAAGGATATTCTCGAATCGCTATCGCGGTGACTTCGTAGAGATACAAAATTCGAATGGAGCAAGGAATGTGGGAAGAGCTTGAAGAACTCAAGAGGAGACTCATTTCAAAGACATGTTACGACCATGCCATCCTGGAAAAGCGAGCGTGGTAGGCGGCGTGTTGAGTAGAAGATCATTATATACAAATACGAGTACGATATTGTCAAAGACTAATTTCAGTATAATTTTCAAATAATAGAGATGGAGATGAAAACTCTAGGTACCCACGTGATGATATACTGAGTATAATCGACTTTAATCGATAAAGTTAAAAGGCTGCTCAAGCCTCGGGCCGGGTGATGATGTATGAAGAAGAAAATAAAAGAAGGAGCTATTAGGAAGCGAGAATTGATGAAGAAGGAATACTTGAGTCCACTCTGACTTTGTGTTCCTAACGACTACGATTTGAAGTACAAGATTATGATGGAGGCACACAATACACCGTTTGCAATCCATCACGAAAGTACTAAAATGTATCGTGATCTTGACATACATTTTGGTGGAACAATATGAGAGAGAGATTGCAAAGTTTATCTCGATGTGTTTAACTTGCCAAACGTGTAAAGGCGGAGCATCTTGTACCTAAGGGTCCGTTGCAACCACTTGAGATTCCGGAATGGAAGTGGGAACACATTACTATGGATTTCGTTACGGGTCTTCCTGCGGTTTCTCAAGGCATAGATGCGATTTGGGTTATTGTTGATAGATTAACCAAGTCTACTCATTTCTTACCGATACGAGAAACTTATTTCCTTGAACGTCTTTCTCGTATGTACGTAAATGAGATTGTGAGATTGCATGGCATGCCAGTATCCATAGTTTTAGATCGTGACCCAAGATTCACTTCATGATTTTGGGTTAGTTTGTAGAAAGCTATAGCACGGAATTTACGATTCAGTTTGGCATACCATCCTCAAACGGATGGGCAATCAGAAAGGACTACTCAAACTCTTGAAGATATATTAAAACTCTGTGTCCTAGATTTCAAAGGAAGTTGGGATAAGTACTTGCCATTGGTGGAATTCTCATACAACAATAGTTATTAAACAAATATAGGCATGGTTCCATTCGAAGCATTATATGGACAAAATGTCGATCTCTGATATGTTGGGACGAGACGAGGTGGGTGAAGCAACATTGTTGGGACCCGAAAGTTAGATGCGTATGACACCGAAAAGATCAAATGATTCGACAACGATACAAAGCGGCACAAGATCGAAAAAGAGTTATGCGGATCTTCATCGAAAGGACGTGGAATTTAATGTAGGGGATCATGTATTGTTACGAGTTGCTCCATGGAAGGGAGTTACAAGATTTGAAGAGAGGAAAGCTCGAATCCACGATTTATTGGTCCATTTCAAATTCTTGACCAAGTAGGAAATGTAGCCTATAGACTTGCGTTACCTCAAAAGTATGTCTCGTGTTCATAATGTGTTTCACATATCGTACTTCGTAAATATGTGAAAGACCGAACCACGTTATTGAGTTAGAGCAGGACGAGATAATAGAAGACTTAACGTATGAGGAGGTACTGCCAAGATCTTGGATAGAAAGGAGCATGCCTCCTACGTAAGAAAGGTCATACCACAAGTTAAAGTTTTGTGGAGGAATCATGCTTATAGAGAAATGACACAGGGAATTGGAAGCGGAAATGAAAGCGAGGTATCCTCACCTTTTGAAACACACAGAGTACGTACGTCAATTTCGAGGACGAAATTTCATAAGGAGGGAGGTTGTAAGACCCGAAATTTTTAAATAAAAGGAATTTCCTTTATTTATTATTTTGAAATAGTAAGGGTTGATTTGATTAATGTGGATAGTTAAGGGTTAAATACGCAAATATTTCAAAATAAGCAAGTGGTTATAAAATATTCATTTTTGTCGGGGAATATTCGTTTGGTCGTGGAATATTAAATCTTTGTCGGAGAATATTCGTTTGGTCGTAGAATATTAAATGCTTGTCGGGGAATATTAAATACGACTGGTAGCATGACCATGTATGGGCCCCATAACGAGAAAAGCGATTGGATGAGGAAAAGCGACAAAGTTTGGGTGGTTATAAATAACTTGGCGTAGTTGTTACAATTAAGGCTGTAGTTATTCTGAGTTAAGGCATTGGAATACCCGGTGGTTAAAATACGATGTCTGGCGTGGTTGCACAAAGATAGCACACGGTATTACTGCAGTATTGTTGAATTATTGATTCGCACGTAAGATGGCACTACTCAATAATTTTCACGGTAATTACTTTGTTGATATTTTATTTTATTGATTCGATAATTCTTTGCGTTGGTATTTTATATTATTCTTTGTTTCAATAATTGTCAAACAATATGATATTTCCCATTATCGGATCAATAATTCATATTATTTGAATAATATTATTAGATAACATTATTGGCAATGTCTAGAAAGTTACATCAAGGAGAGGTTTGGTCACCTAATTGCGCGCGAAGAAGGAGAGATCCTTATTGGAAAGCCCCTCTACTCTGGGAGCGACTGGTTGTCATAAATGTGATTACATACTTTATTATTTGTGAATAATTAATTATTGATTCATATGATAAGGAAATATTTATTTTATATGAATATAAATGATGGATTTATTTATGTGGTTATTAATGAAGGAATTAATGTTGAGGTGTTTTATCGGTATTTTATCGGATTGGAGGTATTAAAAATCAAATCGGGGTTTTGAGATATATTGCGGGGTTATAATTTTAATCCAAACCGTTGGATCGTTGTAATTTTTGGATATGTTATACATACATAAGTTGAGTATATGTCCACAAATTTTGAACCGAATTAAAAATGCACGAATGATTTGTTGTGAATTTTAAGAGTGTGTCCGATTCCGGAAATTAGGTTTATAATTGATTTTGGTGGAAAATTCTAGAATTGAGTGGGCCCCACTTGTGGTTGGTGAAAAATGTGCTGAATTTTATTTCAAATGTGGTGGGTGGCAATAGTAGCGGGTAAAGCCATCGGGCTTGGTCGAAGTGATGCCTTGGTGGGCTAACATTTTCCTATAAATAGAGAAATTTAAGTTAGAATTGAAAATCACACCGAAACAAAGTTTTTCTCTTTCTCTCTATATTATTGGCGTATTTTGTGAGTATTTAGATACTTTGAGAGTTCTTTATTAAGTCTAAGTTTCATTCAAACATCACTTGAGCCTTTCCTTCCGAAATCTTGATTCTTTGAGGTAAGGGATGTTATTTTCTTCTCAAATGATATTAATTCTTGATATCATTATCTTTGAAATATTGGTTGGTACTTTTTATCAAATTTGGAACTTTTTCATGTCGGAGTTCTTATTCATGAGTTCTTATTCACGAGTTACTATTCATGAGTTACTATTCACGAGTTCTTATTCACGAGTACTATTCATGTAAAGCGTGAAGATGTTTTTTGTGGAATTTCTATCTTTTGGTGTGAGATTACTATTCACGTATCGGCCTTTATTCACGATATCTGACTATTATTAACGAATCAAGACTATTCAAGAAAATGAAAATTTTTCTTTTCGCGTCTAAAATATCTATTACGGATACTAGCTTTGATTGTATCCATGTTTTGATCATTCTTGAATTTTACACCTTTGTGATTATTTTTGGGGTATTGTTGGACATGGATAAAACAAAGTACGAATCCTTAATCCTTAATCCTTGTCATTTTGTTTCACTTGGATTATTTCTTTAAAAAATATTTTTCATCATCCTCGGTCTTAAATGATGATATTAGTGAATATCTTTGGCCCGTAGGTGAAGATGAATGATTCTGAAGAAGAATATCTTTGGCACGTAGTGCAAAAGATGAGCGGTGTTTAAATGAACATGACCGATGATGAATATCTTTGGCCTTTAGTGCAAAGATGAGCAGTGTTGAGATGAACATGATGGATTGATGAATATCTTTGGCACGTAGTGCAAAGATGAATATTTGATTTGAGATGAATATTGATTGATGTTCTGAGGATAAAATATTGATGATGGATTGTTAAATTCATAGATTATAGTAGATTTCATTCTCTACGTAACTCTTCTATGAATTATTATTTCATTGCGAATATTGATCCGAAACTTGTTATACATCAGATTCTATCGATTTTTTCCTGTTGGAGACTAACGATAATTTGTTGTATATTATCTTAGTCATAACATTCTTTTCTTGGGCTAGTTGAGCTCACCCTTTTCCTTTTTGTTCCATTTTTTCGGGAGGCGAAGAATATAGCGAGTATAGAAATGAAGTATGGAATGAAGGTTTTAGAAAAGATGGTTTAGTAGTCCTCACCATTATTGTAAAATAAATGATCAATAAATGTGATGAGGATTTATTTGAGTATAAATATTGTCAGAAGATAATATTTGTATTTAAACTCATGATTTTATTGTTGTGATAATAAAGTTGTAGTTGTTTTACGTCCAGTGTATTTGGCGACTCGAGAATGGGTTGGATGGAATGGACCTATTTTGGAATTAAATCACATCATTCTAAACACTCCCCGATTCTAACTATTACGTACAACCTCCCAAGTATTTTCTCAATGCATACATAGGGATGCGCAAGTTTGCATATGCATTTGAATTTGTGTTAGTCGTCAAAGTAATATTTATCGACGCTATATTTATTTGCAAGAATTATATTTAGAATTTGACTATTAATTACAAGTCTCTTATTTATTTTTAAAAATAGACTTAGAGAGTTGATACTATTAGTTCCGAGATAATAAAATAACTTGAAATGAAAGATTATTTAATATCATGTTCAGCTAGTTATTATAATCAAAAATGCTATGTGGACATGAAAATTGGATATAAGTGTATTTGAATTTCACTTAATTGTATTTTGACCCCAGTGATGGGTAAAAATATAAATAGGTGAAGTTCAAATACATTAATGTCCAATTTTCATGTCCACTTAGAAGAGCTCTATTATAATCCCTATCATTTGATATTAAAAATTTGTGACAAAATTAACTCTTAACTTTGTTTAAAAATACCGATGTATCTTATCCTATATATTTATACTTAAACCAATGAGAATATGATATATTTGTTATTAGTATAGTAAGGATATGATAATTCAAACATTAAATTTTATCCAATCTTTTAAATAATCATGGACAAAACAAATATAATATGAAATTATTTTAAGTTATCCCATAAATAATCTCATAAAAATAAACATGTGACTATGACTATTTAATTTTAAGATTAATAGTCTTGTGAATATAATTCATGTGAATATAATTTTGAAATTATAATCTTTGTAAATAAATATGACAAAAATATTTAATGCAGATGTGGTTATAGACCATGCGGAATCGTGTACAAAAACAATGACAATGTTTGAAATAATACCTAATATATATGAGAGTAACATAATTTAATTGATACTCTCTCAAGATGATAGAAGGTATAAATTAATTTTGTCTTTTGGATGATATAAAGCAAATAAAGTGAATGGTAACAAAGTTATGTAATAGGGTACATAAATTATATTTTGTTCATTTTTTTTTAGAGACGAGAGGAGATATAAATACATTAATTTTGCAGTGGAAAACCATCATTTTCTCCATAAATATATACTGCCAGAGTTGGTGATTTTAGAGGGACAAATTTGGCTCCCTCTTAATATACATTCCCTTCAATTTTATATAGAGCAAAGGTGCAAAAATGTCTTTAATGTTTACCTTAAAATTTCACTTTTAACGTGAACTTTTTTTTCTTCCAACGGTGCTTTATAAAATGTAGTTCAAATATGCTCTTCTCGTATGTTAATTTATTTTTGATATGACTGACACTGCCAAATTTGGTGACGTGTCAAAATTCATTAACACAAATAATTAAAAGACCCGAATATTTATTAATTATTAATTATTTGTTTAAACAAAATAAATAATTAATAAACAAATAAATATTTATATTTAATTTATAAATGTAGCAGAGATCCATAAAACTGAAGGAGCTGAAATCATCAGTTAAAACATGGCTTCATCATCACCATTATCATCATCAATGTTCTCAACATTAGCTTCCACTCTAATTTCACAAACAAATCGAACCTCCCTCTTTCCCCACTTCACAAAAATTTTATTTCTTCTCCACCAACCACCACAGACAACTTCCCACAAAAGAAGTGGCGACAAGCGTAATATTCACCCCAACTTCCATCAAACCTCTCTTAATCGTCCCTCCGACGGCTGCATATCAGTCGGTCACGCCACCAGCCCTTGTAACGATAATAACAATTTGTAGTTTAGATGGCGCTTCAGCCCCTTCACGTCGTCAGTGTCGCGTATTAATTTTTTCAGATCTACAACTATGCAGATCTACTATATTTTCTTTTGCTTTATTTTATTTTCTTGCCTTGTTAAAATTGTTGTTATTGTGTTCTGGTTTATCTTATTGTGGGTGATGCTGTGATGGTGGTGATGAAATTTTTCGGTGGGTGACTTCATTCCATCTTTTCTTTTCTTTTTTTGATTTGGGCTATGGTGGTGTTGTGATGGGTGGTGTTAACGCCTTAACGTTAGGCGTAGGTGGTGGTAGTAATTCTGTTGATGGCGTGATTTTGAGAGGCGGCGGTGCATGGTGGTAGATTTGTTGGTGGTAGATAGCGGGATCTGGATTTTGTTGGTGGATCATGGTGGTATATGCCGACAGATCTGAATTTTGTATTTTGTTAATGGTGTTGATGTTGGTGGTGGTGGTTCACAACATTGAAACCTAAAAATTAGCAGAAGAAATAATTAGAGAAGAATACTAAAAAAAACTTATTTCACTACATATTGATATGATAATTATTTATAAAAATAAGCGAGAAATAATTACTTACCTAATATATAATTACTTAAAAAAATGGGTCATTTTCACATAATCATTTTTACTTAATAAATAGAACTAATTAATAAAATATACATAATAAATAAATTATAAAATACACATTAAATATTATTTTTATATACATATCACACGTCAACAAATCTGGTCAAGTGTCAGTCATATCAAAAATAAATTAACATTCGTTCGTCTAGCTGACATTTTTTTTAATGGAAAGGGCATATTGGAGTTACGTTTTATAACGTTAAGTGTACTTTTGAAAAAAAAGAAGTTTAGGATGAAAGTGAGATTTCAAAGTAAACATCAGGGATATTTTTGCACATTTGCCCATTTTATATAATACACCAAGATCTTAATAATTTTGTTAATTATGATGAAAATATGATAATAGACTGTTGATGATTTTAAGCATTAATTCTATAAAAAAAATTAGAATTATTAAAAATATTTTTATTGTCAAAAGTTTTAAAAAAAATTCAACTACTGAAATTTTGATAAAAAATTTATATGTTAATCAAATGATAAAAAATTTATATGTTAATCAAATGATGAAAAAGTGTTGAATTAATTTTATTTTTAGGATGATTATATTATTTAATATTATAAATCAACAAAATGATGTTGATTTCAAATATACAATTTTAAACTATAAAAATGATATATTTGAGAGAATTAAAGGGTATGTGTTGTGGAATGCGGAGGATAACCAAGTCCAATAAAGACCTGTGACCGGCTAGTCAAAGCACGAATTTGACAAGTAGCCAAATTCGCCAAAACGCGAATACAGCGCCCTTGCCGCACTTAGGAGTTAGGACTGACTAAAAACTAAAGATGGCGTGGCGTGGCGTGGCGTGGCGTGGCGTGGCTTATCAGGATAATGGCAAGTCCAAAACGCATAAACCTCTGGCTATGCTGCACCCCGGAATCCAAATTTGATAATATGCATAAAACATACTCTTTCAATTCGGCTTTATCCACTTACATTGGAAAAATAATATTATGGGGATGACGGCAAATTCTCCATTCCACTCTTTTCCAGGCAATCTCCGGGAAAAGAACGCCGACGGAAGGCCCTTATTCACCCAACCTTATGGCATCATTACCCATCAACCCCATTCTTATTGTTATAAAAATAATCGAAACCCAAAGCCTAAGCCTAAATCTTTTTTTCTTCATCAGAAGCAACACTCTCTCTCCTATTTCCGCCTCCTCTGCCCCTGCTGCTATTACTACTACTAGAAGTGATTCAAGAATTCAATTGACTGATTTAAAGGAAAATTCCAGTAAATGGGAATGGAAAGGCAACTCTATTAATTACTTTGTTTATAAAGCTACCCAAGAATCTTCTTCAAATCCTCCTGTGCTTCTGGTTCATGGTTTTGGTGCATCCATCCCCCACTGGCGCAAGAACATCAAGGTAATAGCTCAAACTCGAACCGTTTATGCAATTGATCTTCTTGGGTTTGGTGATTCTGACAAGCCCACAGGCTATGAATACACAATGGAGAAATGGGCTGGCTTAATTTTAGATTTCTTGAATGAAATTGTTCAAAAACCAACTGTGCTTATAGGAAACTCTGTTGGTAGCCTTGCTTGTGTGATTGCTGCGGCTGATTCCACTGAATCATTGGTCCAAGGCCTTGTTTTGTTAAATTGTGCAGGGGGTATGAATAATAAGGCCATTGTTGATGATTGGAGGATTAAACTTTTACTGCCTCTGCTTTGGTTTATTGATTTCTTGTTGAAGCAAAAAGGGATTGCTTCATTTATTTTTCAAAGGGTCAAACAGAAGGAGAATTTAAAGAACATTTTGTTATCTGTTTATGCAAATAAAGAATCCGTGGATGATGAGCTCGTAGAGATTATCAGGACTCCGGCAGATGGTGAAGGGGCAATTGATGCTTTTGTTGCCATTGTGACAGGGCCTCCCGGTCCAAATCCAGTCCAGTTAATGCCTAAAATTAGTATACCTGTCCTAATATTGTGGGGCGATGAAGATCCATTTACACCTCTTGATGGGCCTGTTGGTAAATACTTTTCCTCTCTTCCTTCTCAAGTATCAAATATTAGTCTCTCTGTTTTGAAGGGGGTAGGGCATTGCCCTCATGATGATAGGCCAGAGTTAGTCCATGAAAAGCTGCTCCCTTGGCTGGCCCTTCTTCCTGCTGCTTCATGAGGAAAGTTTTTGTATATTGTAATTTGACAGCATTCATAATTCAGTTACATATATTCCAGATTTTGTTTTTTTCTTTGAATATATATTTATACAGAACATAAAAACCATCCACTTCATAAAAATAAATAATGTTACTATCACATAAAAAAAGTTACAATATGTTTACATACACATGCATACTGCGGGCTCACATGCGGGATTTTCACAATTAATTATCTTTTAGTCGTATATTTACATCGCGATTAATTATAGTTTCAAATCAGACTAAAAACTTTTTATCTTTGTGGTTATATGCGATTCAAATCATCAGATCAAGGATCTAAAAAGAAAGATATTGAAAGAAGGGGAAATAATGTTAATAATAAATAAATAAAGAATCTAATCTAACAATACTTTTTAGCAAGTCATTTTGTTGTAACTAGTAATACTATTTTTAGATAGTAAGTAGTAATAGTATTTTTGGCCGTTTTATAATAGGAGTTGAGAAGATGGTAGATGGGGGTATTTTACAATTTGTTGATATGACATACTCTATCTCAATTTTTATGGGGGACTGAAAACTAAATTAAAGTAAGGGTCCTTTACATAAGTATACAACAAATAAAAAATAATTACACTATTAGTGCATCAACTAAATAATTACAAAAATAATAATCTTCTCATATTTATTTATAATATTAATATCCTTAATTTAGGGAAACACTCATCCGCTTATTCTTTTCTCTCTACCGCCTCCTCTCCTCCCCTTTCGTCCTCCTTCCTTGTCTTGTAGATTCATTGTCATTGTCTTCAATCTTTGCCGGCCATGGCCATGGCCGCTTCAACACTTTGAAGATGTAGATCTTGTAAGTCTTCTTCTTCTTCTTCGTCTTCTTCTTCTTCTTTTTTTCTTCTTCTTCGTCCTCCTTCTACGGACGATCCTCTTCCTTCATCGTCGCCAATTTAAACACCTTAAAGTTGTAGATCTATAGATCTTGAAGATGTAGCCGCCATGGACGTCGATCTCCTCATTTTAGCTACTAGTTTATTGCTTTCAACACCTCCGCTTCTTCCTCTTTTTTTCGTCTCTCCTCATTCGCCACCGCACGCCATGGACGCCGATCTCCTCATCCATTACCGCCACAACAGGTCCGTAAATTAAAAGGAGAAGATGATAAATTTTAGTGCAGATTGGTAGCCAAACATTTATACAAAGGTAACCATTTTAGTTTTTGTGAGAATCAAGAGAAAAATTTCAAATCTTCAGCAGTAACCATTTTGTTTTTATTGGTTACATTTGTATTAAGGTCCAGTGCAAGTATTTTAATTTCCAATAAATAAGCTATCAATCGATTTAAAAAAAATCTATAAACGCATTTTTAAAAATAAATTAGTAACCTAATAATCTTGTATTCAGATTTACTTTGGTTTGAATGTTTACTACCAATCCATTTTCTATGAAAAAATCAGAATGTCCATATATCAGACTACCAATCCTTCTTTTGATTCAAGCAAACTTTGTATATATTATAAATAGAGATGAGAGTTGAGGCGCTTTTATTTTTTTTTTTCTTCTTCTTCTTCTTTAACAATGGTCGTATGCATGAATAAGAAAGGTTATGGATTGGAGTTATGGATGATTATGGAAAGTAGTTAGTTAGCGGAGGGATAGAAGGGAGGAGAGAGGAGAGAGAAAGTAAAACACATCCCATAATTAAAGGAAGCATAAATATGTACTAATAATGAAAATAAAATTTTAAAAATATTAATTGTGTAAATATTTAATGAGTGCACTTTTCTTGTAATTATGTTTTTAAATGTACTATAAAATGTATTTGTTTGAGAAGATAGTAGATGGGGGTGGGGGAGAATATTTAATGATAATTTCTTGATGTGAGTATGTCACATCAATAAATTATAAAATAGTTATAGAATAAATCGTTGCGGTGCTCAAATAATTTAGAGGTGATTCAAGTTGGCACCAGACAAGTACTACAAATTGAGACCAAACTAAGTAGTATGCTGCTGCTGCTGCTGCTGCTGCTGCTGCTGCTTTTGTCAGACGAATCAAAAGGGTTGGGTTTTGTCTCCCTTGGAGAAAGGGAGAGTAGAAACAAAAAGGTAATATCTCTCTAGAAGATTTGCTTCGACCTTTTTCGGTTGTACATTTTGATTCTTTTTGGATGCTTCTCCCTCAATTATTGATTAAGCAATCCAAAATACGAAAAGCAATAAAAACAAGAATTAACTATCGGTTGAGGAGAGGAGAGAGAAGATTTTATTTTTTAATAAAAAAAAATGTGATATCGGTATTAGTTGAGTTGATGCTTACGGTGGTCTTATGCTCTTAATTAATAGCAATGGCATGGCCCTGTGCGCATGGACTAACAAGAAAAAACACAACCGTAGTTGCATGCTACACATATACACGTGCTACTACAACACACTCATAAAATAAGTTGGATATGCACGTGCTGGCACATATACAACAACACATAAAATAAGTTACTACTACTACTAAACTTGTAATTTCTAATGTACTACACTACTCCCCCATACCAAACGGGTACTTTTAAAATAGAATAATTAAAAAAATGACGATATCGTAATTTATTCATCCCACTCTGATTCTAAATCAAACTAAACCTGACTATGGCGGGTGAGTGTATGTATACAACAGGAAGGGGTCTGGTCTGGGTACTGTAATGATCCTTACGGCGTCAGATCAATTCTATACCTACTACTAATGGATAGAGAGGTGCTAGTTTACAAACAACTTTTGATATTTTCTGTAATTTGAATACCAATTTCTTACATTCAATAATAATATTCTGAAGGATCCGATTTACAAGACTTAGTTTTTAGATATTATATATATTTCTCACACCAATCCCCTTCTATATTGAAAAATTTGGGGAAAAAAGTCTTGCCCAATTGTGAGAACTTACAACTATTTATAAGACCAGAAAGCAATACGTTCCTCCTAACCAATGTGTTTTGGAACAGAAACCCACTTATTATCACAATTTAAGGCCAAAGTTTTGCTTACAAACACCAAACCTTTTCTTACTTCTTGTTACCCAGTCCAAGTTAAAATAAATTCAACTTGGTTATGCTGGGTTTATGTCGCCATCTGCTTTTCAGAATCAGATATGCATGCCCCCTCCCCATCCCATGCTTTATCTAACCCGAAACACGAGCATGGAAGAAATATATATGGGGTATTGCTTTACGGAGTCGAGCTTACTGACACCGTACATCTACGATGCCCACTTACTATTCATGTGAAGAGAAAACTTGTGCAATTAACATCTTTACTTGAGAAATACAAAACCACTAAAAGTTGAGATAAACTAGTAAAATATTTCCAGAAAAGGGTAAATAGATCAACTCCACTCAAAAATATGACCAACTCATATAGGCGAGCACAAAATCAAGTATCAACCATGAACCCAAAAAACTCATATAAACATAATGTTCTATGAAATGCTATCTACTGCTATATAAGTCTGAGGCACGTCTCTAAGGAAACCTGATTCAAAACACAGCACTTATTCCCAAGATGAAAGATTTTACTTTGAATCAACACACTGCTTGCAAAACAAACTTCTCACTCAGCACATTTTTGCATTTGAAAAGTCCATCTCTGGGTGCTGCACGGATTCAGATTCCACATGATTATATATATATATATATATATATATATATAGAGAGAGAGAGAGAGAGAGAGAGAGGGAGGGAGAGAGGGAAGGCACACTGACAGATAATCAAGTGCTCACCTCTGCCATAAATTTCTTCATTATATCTTGCTTTTGCATATCATCACTTGTTGGAAGGCCCATGGACTTCTGGCGCTGGTCAAACTACAAACCAGCATTTGAAGTTAGATCAAGGAGAGCAAAATATGCACGATTAAAAAGGAAATGACATGAATTCTCAGCCAAAAACATGAAATAATTGAATTTATAGAGAAGTTTATCACCAAATCGTAATCAAGGGATATAACATTTAACTATGTGAAAGAGAACAAAGCATGACAGAAACAAAAAAGAAAACCTAAACACGTAGTAGTAAAAACAATGCAATTAAAGACAAAAAAGGAAATCAATATACACCATAGTAATTAAAGCTTTGTTATAGCAAGCTCTTAACCATCATCTTCTCCACAGTTGATCGTGTTTCTGGGTCAAGATCAGATAGCTTGCTGCTCTCAGGTTCTACTTTCTGAGTATCAATCTCAGGATCACCTTTAACCAAATACTTCCACCATTCCATTTGGTTTTGCTTGGTAAGAAGTACAGAGATAGACTTCTGGTCCTCTGGAAGATGAGAACAAGGTCATGTAAATCCAACAATGAAAGGAAAAATAAATCATAGTGAACAACAACCACTATGCTATATGGCCATAAATTAGACAATAATTCCCAGATTCAAGGATCATCACTAGACAGGCCCTAATACATCTACCAGCATACTGACAGGTTCACAAATTAGTTTCCAGGTCAATAAAGACGTACAACTCGATTGAAGGAGTAATACTAATGCTACATTCAATGCCCTATCAAAAATTCAACTAGAAAGATCTAATAGTGTGTTCACATTAGATGGTGAATTTTTTTACCTAAGCTCCAAAAACAATCATCAACCTTTAGAGATTGAAAGAGCTCCCCCTGCAAGTGTGTCAAGAGAAAGTGAATCATAATGAATCAAATAGACACCTAAACGAATTTATCTTCTAAGAGTACCACAATTAGCAACAAATTGAAAAAATATCCTAACACACACTTACATCAATTATAGGAGGCTGACCCTTGAGTCCAACTTTTAGATGGTTCTTCTTTATCTCACATACAATAAACCTTGATTTTGTTCCAGGAGGTACACGAATGTTAATGTTAACCTCTTGCAGGGATTGGCCCCAGCTATAGTTATCCATATCAAGGCCATTACCATTATTGGGAACTGCAGACATCAAAATATCAAGAGAAACAATAGTAGATAAAAAATAGCAATTTCTTGTAAAAATACACAAGAATAACAAATTACAGTCAGCCAAATAAAGCACAAACAGCATTGTCACTCAAGATGCAAGCGTCACAATCAAGTACATAAAGGTGCCAAAACTCATCAACTTTCATTCACGATAGGAACCTTCATACCATATAATGACATCAACAATGATCTTCTAGGAGCTATATTTTAAATACAAATATGATCAGGGTATATAGAACTTGCCTGCCAACTTAAGTGTCACTCTAATCCCACCAATTTCTAATTTAGACATGCAAACAAATAGACTGCCTTCTATCCCAAATTAGTCAACCTCAGATTCAGAAACCCTTACCCTAGAACTGAAATGTATCTTGATTTTAGAACCAGGATAGTATGCCATAATTAGCACACTAGTACTGCCACAATATTATCATAAATGGTGAATTCAGAATTGTACGTGTTTAATGCTTCTGCAGTTGTTTTGCAAGAAGATATTATGGAAAAAAGTGTTATTACTTGACGCATAATAAAGACAACACAGTTTTAAAATAAATATCAGTATTGATCCTCCACAAAATTCTCAAAAGGAAAAGGTTAAATTTCTGTCCTTTGAAATACTGACAACTAAAGTTCCCGAGGCCTGAGGGAGTGAATCAAAATCCACTCATTTTAATTAAAAACAAGAAAAAAGCTTCAAATACTGGTTTTTGTTCTTGCTTCTATAATTCTTTAATTTTTCAGAGAGAATTTTTCAAGCTTTAAATTTCTGTGTATTATTGTACGAAGAACCCTGGCCTCCATCAATAGAACAGTAACAATTTTAGTTTGCATCAAAATAACATGGTAACTAGGGCGGTAATATATCATCTCTCTCTCTCTCAGTCACACACACATATATTTTATACACACACAAACTTCTTGACTTGGGAAGAAATTTGAAGGTTCAAGAAAAATACCTCGAGTATCCTTCTTGTTCTTCTCTTCATCATCCTTCGAGTCCACCGTGTCAGACTGCTTCTTTATTTCTTCCTTAATCGGCGCCACCGGTGCCTCCGTCTTCGGCTGGTCCTTGATAATCTTCTCAGCCTTGCCGTTACCCTGAACTTTCTCTCTCCTCTTTCGTTCTTCAGTCTCCATCTTCTCTTTGATCACACGAACCAAGGAATTCACATCCTTGACTACGGAATCGGTCTTGAATAGATTAGTCTCGCGTGCGACAAACTCCAAGGCCATCTCGATAAACCCTAGAGGGTTTGAGGGATCGAGCACGCCGTTGAACGGCTTTGAAGTTGCCGAAGAGGATGATGGGTTGCTCGTTGTCTTGCTATCTTCTAATTCTTCGTAATCGGAAAGTATCGCCATTGCCGATTAAAAGAGCGATCGAATCAATCTTCTAAAACCAGAGTTAGGGTTTTTCTTTATGTACAAGGTATTTGATGTTTTACTTTTGCCCTTTTGGGTTGTGAACTGGTTGGAATATTATACTCCTAATAGCTTGGATGCCCGTGTATTTAAAGGGAGGGGTTAACATTAATTGACCAATACAATAAGATCGGGAGTCATGTCGCTTAATCAATTTAAATAGAAAATTAATATTTTTAAATAATTTTTTAATATTTTTTACATTAAAAATATCGCTATATAACTATCATAAAATTATCACGACAGTTTTTATATAAAAGTATAAAAAAATCATTTTTCTTTAAATAATACAAAGTAATATCTGATACACAATTTGTTATTTATCCTGGATGTTGTCATTAAACATGAATCAAGCATGAAATTTATTAGTAATACACCAAATTCTATAATAATAGCAATTGTAATAAGAAAAACAATGACATATATAGCAGTTAATAATTACTCCCTATTGAAAACTATAAACCATTATTAAATTTTAAAATTCAATCTAATTTAAATATTTTTAAAACAGATTAATTTGATTCACTAATACGAAATTATAATATTTTTAAATCTTTTTATTGAGCTTTCTCTTTCTTTGTGAATACATTTAAATATGATTTATTTATTTTCATTAATCTTTTCCTAGTATTAAAATATAAAAGTGTATTGAAAATGTGGGCCCAAGTGCAAATTAAGGTTCAATTGACCTAATTGAATTAAATGCACAAATTAAGGTTCGTATTATGATTAAATGGAGCACGGAAGAAATTAAAATAAAAAGCAAGATCTCGAGAGAATCTTTCACGTGTCCGGTGAGTAAGACGCGTGGAGGTGACTCATTTTGGGAATTGATTGAGGATTGGATTGGTGTATTTGTAGAAGGCGTGACGATCTGGGCATTACTTTGATGACTAAGGGTAAATTTGGAATTTCTCCGGAGGACATGTGCCTATCACATGATCACTCTCCAAAACCCTATAAATATCTCTTCCATTCCATTGGGAAGGGATTTCTCGGGAGGCCAAGACTTTAATGACTTGGAAGATCGAAGGGACCTTTTGGTGACTTAAAGGCTGGAGATTCCACCTAAAAAGCACCAAAGGGTTTGGACATTCTCTCAACTTGAAGGACTCAAGAAGGCTCTTGGAATCCAGATTCTCCTAACACGGTTCCGGATTCTAGGGGTTACACGCGCGTCGTTGGAGTAATCGTCCACTGTCGTTCTCCCCTTTTCAATCAATCAATCAATTCCGTACATTTTCGTGGATTTCTCTCTCCTCACCCAACACGAAACCCTAACCCTAGCAAGGTACGATTTCCTCGCCCACATTTATTTGGCGACTACATTTGGGAGGTGTAGAATTGTGAAGGGTATGCCCACAACTCAAGTGGGAGAACTACAGGAAGAGCTGCTTCACCAACAAACAAAGATTACCTCACCGGATCCAGTTCAAGGCAAGCCACTCAAGCTTTCCAAGGCAAAACGGATTTTGACCAACCACTTATCAAGACGCTTGGAAGGAAGTTCGACATCACCACATACGGCCAATCAACAACAAACCAACGCAAAAGGCAAGGCGAGGATGCGGTGGAGACCCGACTTAATGATGTGCAAATTGGAGATGCTCAAGGCATCAAGAAAGCACGAGAAGCGGCAAGGAATGATGATGGCTATGATCTTCGGAAATGCAGAGGAAGCAAAGAGAAGATGGGGAATTTCGCGGCAAAGAATTGATCTGATTCCCACTTTCAAGGCCATGTTCCTGTGAAGTTTGTATGGGGAACAAGCGGTGTGGAAGACAATAATAATGGTAGCAACAACAAAGAGAACCACATTGACCTCCATTAACGGAAAGTCAATTGGTTCCAATAATCAACTGGAAGCCCGAGCAGTGGTGACGTACACAACCTAGGATGGAAGCAAGCCAACCTCGTGCAAACATCATCTCAAACTACTATTCCATCATTTCATAGGTGCAAATGCCAACCATTCCAAGCAATGTCCAATGAATGAGCCAAAGAATCTTCCACCAAAGGTATTGCTCACGATGCAAGTGTCCATCAACCAATTTCTCTACTATACACACCGCCGATGCAAAGAAGATATCACAACACCCCTGGAGAGTTCACGCTTACAAGCCCAGATGTGACGACGGATGATATGATCGACGTGATCAATCAACTTCGCAGAATGTACATCTCGACCCCTCGGAGTTGGACTTTACTCCTCCTTACCGCGCATACATTCGGAGGCAACCTTACCCAACAGGTATATCGAGCACCCCATGATTTTCCAAAATACAACAACGGAAAAAGGAAATGCTAGGGAACATATTGCTGTGTTCAGAAATCAATGTTTCCTTGGCTCGGATATGACGTAAGTGAACAACCACAACTTGTTGATGCGGAATTCAACAAGACTTTGTGGATAAGTGCCTTTAGTTGGTACTACAATTTGGAGAAGGGGTCATCCATGATTGGGATGACTTAAAATTACAATTTTTCAAGAAATTTTTCTACGTGCGTAAACAGTAACCATTGTGGAGCTTATGCGGTTCAAGCAGTAAACCGAATAAGGAGTTGTCGATTATGTTGATGTGTTCAGGCCCGTGCACGAAGTCTGCAGAACCGATTGAAGAAAAGAACTTAGTCAAGATTTACAACAATGGTGCCTTGGATTCTTTCAAGCCCCACCTCATCACCAAGGCTTCAGGATTCCTTCGCGACCCTCTCATCTTTGCACAAGACTTGGGAGGAATCGTGACATTGCCCACTAACCATGCGATTCGGTATACATGGAAGGGCAAGAGGAAAGAATCGTGGCTTGGGCCGACTCTCTCACCAAAACCACAAAAGCAAGAAAGAGAAACACGAGAAAATTTTCGATGTAAGAGAGGAAAGCACGGAGACAAATATGCAAGAAAGCCGATCCGGAGGCTATCACGTATAGTGAGAAAACATTCAGGGGTTTGTATGAACAATGGGTTGAACATGGAGTAGTGAAACCCCAAGGCCTAGATTTGCGATGTGGAAGAAATAAAGAGAAGACCGGACACGTGTATTCCACCAATACGCGGGACACTCAACGATGGATTGTTATATTTCACGGAGGATATTCCACTAAAAGTTGGCAAATGGGGAGATTGAACTTGGAAAAGAAAGTAGTGTTCATGACAAGTCACCGCCAAACCACAAAGGGAAGGAAACGTCGCAATCATTGTTATTCACAACACGGGCCCGTAAGTGGAGATGATGATGGAAGAAAAGGAGGAGTGTGATCCAGACTGCAGGTGTGGCAGATTGATGAACGGAGCCAAGTTCGAAATTTTTTGATCGATAGATTGGTCGAGGAAGCAAGGATTGAGGCAAACTGTGGTAATTATCAAAATTGCCAAACGCAGGAGACTTGTATGGCCATAAGCAAAGGATTTATGAAGGCGATGGAGGAAGAAAAAATAAGATATCTTTTTCTAAAGTCGATAGAGAGATAAGATACCGCATAACAGTGCCGTTGTATGTGATGTTAATGAATCAAGCGGCATTGAAAGCGGAGGGCATTTATTGACAATGGAGCGCGTCAGAATATTATGCCCTACACCGTGTTCAAAACAGTTTAGGCTGCACGGAGAAGAAGATTGTGAAGGAACAAATGAACATTACCGGATTCGCCAATCAAAGCACGAGAACCCTAGGACACGTTAAGGTGGACATGCAAGTTGGGAAGATTCGAGGGCCAGAATGTTCCATGTTGTCGAGGTGGATGCATCATATCATGTCTTCTTTGGGAAGGGTTTGGCAAAAGCGACTACGGTGGTACCCTCGGTCTTTCATCAATGCCTTAAAGCTATTTGGAAAGGGAGAAGTGAAGGTACCAAAGAACTCGGAATCCCTTTGGACGGAGGAGGCACACATCAATTGAAGCAACTTTCTTTGATGATGTCACTGAAAAGGGAGAGAACAGATTGTAAAGACCCGATTCCCTAAGACTAAAGAAGTCGGGAGGAAGTGCAGGAAGATAAGTTTCGTACTGCGCAGAAAAGAAAAGAAGAAGACCTCGAACGCGGAGAATGTTCTAAAAATAAGAAGCCCAGTGGAAGAAGGAAGAGAAGAAAAGAAAAGGCCAGCAGATCCTGAAGATGCCAGAAATATAATAAATGTCAAGCGGATGGCACAATCGAGGAGGCCGGAAGATAAAATGGGAGAGGGTTGTTAAACCGACGGAAAGGTGGTGTTTCAATTGTGATGATGCGAGGGAAGAGCCCTTGGAAGTGTGTGTGAACCAACGGCTCGGGAGGTGTCCCCACTCCAGTGAATAATGAAGAAGAAGAAAGTTGCATAAATGGAAGGTAGAATCACTCGAGAATGTTTCGAGGATAAAGCTAAAACCTCAAAGAAATGAATTAGAGGAAGTTAATTTGGCAACAGAGGAAGGAACGCCAAGACCGACTTATGTCAACAAGGAGTTGGATGCTAAAATGAAGGAGAAGCTAAATCGCATAATTATGCGAGAATATAGGGATGTCTTTGCTTGGAATTACTGACGAGATGCGGGAATTGACAAGGATCTTGTGGAGCACAATCTAAACATAAGTCCCGGAATGAAGCCGATTAAAACAAGCACCTCGCAACTACGCATTCAAGTAGAAACTTAAATAAAGGAAGAAATCAAGAAGTTCTTTGGAAGTAGGGTTCATCAAGCCAATTCAACATCCAATATGGCTATCCAAAGATTGCACGGTAGAAGAAGTCAAATGGACAACTACGAATATGTGTGGATTTCGGAGATTTGAACAAGGTATGCCCAAAGGACATGTACCAACATAGACACTTTGGTAGATGCAACGGCTAATCATGAGATGATGTCATTCATGGGACGGGTTTGTGGGGTTTACAATTAGATAAAGATGTCTAGTAGAAGCAGAGTCGATGAATTTTTTCACTTCGATTTGGGAATTTCTACTATGTAGTAATGCCATTCGGGTTGAAGAAGAATCTGAGGGCAACTTATCAAAGGGCAATGCATGCCATATTTCATGACATGATTCATGATATAGTGGAGGACTACGTAGATGACATAGTAGTGAAATCCAAGAAGGCGATAACTCGTATGGAGGACTGAGAGAAAGTGTTCGAGCGGTCCAAGGTATAAGTTGAGGATGAATCAAGAAGAAGTGCGCCTTTGGGATGACTTTGTTGAAAATTCTTGGGCTTCTTGGTGCACAATAGAGGCTTAGAGGTGGACCCAAGTAAAGGCGAAAGCAATCAACAGAGATGCCCCCACCAAAAACGCAGTAAACAAATAAGAGCTTTACAGGAAAGTTTATATACATGAGAAGATTCATGCCAAGCGTTAGCCGAAGTCACAGAACCTTTTGGCAAATTGCTAAAAGGAAAGGCACAATGGGACTGGGGGGCGAAGACCAACAACAAAGGCGTTTGAGAAGGTAAAAAGAATTTTGGCTTCAAAGACAAACAATGGTAGTGCCACAAAGAGGAATACCGGTGCATAGCTTATACATCACATCTACTAAGAAGTCCATAGGTGGATTGATCACGTAGAGGTGGACGGAGAAGAAAGAAACTCAGATATTACATTAGCCGGATAATCCAGGGACCAGGAAACCGGTATTCACAAGTGGAGAGGCATTGTCTCAGCATTGGTATTCATTCATGCTGAGAAAATGCGGCATTATTTTTAAAGACACGAAATAAAGCTTTGCAACAAAAACTCGATCCAATCGGATACCTATTAACTAAGCCAAGACATTAGTAGGAAGACTGCGCGGATGGATGATGATTCTTTCAGATCACGACATCAAATGTGTAACAATCAAGGCGATCCGATGTCAAGCCTTGGCATACCCTGGCCGCTCAATTTCCAAATGGAGAATATGAACCCCCTTCTGAGGATCTTCCGGGTGAAGAAGTAGAATCAATCGAGTTGAAAAATGAGGACCCAGAATGGTGGAGTTTGGCTTTTGATGGATCATCCGCAGAAGGTAAAGGCGGAGCAGGAGTGGTGTTGACCACTAAAGAAGGAAATGAAGTGGCCTTGTCATACAAATTGGATATCCCTTGCACAAATAATGAAGCAGAATATGAGGCGTTCATACTAGGATTGTTGGCAGCTCAAGAATTGGGAGCCAAATAGCTTAAATTAAAGGGAGATTCAAACCTCATAGTGCAACAGATAAGAGGCCAATTTGGAGTGAAGGAACCTATCTTGGCTCCATATCGAACTGTAGCACAAAAGGTGATGGAGGCTTTCAAGAAGGTGGTGATTGAATATGTGCAAGAGGATGTAGAATAAACAACCGATGCACCAGCAGCAAGTAGCATCTCGAGTCTATGCCCAAGGTGAGAATTTGGATGTAAAGGTAATGAAGAGAACCCTCCCAACCACGGTGCTAAATTTGTTCCCTAAAAGATATAATAGATGATTGGCGATACGACATCTCCAATCAATTGAAAACAAAGGAGGAACAATACCTACCATAAAGTTCTGAAATACAACATCATCAAAGGTGTCTTGTATCACAAAAAGAAGCGGATGGTGTGTGACACGATGCTTAGGGAGGTAGAAGCGGATAGAGTCTTCTGCAACAGTGCATGACGAGAGCTGCGGATTAAGCGAACATATAAAGCATCAGATCGTGAAGCTGCGGCGTCGAGGGTATTATTGGCCCTGAAATGAAGAAGAAGCGGATGCCTACAACGCCAATGTGTTTCATATGCCAAAATACAGGGAGGATGAATGCGCCTTCATTAAAGATATAGTGGATGGCGAATCCTTTATATGGAGTTCTTGCAAAGCGGGACTCTTCCAAGGCCAAAAAGAAGGATGCAATTATAATCAAGAGGAAGTCACAACGCTTTCTTCTTACGAATGGAGAATTGTTTAGAAGGGGATTCAATGGCAAGCCCTACGATTGTGCGGAACTAGGTGAAGCCAAAGATTTGGTTTACCAATTGCATGCGAGGAACAACACGAGGATAGTCAAGTTGTCTAAACAACTTATCGATCATGGTTACTACCGCCAAAGATGGAGGAGATAGTCTAGAATTTGTTAAAAAGTGCCACATTTGTCAAATCACTGGAAACTTGATCTATGCGCTCATGCTGTGGATTTATGAACCTTCGCAACACCACGGCTCTTTAATACATGGGGAATGGATCTTATAGGTCCTGTTCACCCTAATTCCAAGGGTAACATATGGATTTTAAGCGCCACCGAAATGTACACAAAGTGGGTGGAGGTAATACCTTGAAGAAGGCCACGGACTAAGAGTGGCCAATTTTATCAAGGAGCACATCATTTTGCCGCTTTGAAATCCCAAGATAATTTTATCGGATAATGGAACTCCCTTCATCAATAGGGATGTCAAAAATCGATGGAAAGATCTGAGGTGAAACATTACAAGTCATCACCATATTACCCGAAAGTGCAACGAACAAAGAGAGGTTACAAACAAAACCTTGATAAAATTTTATCAAAAACCCTAGACGATCATCCAAGAAGACGGGCGTAACAATTACTAATAAGCGTTATGGGCATATCGAACTTCAAAAAGGAAGCTTCAAAGTGAGACCCATATCTTTGGTTTATGGAGAAGAAAATTTGTTTTGCCATTTGAAATAGAAATACCTTCTACTCGAATGAGACTTCAAGCTTGGTCGAGGAAGAAAACCGACCAAAGCGATACGGAGGCCTTAGTTGACTTTCGAGATAAGGCTAAAGAAAAGCTTCGAAGCAGGCATTACCATGAAAGACTCACGACGACAATACAATACCACAAGAAGAGTACCATCGGACGAATTTTGGTGGGGGACACGGTACTCAAAAGCTAACTCAAGTCGCCAGGGGACCCCAACCACCAAATTTTACCCCAAATGGGAAGGCCTATATAGGTACGAGAGATCTCTAAAAGCGGGTATTGCAAGATATCTCGTGTGGGATCAGATCTTTGTCTCGGGCCCATTGAACTTGAAGTGGGTAAAGAAATATTACACATGAGAAGAAGCATCACAAAAGTTATACTTTCAACTTCAAAAGTAATCGAGCTACCGACTAACTAAGTATGCCCTTGGAAGTTACACTTTCAAACTTCAAAAGTGATCGAGGAACCCGATTAACGACCCTCGGTAGATACACTTTCAACTTCAAAAGTGATCGAGGCACTGAAGTTTAAGCCCTCAACCCCGAAAGTTACACTTTATCTTTAAAAGTGACAAACTTTATGCTTTATTCGACAAAAGCAAGAAAGTTACACTTTACCTCTAAAAGTGGCAATCTTTATGCTTTCTTCGACAAAAGCAAGATTTCTTAATGAAACGTTATGCTTTTCGTTAAAAGCAATTTTATTATCAATAAATTTACAAACTTTCACTTATACTTGAATATTATTTTAAATTTCTTAAGAAAAAAGAGTATAAAGTCAAGTTTTGCTCAGTGAAAACTATATATACATGTTTTTGATAAAATTCATATTTTTACTTGTGGTTGTCTTGTAATATTAATTTGAATAACTTGAGATTCAATGATAAATATTGAATTTTAAGGAATCATTCAAATTAAAAGCAATCAACAAGGTTCAAGAAACTACATTTTGATAAATGAAACATGTGTAAATGAGTTTTCAAGCAGAAATCGAAAAAATTTTACTACAACAAGTTATGATCTAAAGGCAGGCACATATCAAATCAAGAGGAGGCATAGCTAAAGCTTTCAAGTCAAAGAATGGCGCATCTCGAACCTTAAGATTTGCGACTTTTCGGCTCCTTAACTTGTTGGGTAGTTACTTTTAAGTCCCGTCATTTGGCACTCCACATCCTAAAATTTAGCATTTAGATCCCGGTCGGGTCCTCTAAATCTTGAGACTGGATCTTCAGTTTGTTTGCGGCTTCATCAAGCTCAGAAAGCTGCACTAAAAAGGAATCATCTTCACACTTACTGTAAGACCTCAACTTAATATTAATGAAATTTAATTTTCTCTTTATTATTTTAAAATAGTAAGGGTTGATTTGATTAATGTGGATAGTTAGGGGTAAAATACGATATACTTCAAAATAAGCAAGTGGTTATAAAATATTCATTGTTGTCGGGAATATTCGTTTGGTCGTGGAATATTAAATCTGTCGGGAATATTAAATGCGACCAGTAGTGACCATGTGTGGGCCCCATAATGAAAAAGCGATTGGATGAAGAAAACGACAAATATAAGTGGTTTAAAAATAACGGCGTAGTTATTACTGATTATCTTTGTTAAAATACCCGGTGGTTAAAACACAGTAGCACACGGTATTGCACCAATTGTTGATTCTTACGTAAGAAGGCACTACTCAATAATGGTCACAGTAATTACTGTTCAGTATTTTATTGAGTTAATAATTGTTGCGTTGATATTTTATATTCTTTGTTGTTTCAATAATTGTCATTACACAAGATATTTTCATTATCGAAGCAATAATTCATATTATCCTGAATAATATTATTAGATAACATTATTGGCAATGTCTAGAAAGTTACATCTAAGGAGAGGTTTGGTCACCTAATTGCATGGCGCCAAGAAGAAGAAATTCTAATTCGAAAGCCCCTCTTTCCAAGGCGAATGGTTGTCGATATTGTGATTCGTAATATTATTTGTGAATAATTAATTATTGATTCATATGATGAGGAAAATATTGATTTTATGTGGATATAGATGGAGAAAATTTTTAATGTGACAATTGTTGAAAATTGAAATTTTATCTTTTTTTCGATAAAATAATTCATTTAAATATATTATTATATTTTAATAATATAATAATGGTGATATTTTTACAACGAATGTGGGATATATGAGTATACAAGGAGGAAGAGTATTTTTGTTGCAATAAATGTTTAAAACATGTTAAACATGTCAAATTGGACCCCATTTATCGGTTGAAATTTGATTATAGCTTTGTAAAATCGTCTGTTTGTGGATTTTGGTCAATTTCTATTTGAAATTTGGAAAAACTTTCTTACGCAAAGTTGTAGAGAATTGAATTTTCTATAAAAACTCGCGAGATTTGAATTTTCTGATGAAAGAGCTATTTATTATGAATTATTGAAGTTCCGAAGCTCCGAAATAATTGATTTTGGAAGTTTAAAATATTTAAAATTAGAAAAACATTTTTTCATTATGGTGTGTTACACATGTGGGCTGAATGAGCTGAATTCAGTTCTTGGAAGGTTGGCGTAGGGAAATTTTATTATAAATAATAATATTATATTAAATTTTCTACTTTGGTATTCTAAGATTTTCTATAAATAGGGTGCTTGGGTTAGAATTGAAAATCACACCGTAAGCTCAAGTTTTTCTCTCTATATTATCGGCGTATTCTTGTGAGTATTTTGAGTATACTTTGAGTATTGTTAGGCGGTGTAAGTTCCTTCAAAGACTATACCCGTTATTAAATTATGAAATCTTAATCTTTCGAGGTAAGGGATGTTATTTTTTTCTCAAATGATATTATTTCTTCAATATCATTATCTTTGAAATATTGGTTGGAACTTTTATCAAATTTGGAACTTTTTCATGTCTGGGTTACTTATTCATGAGTTACTTATTCACGAGTTACTATTCATGAGTTCTATTCACGAAAGTTACTTATTCACGAGTACTATTTATTAAGTAAGAAGCGTGAAGATGTTTTTTGTGAAATTTCTATCTTTTGGTGTCTGAGTTACTTATTCACGATATACGGCCTTATTCACGTATCTGACTATTCAATAGAAAAATGAAATTTCTTCTTTTTGTCCAAAATATCTATTATGGATACTAGCTTTGATTGTATCCATGTTTTGATCATTCTTGAATTTTACACCACTATGATTATTTTTGAGGTATTTTTGGACGTGGATAAAACAAAGTACGAATCCTTAATCCTTAATCCTTGTCATTTTGTTTCACTGGATTCGTTTTTTTAAAAATATTTTTCATAATCCTCAGTCTTAAATGATGATATTATTGAATATCTTTTGGCCCAGTAGGCAAAAGATGAATGATTTCTGAAGAATATCTTTGGCCCGTAGTGCAAAGATGAGCAGTGTTTAGATGAACATGACCCAGTGATGAATATCTTTGCTTTGTAGTGCAAAGATGAATATTTGATTCGGATGTATATTGATTGATGTTACGAGGGATAAAAGATGAGCGATGAACTTTTAAATTCATACATAGAAGATAGTAGTTTGCATTCTCTACTTAACTCTTCTAATGAATTATTATTTCATTGTGAATATTGATTTAAAATTTGTTTGTCTATTGTATTCTATTAGATTTTTCCTCGTTGAAGACTAACGATAATTTGTTGTATATTATCGTAGTCATAATATTCTTTCTTGGGCTAGTTGAGCTCACCCTTTTCCTTTTTGTTCCATTTTTCTTCTCGGGAGGCGAGAAGAATATAGCGAGTAATGCAAGTTGGGGGTATGGAATGAAGGTTTTAGAAAGAATTGTTTAGTAGTCCTCACCATTTTTGTAAAATAATGTATCAATAAATGTGATGAGGATTTATTTGAGTATAGATATTGTCAGAAGATAATATTTGTATTCAAACTCACAGTTTCTTGTTGTAATAATAAAGTTGTAGTTGTTTTACATGCCATGTATTGACAACTCGGAATGGGTGATGTATACCTATTTTGGGGCGTCAAAGTTGGTATCGAGCTTAGAGATATGATCTCTGGCGGAGATCGGAGAATAGAACTAGGAGGAGAGGCGAGTAAATCCTTCGTTAGTATGTCCTACCTAAGCTTATTTGTTAGTTGGTCAAGATATAGGGATATTATGTGATATATTGATTTCCTTAATTAACCCTTGTTTTATGGCGACGATGATTTGAGAATGTCGATCGAGAATATTAACAATGGAAATGAGGCCCGTGGAGACGCTGTACTCACCAACGAGGAGAAGCGTGCAACAGTGGCAATGTTCCTCCTGTGAACAACACCACCGAAAGCGAGATGATGAGCGAGGGGATGTTTAAAAGCTTTTGCAGTTTCATGCAAAATCGACGAGGAGACTCGTGTTCAAAATCTGAGGAGAAATGATAGCAATTCACGGGTTATCACGCACCAAGCGATTCAAAGAGTTGGGACCACCACGAATTTAAGGAAAAGCCGAGATCCGATCATGGCGAAAACATGGGTCAAACAAATTACCAAGATATTCGATGTCTTGGGATGCACCGGAGGAACAGAAGGTTCCATTCGCCACCTTTATGTTACGTGGCGAGGCGATCATCTTGGTGGGAGTCTCGTGAAGCGTACCCATCCATCCGCACTCAAGCATGTCTTGGGAAGCGTTTCAGAAACTATTTAATGACAAATACTTTCACGAAAGTGTTCGTCGTATGAAGGAAGTGGAGTTCATTAGATTAGAGCAAAACAACATGGCGGTGTCTCGATCGAGGCAAAGTTTGCGAGTTATCCGAGTTTCAGCACCTCATTTGGTGGAGAATGAGGAGCGATGACGCGGATGTTTCTTAGAGGTTTGAAACCCGGCGATACGTCGGTATCTCATTTCTCATAAACTTTCTCTTTATTCGGATGTTGTAAGCAGGGCTCAATTATTAGAGCGAGATAACGAGTACGGTTAATTGAGGACCACAACCGAGGATCGTGCCGGAGATAGCGATCAGCAGAATAATGATAACCAATGAGGAGAAAAGCAGACGGACAAAATGGTAACCACTTTGGTGGTAATCATAGCCATGAAAATAGAAGAAGCGAGTCGGGAGGAGATTTTAAAAAAGGAGATTTAACAATGACCATATGAAGACGACAGCGGTCGGCGTGAAGAACCGGTTCTAAGGGAGGAGAAACGACCACCCATCATATGCTATAAATGCAGAAAAGAGGACATATCAGTCAAAGCGCCCTACAACGATTCAAGGTATGCTATAATTGTGGAAAGGAAGGACATATCGCTCGAGATTAGACGATGGCGAAACCTAGTTCAATTGAGACGGTGACTCAAAAGATCATCCCAGAAAAGTCAAAGTCAACGATCCCGGAAGAAGCGTTTGTTGTATGATGGTCATAATGCGAGAACCCAAACGAGGTGATCACGGGTAAGCTATTTATAAATTCTTGCGAAGTTTATACCTTACTTGATCTGGTGCTTTACCCATTCATTTATCTCTCCTGCGTGTGCTCAACGTTTAAACTTGACTCAGGAGAAATTAGACTTTGAGCTATCTGTGGAAACTCCAGTTAGGAGAAACTTTCATCACATCCATTGTTTATAAATCTTGTTTGATTCAAGTTGGCACCATCACCTTACAATTGACCTTATCTCTTTAAAGATACTTACTTTTGATGTGATTTTAGGGATTGATTGGTTAACTACTCATCATGCCAAAATTGATTGTTTTTCGTAAGGTTGTTAGTTTTCATATTCCTAACCAACTGTTTATTAATTCAAGCAACTAAACCATTAAAATCAATCATTTGTCATATCTAATCATAAAGCTATTCGTTTATTGAAAAACGGATGTCAAGCTTTCTTAGCGCATGTTATGGATTTGAATAAAGACACGTCAAATTTGAATAATATTCCTGTTGTTATTGACTTTCCGACGTATTTCTAGAAGAACTTCCGGCCTACCCCGTAGCGTGAAGTTGAATTCTTTATTGATCTTGAAACTGTACAAAGCCCATTTCTAAAACCCATATCGAATGGCTCTATTGAACTTCAGGAGTTAAAGGTCCAACTACGAGGAATTGTTGGACATCGGTTTCATTCGGCCCCAGTACATCTCCTTGGGGTGCTCTGTTTTATTTGTAAAGAAGAAAGACGGGAGTATGCGACTTTTGTATTGACTATCGGGAATTGAACCATGTCACCATCAAAATAGGTATCCTCTACCTCGTATTGATGACTTGTTTGACCCGGTTGCAAGGGGCACAATTCTTTTCAAAATCGATCTTCATTCGGATATCATCAATTTGAATATTTAGGCGAGGATATTCCAAAGACCCCTTTAGAACTCGATGCGGGCATTATGAATTCTTAGTCGTATGTCTTTCGGATGACTAATGCTCTCTTGACTTTCATGGATATGATGAAGCCAAAGTATTCGAGGAATATTTGGATCGGTTTGTTGTTGTCTTTATTGATGACATCCTTATATATTCCAAAAGTCGTGAAGATCATGAGCACCATTTGAAGCTAGTACTCAAAGGCTTCGTGAAAACAAACTATTTGCCAAATTAAAGAAATGCGAGTTCGGCTCGAGGAAGTAGCATTCTTGGAGCACGTGGTGTCGAAACATGGAGTATCTGTTGATCCGTGAAGATTCAAGCAATACAAAGTTAGAGCAACCAAGTCGGTGGTGAAGCACGTAGCTTTTGGGCTTATTTGGTTATTATCGGAGATTCGTGGAAGGGTTTTCTCGAATCGCTACTCCATTAACTCATTTAACTCGGAAGGATACAAAATTCGTTTGGGAGCGAAGAATGCGAGAAAAGTTTCCAAGAGCTTAAGAGGAGACTTATTTGACTGTTTTAACAATACCATCGTGTGACGCCCCCAAAATTAGGTATCGTCACCCATCTTGGGTCGCCACTTACATGGTACATTAATTCAAATACAACTTCTTAATATAAGCGTAGGTGGTACAATCGACATAAACTTTGAGTTTGAATACAAATATTGTCTACTAGATATTATACAAACTCAAAAGGAGTCCTCATTACAACTATTATCACACTATTTCACGAATAGTGAGGACTACTAATGCTATCCTACGGACCATTACTTCGTTCCCCGGCTCGTCGTCCCGGTATGTTCTCATTTCTGAAGAGAAAGTGAAAGAAAAGAAAGGGTGAGCTCAACTAGCCCAAAGAAGAAATATTATGACTAAGATAATGCGAGAATAAATTATCATTAGCCTTCAACGATGTTAAACCGATAAAATACAATAGACAACCAGTTTAAGCTGCGGTGACGGAATAAGCAATCCATTAAAAGAGTCAAGTAGAGAATAAAGTCTACTATCTTTTAGGTTTAAAAGGTTTTCATCAATTTTTATCATTTGAGACTCGACAATAAATAAACCACCACATTTAATCATCCCACATACTACTTGGTCGAGGATTTTCATCAAATTATCAATGGTCATGACTATACCGAATCACCCCCGGTCATAATCATACCAAAAACTATCCATCATCGCATTACGGTGCCATCGAGGACTTTAGTCACATCATTTATATCAAGTCGTGATTATAAAGAATGATCCCTAGTCATAATCATACTAAGTTCATCTATGCACGTAAGCCAAAGATAACATAATATAACATGAGGATGATGACAATGACATAATAATTCAATAAAACAAGTTCAAGAATTATTTAATCCATGAATTATTAACGTCAAATTGTCAACATGATATCTTTGTTTCAGTAGAGTAAAATTCAAGAATGATCGGAAGAATATTTCCATGAAAAGATCTTTGGATGAAACGCAAATATCAAGGATATTCTACTAATTTCATGGAGTATAGAAGTCAAAGTTTTAACCAATTTGGGTATAATAAAGAATGGAATAACAAAAGAAATCACCGTGCATGCGGTACCCAGCATGGCAAAGTTATTCCAACATAATAATAATAACGGAACGGTCGGTGAAATTCACACAAGCGAGGATGTTCCAACAGAATAATAAAGATGGAACCGGATCCGGTGTAAAACACGAGATAGGATATTCCAATGAGAATGATAAAGCGGAACCGGTCCGGTGTAAAACACATGAGCGAGGATGTTCCAACAGAATAATAAAAGCGGAACCCAGTCAGGTGTAAAACACATGTGACAGGATGTTCCACAATGAATAATAGAAGAATGTCACCAAGTATAGGGTAAAACAGCGTATACGAGTTATTCCAATGAGAATAATAAAGATGGAATAACATAAGGATTTCACCAAGTATAGGGTATGTCTGGCGTGATACAGGTTATGTATAGGGTATGCCACTTTTTAAAGTTATTCCAACAGAATAATAGTGAATGGAATAATGAAGTTCTCTTCAAGAAGAAAGAATAACACCCACTACCAGTAAAAGAACCGAATATAGAAGTAGTGAAGTAGCGAGAATACTCTTCTTCTTTCTATAACTTTCTCTCTATAGCTTCTACATAATTTCTCTCTCAGAGTTTCAATGAATTCGTAAGAAAATAATGAAGGAATGAGCTTATTTATAGGAAAATGGAATGCATAGTAACTAATCCATGAAGCGGTCCAGATTGATTTACTTTAATCGTGACGGTCCATATTTAAAGAAAAATCTTTTAAATAAAATATAATATATTCTATTTATATAAAAACATTTTACTATGCAAACACTATGCAAAACTATGCAAAACACTACTTTATGCAACTTATGCATAATAAAATATAATATATTCTATTTATAGAATAACTTTAATAAAGTATTCTATTTTATATAAAAAGATGTTTACATTTTTATTACGTTAATAATACTGAATAAAACAAAGCGTCATTATCGTTATAATAATTCATATTATTAATCGACAATAATGGAATCAAATGAGTGACTTCTCATATAAGCATCGATAATCAATACCAAGTGTCTACTTACGCAACCACACGACATTCGTACTTTTACTACTAGAGTAGTTCAACAAGAACCACGGTAAAACTTCCGCCGTTATTTCAATAAAATATTTTTGTCGTTTTCTCAAAATGGATAATAATTACATTATGGGGTCCACCAATGATTGAGTAGTTATGTATTTAATATTCCTCGCTAAATCAAATATTCCCAGACCAATCGAATATAATATAACCACTTGCATACTTTGCAAAATTTATAAATACTACCCACAACTATAATATTATCTCAAATTCACACCATAATATAAAAATTATTTTGACAAAATTTAAATCTTTATTGATAAAATCGGGGTCTCTGCCAAACTGTTCGGATGGATTTGTTATCTCTGATGATGCTTGTGCAAAAGGGTTAGGATGTGTTCTCATGCAACGTGGGAAAGTCATAGCTTTATGCCTCATGACAACTTAAAAGAGTATGAGAGGAATTATCCTACTCATGATCTAGAGTTAAATGATCGTTTCCGTTAAAGATATGGAGGCATTATCTATATGGGGAGAAAGTGGAGATATATTTAGACCATAAAAGCCTTAAATATTTCTTCACTCAAAAAGAACTCAACACGCTGGCGTGACGTTGGCTCGAGCTATTAAAAGACTACGACCACACTATTCAATACCATCCCGGAAAAGCGACGTGGTATTTGACGCGTTGAGTAGAAGATTATATGCGAGGAACGAGTGCGATGATGTCAAGTATACGATAGAGCCAATTTAATAGAAAAAGTTAAGGTTGCTCGAGCCACCGGGAGGAGGCGATGCGTATGAAGAAGAAAGTCTGAAGGAGTTATTAGGAAGCGAGAATTGATGAAGAAGGAATACTTGAGTCCACTCTAGACTTTGTGTTCTAACGACTACGATTTGAAGTACAAGATTATGATGGAGGCACACAATACACCATTTGCAATCCATCCTGGAAGTACTAAAATGTATCGTGATCTTGACATACATTTTGGTGGAACAATATGAAGAGAGAGATTGCAAAGTTTATCTCGATGTGTTTAACTTGTCAACGTGTAAAGGCGGAGCATCTAGTACCTAAGGGTCCGTTGCAACCACTTGAGATTCGAAATGGAAGTGGGAACACATTACCATGGATTTCGTTACGGGTCTTCCTACGGTTTCTCGAGGCATCAATGCTATTTGGGTTATTGTTGATAGATTAACCAAGTCCGCTCATTTCTTGCCGTCACGGAGACTTATTCACTTGAGAACGTCTTCTCAGTAGTATGTACGTGAATGAGATTGTGAGGTTGCATGGCATACTGTATCCATAGTTTGGATCGTGACCCAAGATTCACTTCAAGATTTTGGGTTAGCTTGCAAAAAGCTATGGGCACGGATTTACGATTGATTCGGCATACCATCCTCAAACGAAGCGGACAATCGAAAAGACTATTCAAACTCTTGAAGATTTATTAAGACTCGTGTCCTAGACTTCAAGGCGGTTGGGATAAGTATTTACCATTGGTGGAATTCTCCTACAACAATGAGTTATCGTGCAAGTATAGGTGTAGCTCCATTTAAAGCATTATATGGACGAAAGTGTCGTCGCTCTCCCGGTATGTTGGGGACGAGGTGGGTGAAGCAACACAGTTGGGACTCGAGTTTAATGCGTATGACTACGGAAAAGATCCAAATGATTCGACGACGTATACAAACGGCACAAGATCAACAAAAGAGTTATGCGGATCTTCATCGAAAGGACGTGGAATTTAGTGTAGGGGATCATGTATTATTGCGAGTTGCTCCATGGAAGGGAGTTACAAGATTTGGGAAGAGAGGAAAGCTCAATCCACGATTTATTGGTCCATTTCAAATTCTTGACCGAGTAGGAAATGTAGCCTATAGACTCGCGTTACCTCAAAGTATGTCTCGTGTTCATAATGTGTTTCATATATATCATGCTTCCGTAAATATGTGAAAGACCCAAACCACGTTATAGAGTTAGAAGCCGGGACGAGATAGTAGAAGACTTAACGATATGAGGAGGTACTGTCAAGATTTTGGATAGGAAGGAGCATGTCCCTACGCTATGAAAGGTCATACCACAAGTTAAAGTTTTGTGGAGGAATCATGCTATAGAGGAAATGACACGGGAATTGGAAGCGAAATGAAAGCGAGGTATCCTCACCTTTTCGAAACACAGAACGTCACGTCGATTTCGAGGACGAAATTTCATAAGGAGGGAGGTTGTAAGACCCCAACTTATTATTAATGAAATTTAATTTTCTCTATTTATTATTTTAAAATAGTAAGGGTTGATTTGATTAATGTGGATAGTTAGGGGTAAAATACACAAATACTTTAAAATAAGCAAGTGGTTATAAAATATTCATTGTTGTCGGGGAATATTCGTTTGGTCGTGGAATATTAAATCTTTGTCGGGGGAATATTAAATGCGACTGGTATGACCATGTGTGTGGGCCCATAACGGAAAGCGATTGGATGAAGAAAGCGACAAATATAAGTGGTTTAAAAATATTGGTACAGTAGTTATTCACAATTATCTTTGTTAAAATACCGGTGGTTAAAACACGATAGCACCTGCGATTGCACCAATTGTTGATTCTTACGTAAGAAGGCACTTTCAATAATGGTCACGATAATTCTTTATTCAAAGTATTTTATTGAGTTAATAATTCTTTTGCGTTGATATTTTATATTCTTTGTTGTTTGATAATTGTCATTACACGATTTTTTTTCATTATCGAAGCAATAATTCATATTATCTGAATAATATTATTAGATAACATTATTGGCAATGTCTAGAAAGTTCATCTAAGGAGAGGTTTGGTCACCTAATTGTGGCCATGGTAAGAAGAAATTCTTATTGGAAAGCCCCTCTTTCTGTGAGGCTGCTGGTTGTCGATATTGTGATTACGTAATATTATTTGTGAATAATTAATTATTGATTCATATGATGAGAAAATATTGATTTTATGTGGATATAGATGGAGAAAATTTTTAATGTGACAATTGTTGAAAATTGAAATTTTATCTTTTACGATAAAATAATTCATTTAAATATATTATTATATTTTAATAATATAATAATGGTGATATTTTACAACGAATGTGGGATATATGATTATACAAGGAGGAAGAGTATTTTTGTTGCAATAAATGTTTAAAACATGTTAAACATGTCGGTGGACCCCATTTATTGGTGAAATTTGATTATAGCACGTAAAATCGTCTGTTTGTGGATTTCGGTCAATTTCTATTTGGAATTTGGAAAACTTTCTTTTGCAAAGTTGTAGAGAATTGAATTTTCTATAAAAACTCATGAGATTTGAATTTTCTGATGAAAGAGCTATTTATTATGAATTATTGAAGTTCAAGTCTCGAAATAATTGATTTTGGAAGTTTAAAATATTTAAAATTAGAAAAACATTTTTTTTCATTATGGTGTGTTACACATGTGGGCTGAATGAGCTGAATTCAGTTCTTGGAAGGTTGGCATAGGAAATTTTATTATAAATAATAATATTATATTAAATTTTCTACTTTTGGTATTCTAAAGCATTTTCTATAAATAGGGTCTTGGGTTAGAATTGAAAATCACAACCGTAAACTGAAGTTTTTTCTCTCTATATTATCGGCGTATTCTTGTGAGTATTTTGAGTATACTTTGAGTATTGTTAGGCGGTGCAAGTTCCTTGAGACTTATACAGTATTAAAATTAGAAATCTTAATCTTTCGAGGTAAGGGATGTTATTTTCTTCTCAAATGATATTATTTCTTCAATATCATTATCTTTGAAATATTGGTTGGAACTTTTTATCAAATTTGGAACTTTTTCATGTCGGGAGTTCTTATTCATGAGTTCTTATTCACGAGTTCTTATTCATGAGTTCTTATTCACGAGTTCTTATTCACGAGTACTATTCATTAAGCGTGAAGATGTTTTTTTGTGAAATTTCTATCTTTTGGTGTCTGAGTTACTATTCACGTATCACGGCACTATTCACGATATCTGACTATTATTACGAATCTGACTATTCATTAGAAAAATGAAATTTCTTCTTTTTGTCCAAAATATCAATTATGGATACTAGCTTTGATTGTATCCATGTTTTGATCATTCTTGAATTTTACACCACTATGATTATTTTTGAGGTATTTTTGGACGTGGATAAAACAAAATCTGAATCCTTAATCCTTAATCCTTGTCATTTTGTTTCCTTTGGATTCGTTTCTTTAAAATATTTTTCATAATCCTCGGTCTTAAAATGATATTATTGAATATCTTTGGCTGTAGTGCAAAGATGAATGAAAAGAAGAATATCTTTCAAGAATATCTTCGCCCGTAGTGCAAAGATGAGCAGTGTTTAGATGAACATGATTAACTGATGAATATCTTTTGCTTTGTGGTGCAAAGATGAATATTTGATTCGGATGTATATTGATTGATGTTACGGGGATAAAAGATAGGCGATGAACTTTTAAATTCATATATAGAAGATAGTAGTTTGCATTTCTACTTAACTCTTCTAATGAATTATTATTTCCATTGCGAATATTGATTTAAAATTTGTTGTCTATTGTATTCTATTAGATTTTTCCTGTTGAAGACTAACGATAATTTGTTGTATATTATCGTAGTCATAATATTCTTCTTTCTTGGGCTAGTTGAGCTCACCCTTTTCCTTTTTGTTCCATTTTTCTTCGGGAGGCGAGAATATAAGCGAGTACAGTGAGGGTATGGAATGAAGGTTTTAGAAAGAATTGTTTAGTAGTCCTCACCATTTTTGTAAAATAATGTATCAATAAATGTGATGAGGATTTATTTGAGTATAGATATTATCAGAAGATAATATTTGTATTCAAACTCACAGTTTTTTCTTGTTGTAATAATAAAGTTGTAGTTGTTTTACGTACCATGTATTGACAACTCAGAATGGGTGATGTATACCTATTTTGGGGGCATCACACTTACGTACAGCAACCTCCGAACGTAGTGAAACAAGATTAAAACTTGATTTGAAGATCCATTTAACACTAAAAGGAGACATGTCAACACCCACGCCTTCAAGGTCATTCACATCATCACTAAACCTCTCAAATCCTCGGCATTTTGTAAAATAATGTATCAATAAATGTGATGAGGATTTATTTGAGTATAGATATTGTCTAGAAGATAATATTTGTATTCAAACGCTTTTCTTGTTGTAATAATAAAGTTGTAGTTGTTTACGCACTCATGTATTGACAACTCAGAATGGGTGATGTATACCTATTTTGGGGCATCACACTTACGCATGACAACCTCCGAACGTAGTGAAACAAGATTAAAACTTGATTTGAGAAGATCCAGCCTAACACGAAAAGGAGACATGTCAACACCCACAGCTTCAAGGTCATTCACATCATCACTAAACCTTTTCAAATCCTCGGCTCGCAAGGAATATAAAGACAGAGTGTGCAACCCAAGAACAAGGCTTGCAAAGTGGTTCAGTGCAGGAAGAAGGTTTGGGTGGAAGCTGTCTTAATAATCAATCGGTCAAGATGTCTGCGGCCGAAGCTGGGAGACGCTCAGATTTTCACGACTAGGAGATGATATCTAAAAACCCCTCCACGGAATAAGATCCCCACTTGGATTGAAGGAAGCTCTGGCAGAAGCCACTTTAGACGCCACCATAGAATTTGACGAGACAAGAGATGGAGGATCAGAAAGATGCTGTATGGCTGATGATTCCTCAAAGCCTTGGCCACCGGGAGGATAACCAAGGTCCTTTATAAAGGCGAGTGGGCGACATCCAGGATGGAGAACATCAAATAAAGCCGAGGCCTCAACAGCAAAGGCAAATCTTTCATCTCTCACTCGAAAACAAAAATGTCAAAGCATAATATATTATAAAAAAAAAAAAACTCTCACAATATATTGAAAAAGATACTCACAATATAGCCAATGGAAAAGGAGTCGGGGAGATGCCACGGAGGCAGAGAATGTCATTTAATCCACCCAAAGTACTATCAATAATGCCCTCCCCGATCGATCACTAACTCGGCGAGACTCTTCCACGGGAGGATGGAAATCGCCAATAGTCTCGAAGGATTCCCCCCCTCGAGGAGGTAGGAGCCTTATTAGCATCTTTAGGCCCATCGTATGGAGAAGTCATAGGAAGCATTGAAGAAATCGATTGTATCACCCACAGCAGGACTTGGGCTTACATCGGATAAAGTGTCTTTAGCATCAAGGCTAGCACAATCATTATGCGAAGAAGACGACTTGACACCAATAAGGATAGGTTGAGAAGGCTCACGACTGGCAGAAACCGCTGCAGCTACCTCATGTGTAGTACCAGAAATAAACCCAAGAGGAACATCATAATCCTCTTCATTGACCTCTCTGATCTGAAAATCAAGAAAATAAATACATAAGGAAACACGAAAACAACTATCGAGGGATAAAAAAAATATGGAAATGTCACAAAAAAATTTTTTTAAAAATTACCAAATTTCTACGTTGCTTCTTGGTGGGACCCTCGGTTTGCGGCATCTAGAACCAAGCATCATCGAGAGGGACGTTTTGATGATGGCTTTAATGAAGCCTAATAACAGGGACGACTAACCGGAACCACGATAGAAGTAATAGGAGGATCCACCTTTCGAGAATCGATGAGTGGTAGATGCTTTCGCTTTAGAACGGGTGATTCTCATTTCCTCGACTTTGAGAGGATCCTTGGGAGAGGCGAAGGAGGTATACGTGATAGAGATGCATGAGACGAAGCGCGTGGTGGAAGACTCACGGAGGTAGTAGGGACATGTGCACGAAGAATAGTTGGGTCACCGAGGATGAATGCTCTTGCCAGGGATGAGAAGACTTAAGCATCGAGCCTTACGCTTTCGATGGCCCGACTCTTGGTTGACCAACGTTACGAGCGGATAGTGGTCTTAGGAGAACATAGCTTAACTGGCCCATTGGGCGTTCGGGAATAGAAAGCGGTAGAGAACAAATCAAGTATCATCCCCCATCTTTTAAGATTGACACGCCAATAATTACGCTTTCATTGGTAGTATATATCGCCCAATCCGAGAATCATTCGGTATGACAAAAGGAAGGATTTATGAGGAGCATTTGGAGGCCTTGGAAATGCCCACGTAAAGAGGGAGAGGTAGAGACAAAGTTGAGAAGGCGGTCTCATAAGTCTCACGAAAAGTGTGGCGAAAAGGACGCTCCTGGTCAAATCAAGCCCGCCTCGTGACCACGTGAGGAGAATAAAGCACGATCTCAAAACCATTATCTTTGACGAAGTAAGGAAGCTCCATGACTAGAAGGAAGACGAACCAAGACAACAAAGAACCACTCGATTCGTTGATATCTCGAGTAGAGGCGAAAGTGATGCCTATAAAGGGGGGCGAAGACCGCCACCATGCGAAACAATAGTGTATGGACGAAGTACAGAAGCATGAAGAATCATCGATAAATATCAGTAAATCTGAATTAGATCGGTGATCAATCCAATGATTTGTAATGCGAGGGACAATGTTCTTATGATGAAGAAGGATCCCGAATCTTGATTTTTCTTCTTAGGAAAATGTCTTGAGAGTAGAATATCTCAAAAAGTGCTCAAGAGAAAGATTTGAAGAAGAAAGGAGCAGGGGAGCGAAGCAATTTACGTCATACACGAGTAAAGAAACAAAAAGATTAATAAGAAAAAATTGCGAGTAATGAAAGGCGGTTAATAAAAATACGAAAAATGGATACCTCCCGGCAGATTCCTTCATGGCGAGAATAGTTTAAATCCAAACGACGATACAATGTTCCTAAGAAGAGAGGAGCGAGAGGAACATTTAGACCTCGAGATAGCATAGTAAGCTAAACCAAACATGCGAGTCGAAGGACCATCTACGGAGACCGGGAAAATGAAGCGGGATAAACCACATAGCCAAATAAGCGACTAAGGGAAAAGGCGAAGGCTCTTCATGGAAAGTGAGGACGGACTTGTTATAGTCAGAACTATTTTAAGGTAATAAAATTCGGTAATCCACGAAGAAGTAAGCGCACCCAAGATAACCGAGAATTCTTTTCTTGGGTTAGAAGTCTCAAAGTTTGGGAGGGCATGTCACACCTGAAATCATGAGATATAATTGGGAGCTCGCTTGGAAGCTTACATTAAATAAGCGATGCACTCAACATCTCTAGGAGACAAGCTAGATATGCTTTCTGAAGCCGATGCAACGGCAGGGAAGGCTACAAGATATAATCTAGAATGAGTTCATACTCTAAAAAAATATATATATAAATATAATAAAATAAATAAATAAATAAAAAATTATGAACGAAATAAAAAAATAAAATAAAAATAAAAATAAAAAGATTCTTGGTAAATGGCATAAACGTCCTCTCAGAGTTGGGGTGAACTCCCCAGCGGTGACAAATGTACGTGTGGAAGAACACGGCGTGAAATCAAGGCCGGTAAGAGCATCTTGGTCTTGTGGGATCACGAAGATCCTGCGATAATTGAATGCAACGCAAAATGTCGACCTCTTCAGTATATCCACATAATCAGAATTTGCGAGAACCTCGTCGGTCCAATGTTACTACCCCTGAAGACGATTGGATGAGTCGGATATGAAATGAATGTGGATTTGTAGGGGTATTCTGTTTTATATACATACGAGGAATGCAAGCGAGCGAGGAAAGTCTGTCTAAACTTGCGCAAGCCGTAGTATATATAGAAATAAGCACGCTTTCTCGAGAGGAGGAAAGGTTAGACGATCATAATTCTTCACTTTGCTCCCGTGAAAGCGTCGGAAGACCCATAAAGGAGCCTTTTCTCGATCGCCGATGAAAGGAATCTCCTTAGTAGTTTTCGAGTCATGGAGCGTTCACTTTGGAGTTGGCTTGCAACAAGAAAATATAACATGAGAATTCTAGAAACAAGGAAAGAAAGTGAATGAGCATTTGAAATTAAGTGCTTACTATATAAGAGAGAGAGGGTATGAAACTTAAATAAGAAGATTGGATTTGGGAAAGGAAGATCACGGACAACTTGGATTTGGAAAGGAAGATCACGAACACACGAAAGAAGAAAAAGAGCACAAGCATTAGGAGCCATTCAAATAAAAAGGGTAAAAAGAAGAAGCGGAAAATGTGAAAAGGAGGCCATTAGGTCGGTTCCCTAAGGTTGACGTAGGATTTAGCCACCTAAGGAGCTCTCCCTCTTACATTTAACTTCTCCTTACTCGTCGAATCAAGCTGATTGGAATGAATGCTACTTCACCGGAACATCCGAACTAAGATCCTTGTTAAGGTGAAATGGCTGGAATAAATTCTTCCTCCTTGCGATGTTGTCCTCTCTTTCAAAATATCCGGAGCCGATGACCTTGTTAAGGTGAAATGGCTCGGAATAAATTCTTCCTCCTTGCGGGGTTGTCCTTTCTTTCAAAATATCCGAGCGAGGACCTTGTTAAGGGAAATGGCTGGAATAAATTCCTCCTCCTTGCGGTGTTCCTTTTTTCCGAATATATCGAGGCAATGACCTTGTTAAGGTGAAATGGCTGGAATAGATCCTCCTCCTTGTGGTGTTCCTTTCTTCCAGAATATCCAAGCCAATGACCTTGTTAAGGTGAAATGGCTCGGAATAGATCCTTCCTCCTTGCGGTGTTCCTTTCTTCCAGAATATCCGAGCCAATGACCTTGTTAAGGTGAAATGGCTCGGAATAAATCCTTCCTCCTTGCGGTGTTGTCCTTTCTTTGAGAATATCCGAGCCAAGATCCTTGTTAAGGTGAAATGGCCCGGAAAATAAATACTACAATCACCTGAAAAGAGAAATCGATGAAACAATCAAAAATAATAATAAAATATTAAACAAATAAAAAACCAACATTATCCATTAATATTATTTGAGTTTATCAAATTAAACTACTAGGAGTTGGATTTCGTAAAAGCTTATCATGAAAGTCTTTAAACTACAATTAGACTTTGTTTGAACAAACATTACAAAATCCCATAAATTCTAAAATACCTTTCATAAAAATTAAGGTCATGCGTGAGCATTATATTCCACAAGTGAACAAACATGCATGAACATATATATCTTTCTTGAATAACTTAATTGTTATTCACGTGAAAAGGTGTAAGAAAATATATATATAAAAAAAACATATAAAAAAAAATTGTAAGAAAAACAAAATCAATATAACAGTATTGAAAAAGTTCGAAAAACAACATCACTCAATCAATTCGAAAAAAAAAAAGCCAGAGAAAAGATGTATTGCTTTTCGTGGGTAATGAAGGTAAAGAAACAGTATTGCTTTTCAATCAATTGAAAAAAAAAAATCAAATCGGAAAAGTTCGTGAACTGGAAAAGCTGTCTATTGCAATTCTATATATATGTAGAATAAAAACATGGATGCTACATAAATGGATAAATTAAAAACATGTACAGTTTATGCAATATATATATATGGAGGCCACATGTTCGGATGCTACTCAATCACATGTAAGGATTGTATAGATAAGTTTTTCTTTTGTCAGGAGAAAAAAAAATGTTAAGAAAGATATGTCTTTTCTCTTCTTTCAACCCATAGAGGAGCAGACATCATCATATGTTGAAAAAAAAAATATCAAAAGCGTAGTGCAATGTTATCATCATTCATCAGTACTAGTATAGTGATTATATATATATTATAACACGAAAAGCTTTCATCAGTAGTTCAGTACTAGCATAGTGATTATATATATATATATATATATATATATTATAATACTACATACATTACCTGTACTTTACACCAAACACAATTCCATGCGAGGCTCTAGCGTTAAGATGATATAATATATATTACAAATAATATGAGTCTTACCCTTTGATTATTATTTAATAATAATCAACGGCTTTTATTTGTGTAATATACCACTATTACTACGCAATTGCTTCTTTTCCCCTTTTTTTTTTTTTTTCCGTCTTCTTTCTCTAAAATACATGTCCAAAGAAAATCAATTGCTAATTTGCTATACTTGTCTGAGTGGAATCAATTCTCGCTAATCCCCATAAATGACTACGCGGTATCACCAATTAAGGGAAAAGATCTTGCGTTTAAAAAAATAATAATATTATTATTATTTTATCAAATTAAATTATTCTTATTTAAAAAAATATTTCTCGATTTTCAAAAATATTTTAGTAAAATAATTTCTTCCTAATTTTATTTTATAAGTATATAAATAAAAATAATTTGATTTTGTTTCCAAAATATTAGGAATGATTTGATTTTCTATAAAGAAGGATTTGATCTTATTTACAAATCAAAATAAGATTTGATTTTATTTGACAAATATATATTTTATTTTGATTTAGTTTCAATATATGTATATATATACATATAAAAATTAATTAGGGAAACAAATATTATGCAAGGTTTGGAAAGATTTGATAGAGGATTTCCAAAGATATATTGAGAGAGCTCCATGGGTTACGTCTCCTATGATTTTACATTTCGGGACTTGCAAGATCGAACATTTTGAGAAAATTGAAGCAAAGTATTCACGAGTTAAAAGTATTTTGCACGATCGTCACTCGAAGGACGCGACTACTACTTGTGAGGGGCAAATGTGGGCCCAAGTGCAAATTAGGGTTCAATTGACCTAATTGAATTAAATGCACAAATTAAGGTTCGTATTATGATTTGATGGAAAGGCGGAAGAATAGAAAATAAAAGCAAGATCCGAGAGAATCTTTCACGTGTCCCGACAGAAGCGTGGAGGTGACTCATTTGGGGAATTGATTGAGGATTGGATTGGTGGCTAGAAGGCGGAGACGATCTGGGCATTACTTTGATGACTAAAGGGTAAATTTGAAATTTCTCAGGAGACGTGTGCCTATCACATGACCATTCTCCAAAAACCCTATAAATATCTCTTCCACTCCATTTGGGAAGGGACTTACCGGAGATCAAGACTTTGGACTTTGGAAGATCGAAGGGACCCTTTTGGTGACTTAAAGGCTTGGAGATTCCACCTAAAAAGCACCAAAGGGTTTGGACATTCTCTCAACTTGAAGGACTCAAGAAGGCTCTTGGAATTCATGTTACCTAACGGTTAGGATTCTAGGGGTTCGCCACGCGTCGTTAGATGTAATCGCCAATTGTCGTTCTCCCTCTTCAATCAATCAATCAATTCAAATCTTTTAAGTGGATTTCTCTCTCCACCCAACACGAAACCCTAAACTGTGATGACGATTTCTTGCGCCTACGAAAAAAAATACGTTAAAGTAGCTAGCTACTCAATTTATCTCAAATTTGATTGTATAACAAACTGATGATACTAATATTTATGTCCCCAAATAATTACTACTTACAATGATAAAACATTAGTATAAAATGAGAAAACGAAGAATCAGCTTGAATGGTTCTAACTTCTAGGGAAGGCTTTGGACTTGTATATATATGATCAGTACTATAAAACATTCTTAATGAATTACTCCCTAATAAGTAGAGTATAACGTATGATAAAATACAAATATTCTGCAGAAATTCTTGAATTCACTTGTGGTCATTTTTGTCAAATTTTCTCCCCAGGCACGGCCAGTCCTCTCTGTATCACAGCATCCTTAATGAGTTTGAGAGACACCTCTAAATCGGTACAAAGTTTGCGGGGATCAGGTATCACATTTGGATCAACTGTTAGAACAAGTATCATTTTATCCCCATAACTCTGCCAATGTATTGTCAATGCCTGCATGCCACAATAAATAACAGTCACAAAAAAAGAAAGAAGAAGAAGAGGCTACACAGCCATAACAGCAAATTAGTTGCATGCATGCGTGCGTGCATATAAATCATTCTGGAAAATTCTGTTTGTCATCACATATATAAAATAATGCTGCTGCTGCTCACTTGTGGTTGTCCATAAACACTAGGAGCAATATAAGCCAAGTGATGGCCGTAAAAACTAACTTCTTCCTCCGGACCAACCACGTTTGAGAAGGACATTGTTGTATTTGATACGATTTTGTACATCAGAGCAGCTGTCCACTGTTGGTAAACAAATAATAAAATTAACAAAATCTTGTAGAAGAAAAAAGGGATTTTTTGGGTATGATGATAGTACAAGTTTAAGAACCCCCAACATATATATATATATATATATATATATATATATATATATATATATATATATATATATGGTACCTTCAGTCCAAATAAATCGAGTATAAGTCGACCAACAGAGAAGGAGCATATAGCTTCGAATGAGAGCTTCTTTCGATCAATAGTGGCTTTAGCTTATGAATATAATCTAAAGGGTCGTCTTCCAAACCAATGGAGATTGGAAGAAGAACATAACCCATCCAATTTCCCCACCTCACTTTTGACTCCTTTTCCATCATATCAGCCAAATCCTGTTCTCACATAATAATATCAAATTTCAAAGGGAATAGAGTTGAGTTTTTTTTTTTTATATATTCAAGAAGCATTTACCTCAAATTAGTTTCATTTTCTTCTTTTAAAGTGGGAATTAAAAAACTGACAATTTACCTCAATTCCTGCAGATGGTCTAATATTGAATAAGATAGTTGCTCTAAGACGAATATCTTGAGGCAGATTATTTCTCTTCTTGCTTGCTATGTCTTCGTCTTGTTCATCCCGACTACTTGCTAGATAAAATAAGCATCATATGATTAATTATAACATAAACTTGAAACAGAAAGCAGAGATATCAGAATACAACATTTGATCACGTTGAAAGAACTCACCGTATCTCCCATTGAGGTAGCTAGATAAACCAGCACTGGTAACTCCCAGTATAACGTCGTTAATTGTCTAAAACATCCATCAGTGAAATAAATAAACTCCGTATCTCTAGATTTCATAACAAAAATAAAATATCATAAACAAATTCAAGCTACTCTTTCTTTGATTATGCAAAGGATTAAGCTTGTGAAAATCAGTTTGTTTGCAATCTTTTATAAAAAAAAAGGCAGAGTGCAGCCTATGTGCAATAAATATGTTAAGTGTGCTGATTAAAATCCCCCGTGCTTTTGTATTGTGCTTCTTTCTAAAAATAGACTGTGCACCATAGACAAATTTCTCTCTCTCTGTGTAAACTAACAGTTATACCATGTTCATTGCAGTTTTCACAAGCTTTATGTCATTTAGACTAACAATCCTGTGCACAATTCGCTTAGGAGTCAACCCAACAACCCCTGATGCGCCTTTAATAGGAGTGTCCGTGTCTTTCAAAAATAGAGCAGTTGCAGCAAAATTCATGACATCCACCAAAGTGTTGAAAGCCATCACAATTGTGGTCCAAATAGTGAATAATAACCCCCAAAACCCAATGGAATTGCTAGAATTAGCTCGCTTGATCTTTGGAAAACTAGGCATTGCTTCAAGATCAGAGGCTTTTCGAGTGCAAGCTAAGAGGAGGGAGATGAGAGAAATACCATCCCCAATAGAGTGGTGGATTTTAAGAACTGCAAGAGCATTAGCATCGGATGTCTTCACGTTGAGAATGTGGAGTTCCCATAGGGGCTTGGCAAGATCCAATCCGGTATTGGTGAGACTCGATATGTAATCTTCAACAAATTGGTCGGCTAAGTCCATATTGGGATCCAAATCCGGATAAAATACATGGTTGTTTAAGTCTACCTTTGTCCGCCTCCACCTCATTAATCCACCCCTCTTCTTTTCATCCGTTACCTTAATTAAAATGGCAGAAAATAGTAGCAACATAAGTAGATGGAGGATGATGTTACTTTGACAACATTAATTTTCTTCAAATGACGAGCCAGGATCCGGATGCCAAACTGGGTTGAACTTAAACTCTACTACCAAATTACACAGTTTTCAACTATATTAATTTGCCTATATAATAGGAAAAACTAGTCAATTCAGATGATCTGAAGTGATAAAAATAATCAAGAACAGGATTTAGAAGATTGGTATTGTGCTCTTTTCCAAACATCATATTGCAGTACTTGCTTAGATTTCATCTCCTTTTTAAGGTGTTAAGTTAATACAGTCGTATATTACTCCAATGACAATTGAAGGGCAGATGCTCTTCTTCTTGATATTGAAATATGACATCCAACAAAATAATTGGGAACAAAAAGAATATATATATTATTAGGTATAAGAATGTCGGATCAATTTGAAAGCAGGTCTTGGATTTAGGTAAAGACAAATTGTTTTACCGAATATGATCGTGTTTTAGATGTATTTCTCCCTCATTTTCAAAGCAGTTGCCCAAGTAAAACTAACTTTTTTATTATTTACTTATAATACATGAAGGAGCAGCTGGTCAGTTATTCAGAAAAAAAAATGAAGGACTACTTGTATATAGACAAGATTCTTATTTATGTTGTAACAGAAACTAGCTAGAAGAATGAATGAACATACGTACGTACGTACGTACGTACGTACGTACATGGTGTAAGTATAAGTAAGTACGTAGGTGATTAATTAAGTTAAGTGATTGCTTACAAGGCAGCTGGAGAAACGAGGATGCTTGACCAAAGATTTGTGTAATCCAAATTTAACTATGTTAAGGTCGAATAGGGTGTTGGAACCTAAAACAGCTATGATGCAGCAGTTGAAGCTTGGTGCCTGAAAAAACCGCGCAGTTGGGCTTAGCGGTTCATCATCATCATCATCATCATCATCATCATCATCATCAAGTTTCTTGGTGTTAATGGGTTTAAGATTTTCGCTTTCCATTATTTCTCCAGATATGAACAGGAAGTGAATAGAAGAGAAGATGTTCAATTTGGTTACTTTTGTCAAACTTAGGCAGTTAGCTAGTAGCTACCAGTAGTATAATTTAAGCTTGATGATGCCCATAGCTCATAAATGTAGACTCCAAGAAAGTGATGGAAAACAATAAAACAAGTGACTTAAATGATATACTTTCATTGCACCCATTTATATATATCTCTCATTTAACCATTAAATTTTTTAGAGTTTTGGATAAATATTAAGAAAATAATTGTATAATATTAAATATAGTATCAATTGTATATATTATTTTTTTATTAGAAAAATAGAGTGTTATTTATTGGACAAAAAATAGTGAGAAAGCTAAAGTTATATTTAATATTTTGAGTAATATTTAAAAAACTGAGCAATTAATTTTTACTTTACATTCTCAAACGACATATATTAAAAAACAAAAAATATTTTTCTAAAAACAAAAATTGTTTCTTTCCATCTTTTTTAATCCTGTCATCTTTAACTGCATCTTGTATAAAATTTTATTTTTGGCTAAAACAAGAAAATTGTACTAATACAAATTATAAAATATCTCCCTGCCAATTAAGAAATGATGTCCACATATTAAGTCTATCGCAATTCCCATCTTCCCCAATCGGCAAAGTAGCAATTTTTCCCAAAACTTTAATACATTCCTCCTCAATTATTTAGGCCCAACTATAAAAATTGAGAAAGAATTATCAAAAAGAATATGAAGGGCCACATCTATCCGTTAATTTATGAAATTTTAAAATTTAGTGTGATACTGCAAGTTTTGAACATAATAAATTATGTAATTAGTATAAATTTTAAATAATTTACATTATGTACAATTGTTTTGACTAAATCACTTGAGATAATGGAGTATTATTTTTAATTTTTAAGTAATATTTTCGGAAAGAAGCGTTTAAAGGTCAAATGAATCATAGATATTTAAATGTATACACTTCCCTTTCATTCATTAATATTTAACAATGACGCGCTACTTTTAGCTTGGCCCAAATTAAGATGTATCGAATTCGGAGTGGACCGCTTAATTGTCTTCTTTCCTTCTGTCCAAGTAGTTATCTAGTTTGAGCGGTATTAGTAGGAGTGAGCACAATTCGGTTAAAACCGAACTACCGAACCGAACCGAACCATTTTAACCGAATTATTTCGGTTTTCGGTTTTTTTTTGGAATTTCGGTTATATCCAATTAGTATTCAATATTCGGTTTGGTTCGATTTTCAAAAAAATTATTATTCGGTATCAGAATAATAGAATTGTAATATTAATTAAAAAAATAATTATTAATTATTAATTATTAATTGTAATATTTTAAAAAAATAATTATTAATTATTAATTATAGGAAAATTAATTATTAATTATTAATTATTAATATCAAATGTCTATTCGGTTATTATCAAGAATTACCGAATTGTGCATTTGTAATTAAGAAATTGATTATTCTTGATTTAGTTTAAAAATTGAGTAAGATTTAGGATAGTTGTTTTGTCGATATTTCGGTTTCGGTTATAGCAAGAATAGACATTCGATTCGGTTATAATAGAACGCTTCACCCCTAAAGTATTAGTACACATCTCTCTATAGCTTGCGGAATCTATATACCTACATGCATATATAATTAAGTTTTGGTACTTGCTCTTCTGGGACTATAATTTAATTTTTATTAAGTACTATTAAAATATTTTTTAAACATATGATTTAATTGAAATCAAAATACTATTTATTGTAAAACTCTAACTTTTTGAATAAAGATAAATTTTTTATAAATATTATTTTTGAATATTATGGAGTAAAATTGATATAATAGTTGTGGGTAATATTTATAAATTTTGCAAAATACGCATGATTGTTATATAATATTCGATTCATTGGGAGAATATTCGTTTTAACGGGGAATATTAAGACAACGACACAATCATTGGTGGATCTTATTAACGGAATTATTGCCGGATTGAGAAAGCAAAAAAATACTTTATGAAAATAATAACGGAAGAAGTTTTTACTGTTAACTGTTGAAACACCCAGTTTGTTAAAAAATACGATGTATGGCATAAGTTAAGTAGTTACCAGGTATTAATTATTGATCTTTAAGTGATAAATCACTCGGTTTTGTTGGTATTATTAATGTAATAATACGTAAAATCTTTTATATAAAACATAATACTTTTATAAAGTTATTCTATAAATGTAATATATTATATTCTATTATGCGTAGTGATAAATATGTCTGCGTAGTGTTTAAGTAGTAAAATCTTTTTTTATATAAAATGCAGAATACTTTTATAAAGCTATCTGTTTTATTGTATAATAATTAGAATATATTATATTTTATTACGCGTAGTGTCAGCATAGTACTGCGTAGTGTTTCAGTAGTAAAATCTTTTATAAAGTTATTCGTTTTATTAGATTATAAATAGAATATATTATATTTTATTTTGCTTTAAATATGGACCGTCAGATTAAAGTAAATCAATGTCTAATTGCTTAACGTGAGTTAGTTATTATACGCATTCCATTTTTCATAAATGAAGGCTCGTTCATTCATTCATTATTTTTTACTTAATTCAATCTAAACTCAGAGATAAACTATAGAGAGAAATAAGAAAATATTCTGCTTACTTCACTACTTATATATCCAAGACTCTTCTTCTTAAGGTAGGGAATATTATTTGTTGTGATTCGTAAGGGGTGTTATTCTTTCTTATTACGAAGAGAATCATTGTTATTCCATTCTTATTATTACGTTGGAATAACTTGATATCTGTGATCACCCTATACTTGGTGACATTCTTCTAATATTCCGTCTTTCTTATTACATTTGAATATCCATCGCACATGCGTTTCTGTGGGACCGATTTATTTCTTTATTATTACATTGGGAATATCATATCCATGCGTTTCTGTGGGACCGATTAAATCTTTATTATTATTACATTGGAATATATCACATGCATGCGTTTTCTTGGGACCGATTTAAATCTTATTAGTATTCATTGGAATAACCTGCTTATACATCGCAATCCGCATCGTGGTGATTTCTGTTGTTATTCCATTCTTTATTATTACATTGGAACATCTTGTCGGTCTGAATTTTCACCGACCGTTTTGTTATTTAGTATTACATTGGAATTACCTGTAAGACCAAGCTTTTTATAAATAAAGATGAATTTTTCTATAAATATTATTTTTGAATATTATGGAATAAATTTGATATAATGTTATAGTTGTGGGTAATATTTATAAATTTTGCAAAAGTATGCAAGTTGTTATAAAATATTCGTTTGGTGGGGAATATTCTTTTGTTAGGGAATATTCGCATAACTACTCAATCGTTGGTGGACTTACAATGTAATTATTGTCGGATTGAAAAAACGACAAAAATATTTTTTAAAAAAAATAATCTACGGAGGTGTTCTGAGTTAAAAGCTGTTGAACTACCTAATTGGTAAAAAAATACGAGAATCTGAGTGGGTTGCGTAGTAGACACTCAAGTATTGATTATTGATGCTTACGCGAGAAGTCACTCGGTACGCTTCAATTATTACTACTGATAATTACTTTGCATCATATCTCTTATATTATTGATTCGATTATCATCACAAATTATCATTCAGTATAATATGTTATAGTATTAAATCAATAATTGAGACGACAAGTTATAAATGATTAATAATTGTTGAAAGATTAAATATGTGTTGATGAAAAATAAAATGATTTGTGGTAAGTTTGATTATTTTATGGGGGGCTCTATATGTCATCATCTAAGAGTCTCTTCTTCGATAGTAATTACCTTCGTAAGTAATTACCCTTGTGAATAGTATTTACCTTCGTCGATAGTATTTACCTTCGTTAATAGTAATTACCTTTACTGGGACGTCGAACCACTTGTCGTTTCACATTACTGACGTCGAACCACTTGTCGCTTTTCACATTAAAGCGTCCAAAACCACTTTTCTTTTCACATCATTAGTCGTCGAGCCACTTGCCTTTTCACACGGCGGTCTTAAGTTTAGAAATCTTCTATAAATAGAGGCCTAAGGCTTCATTATTTTCACGAATTCATTCGAGCTATAGAGAGAGAAAGTATAGAGAGAATAGAGAGAGAAGAAGAGTATTTTGTTCTTATAATTCTTTGCGAGATTCAATCTCCTACCAAAAGTAAGGGGTGTTATTCTTTCTTATTCATGAAAGAAGCTGTTGTTATTCCATTGCTTATTATTACTGTTGGAATAACTTTATGTCGTGGTTTACCCTATACTTGGTGACATTCTTCTATTATTACATTTGGAACATCACATTTGTGTGTTTTACAGGACTGGTTTCCGTCTTTATTATTATTCATTTGGAACATCACATGTGTGTTTTACAGGACTGGTTAAAATCTTTATTATTATTACATTGGAACATCTGTATGCGTGTGTTTTATGGGACTGGTTCCATTCTTTATTATTACATTGGAACATCCACATCATGCATGCGTTTTACTGTGGGACCGGGTTCCGTTATTTATTATTACGTTGGAATAACTTTTGCGCATGCGGTCTATCGCATGCATGGTGATTTCTTTTGTTATTCTATTCTTTATTATACCCGGTTGGTTAAAACTTTGACTTATACTCCATGAAATTAGTGGAATATCCTTGATATTTGCGTTTCATCTGAAGATCTTTTCATGGAAATATTCTTACGATCATTCTTGAATTTTACTCTACAAAACAATGATCGTGTTGATAATTTGGGCGTTAATAATTCTCGGATAAAATAATTCTTGAACTTGTTTTATTGAATTCTTATATCATTGTCATCATCCTCATGTTTTATATTATATTGAAAGTCAAATACGTGGCACAGAAGGTGCGTAGATGGACTTGGTATGATTATGACCGAGAGACTATTCTTGTAATCATGGCCAAGTAATGTTACAAATGATGTGATAAAAATCCTCGATTGTCAGTAGTGCATTGGTGGGACGATTGTTGGCATGATCATGACCATTAATGAATACACAAATATTCTTGGCCGTATTATGAATAATAATTGTGGTGATACTAAAGAATATCCTTGGCCGTAGAGTGCGGGGTGATTCGATGATGTGGAATATTTATTAAAGCCGAGTCTCAAATTTATAACGAAAGAATTGTGGCGCCCCCAAAATAGGTATACATCACCCATTACGAGTTGTCGATACATGGTATGAAACAACTACAACTTTATTATTACAACAAGAAAGCGTGAGTTTAAATACAAATATTATCTTCAGACAATATCTATACTCAAATAAATCCTCATCACATTTATTGATACATTATTTTACAAAATGGTGAGGACTACTAAACAACTCTCTAGAACCTTCATTCCATACCTCGACTGCAGTCTCGCTATATATTCGCCTCCCGAGAAAAATGGAACAAAAGGAAAAGGGTGAGCTCAACTAGCTCAAGAAAGAATATTATGACTAAGATAATATACAACAAATTACCGTTAGTCTTCACGGGGAAAAATCTAATAGAATACAATAGACAACAAATTTTAAATCAATATTCGCAGTGAAATAATAATTCATTAGAAGAGTTAAGTAGAGAATGCAAACTACTATCTTCTATGTATGAATTTAAAAGTTCATCGCTCATCTTTTATCCCTGTAACATCAATCAATATACATCGGAACTAAATATTCATCTTTGCACTGAGTCAAAGATATTCATCGATTGGTCAGTGTTCATTTAAACACTCTTTCATCTTTGCACTACTACCAAAGATATTCTTCAAAATCATTCATCTTTGCACTACTGGTGCCAAAGATATTCAATAATATCATCATTTAAGATCGAGGATGGCGAAAAATATTTTTAAAAGCGAATCCGGTGAAACAAAATGACAGGATTAAGGATTAAGGATTCGTACTTTGTTTTATCCATGTTCAAAAATACCTCAAAAATAATCGCGATTGGTGTAAAATTCAAGAATGATCAAAACATGGATACAATCAAAACTAGTATCCGAATAGATATTTTGGACAAAAGAAGAAATTTTATTTTTTGAATGGTGAATAATAAGTGTCGATATCGTGAATAGTAACTCAGACACCAAAAGATAGAAATTTCAAAAAAACATCTTCACGCTTCATGAATAGTACTCGTGAATAGTAACTCGTGAATAGTAACTTTCGAATAATAGTAACTTCGTGAATAGTAACTCATGAATAGAATGAATAAGAACTCATGAATAGTAACCCCGAGCATAAAAAGTTCCAAATTTGATAAAAAGTTCCAACCAATATTTCAAAGATAATGATATTGAAGAAATAATATCATTTGAGAAGAAAATAACATCCCTTACCTCGAAAAGATCAATCTTAAATTAAAAACAGGATATAAAGCTATGATTTGGACTTACACCGTATAGCAATACTCAAAGTATACTCAAAATAATCACAAGAATACGCTCGATAATATAGAGAGAAAACTTCGGTTTACGGTGTGATTTTCAATTTAACCTAAGCACCCTATTTATAGAAATCGCTAGAACACCAAAAGTTAGAAAATTTAATAAATTAATAATATAATTATATAAATTTCTTACACATGCCTAAAATCTGATTTCAGCCATCAAACACATGTCACCTTCTAGAAAAAGTAAGAAAAACGTTTTTCTAATTTTAAATATTTTAAACTTCAAAATCAATTATTTGAGCTTGAACTTCAATAATTCATAATAAATAGCCCTTTCATCAGAAAATTCGAATCTCGTGAGTTTTTATAGGAATTTCAATTCTCTACAACTTTGCAGAAGAAAGTGTTTCCAAATTCCAAATAGAAATTGACCGAAATCCACTGAGCGGGAAATTTCAATTTATAATCAAATTTCAGTCAATAAATGGGGTCCGCCGACATGTTTAACATGTTTTAAACATTTATTGCAACAAAAATACTCTTCCTCCTCGTATACTCATATATCCCACATTCGTTGTAAAAATATCACCATTATTATATTATTAAAATATAATAATATATTTAAATGAATTATTTTATCAGGAAAAGATAAAATTTTAATTTTTAACAATTGTCACATTAAAAATTTTCTCCATCTATATCCACATAAAATCAATATTTTTCTCATCATATGAATCAATAATTAATTATTCATAAATAATATTACAGAATCACAATATTGACAACCAAGCATAGTCCAGGAAGAGGGGCTTTCCAATAAGAATTTCTTCTTCTTTACGCTGCGCAATTAGGTGACCAAACCTCTCCTTAGATGTAACTTTCTAGACATTGCCAATAATGTTATCTAATAATATTATTCGAGATAATATGAATTATTGCTTCGATAATGAAAAAAATCGTGTAATGACAATTATGAAACAACAAAGAATATAAAATATCAACGCAACAATTATTAACTCAATAAAATCTTCGAGCGGTAATTACTATAACCATTATTGAGTAGTGCCTTCAATAATTGGTGCAATACTGGTGTCTTCTTGTGCGCAACAACGCCAGACACTTGTGTTTTAACCATAGGGTATTCCAATAGTGTTAACGTGTAACAACTACGCCTGTTATTTTTAAACAACTTATATTTGTCGTTTTCTTCATCCAATCGCTTTCAGTTATGGGGCCCATACATGGTCGCGCGTCGTCGATTTAATATTCCCGACAAAGATTTAATATTCCACGACCAAACGAATATTTCAACAACAATGAATATTTTATAACCACTTGCTTATTTTGAAATATTTGCGTATTTAACCCTAACTATCCACATTAATCAAATCAACCCTTACTATTTCAAAATAATAAATAGAGAAAATTAAATTTCATTAATAATAAGTTGGGGTCTTAAAGTGATGAAAAACCTTTTAAAACCTAAAAGATAGTAGACTTTATTTTCTACTCTTGACTCTTTTAATGGATCGCTTATTTAACCGCATTTAAACCGGTTGTCTATTGTTTTTTATCGGTTTAACATTGTTGAAGACTATGATAATTTATTCGCATTATCTTAGTCGTAATATTTCTTCTTTGGGCTAGTTGAGCTCACCCTTTCTTATTTTTATTCTCTGAGGAAATGAGAATATATTTGGGACGAGTCTGGGAAGCAGTGATGGTCCCAAGATAGCATTAGTAGTCCTCACTATTCGTGAAATAGTGTGATAATAATTGTAATGAGGACTCCTTTTTGAGTTTGTATAATATTTAGTAGGCGATATTTGTATTTAAACTCACTTTGTTTATGTATTAAGTTGTATTTAAATTACGTACTATGTAAGTGGTGACCCAAGATGGGTGATGTATACCTAATTTTTGGGGCGTCGCGGTTAGTATCGAGCTTGAGGATATGATCCTGGCTAAGATGTGAGAATAGTCTTAGGAGGGAAAGGCAGAATACCTTGTTAAGTATGACCTACCTAAGTTTATGTCTTTATTTTATTGGTTGGTAGGAAGATAGGGATAATTTGTTACGTGTCAATTAACCTTTTGTTTTGTGGCGATTCTGAAAATGACATTTGAGAATGTTGAGAATAAGAATGGAGCGCAGCGCGATCGTTGATTCACCACATATCAATAATCGGGATAATGTGCATCGAGAAGGCGATAATCCTCGTACAAACAACAACACCGACCAAATGATGAATGATCAAATGTTGAGAGGCTTTATGCAATTTATGCAACAAGCGGCGAGAGCGATTCTGCCCAAAACGTAGTTGAAACACGGAAAACTCTCGGCGGTCCACCGCTAAACAATTCAAGGAGCTGGGACCACCGTGAGTTTAACGGAGAGCAAAACCACTTCGGCGGAAGCATGGATAAAGCAGATTACCAAGATATTTGATGTCTTGGGATGCTCAGGAGCAAAAGGTTCCCTTTCACGCGCTTTATGTTGCGCGAGAGGCATATTCTTGGTGGGAATCAGAAAGCGTACTACTCAACCTCTTGATCTTGAAGATATCTTGGGAGAAGTTCCGGGAGTCGCATTCAACGACAAATACTTTCCGAAAGTATTCGCCATATGAAGGAGGTGGAGTTTATCAAAGTTGGAACAAAACAATATGACCGTGTGTCATAATACGAGGCAAAATTTATGAGTTATCACGGTTTCGTCCCACTTGGTGGATAATGAAGAGAGAATGGCGCGAATGTTTTAAGAGGTTTGAAAGCGGAAATACGTCAACATCTTATTTCTCATAAAGCGTGTTTGTATTCGAGATGTTGTAAATAGGGCTCGATTAGTGGAACGCGATAATGAGTCAACCTAACTAAAAAGAAGCGGTAAACAAAATTATAATACCAATGAGAGTAGTCATCAAGCGGTGACAACAAACGTGGAGGAATCAACAGCCGGTTATGGTAACCACTTTGGTAATCGTACAAAACAATAAGAATGGACATTTCAAAAATGAGAGATTCAACAATGATGGAAAGACGTCAAGACCAAAGACCCATTGTTAAGGAAGGAGAAAGACCACTATCATATGCTTCAAATGCGGAGGAGAGGGACACATCGATCAAATGCGTCATGTCATTCAAAACATGTTAAAATTGTGGAAGAGAAGGTCACTTAGCTCGATTTTTGCGTTCTCAAGACAAATTCAGCTAGGATGGAGGCACCAAAGGCCATCCCGAAAATTCAAACCCAGTAGTCTGAGGAGAAGCGTTTGTTGTGACCTCCCAAAGAGCAAGGAATCCGAATGAGGTCATCACGGGTAAGCTTATCATAAACTCTAATGAAGTCTATACTTTATTTGATACTGGGTTCTATCCATTCTTTTATTTCTCCTACTTTGCCATCGATTAAATTTGACTCAGGAGAAATTAGACTTTGACTTATCTGTGGAAACTCCGTTGGGAGAAACCTTCATTACATCCATCGTTTATAAGTCTTGTTTGGTTCAAATCGGTACCCTCACATTACCTGTCGATCTTATTTCATTAAAATACTTGCATTTGGCGTGATTACTAGGATTTATTGGTTAACTACTTATCATGCAAAAATTTATTGTTTTTCGTAAGGTTGTTAGCTTTCATATTCCTAATCAACATATTATGCGAATTCAAACGACCAAACCATTAAAATCAATCACGGTCATCTCAAGCCATAAAAGCTATTCGTTTATTGAAAAGCGGATGTCAAGCCTTCTTAGCTCATGTATCACGATTTAAACAAAAAAAATCGGTTTTGAACGATATTTCTATTGTTAATAAATTTCTGACGTATTCTAGAAGAACTTCTGGCCTACCCAGGCGTGAAATTGAATTTTGTATCGACCTTGAACCCGGTACAAAACCTATTTCCAAAGCCCCATATCGAATGGCTCTATTGAACTTGAGGAGTTAAAGACCCAATGCGAGGAATTGTTAGACATTGGCTTTATTAGTCTAAGTACTTCTCCTTGGGGTACTCCATTCTATTCGTGAAGAAGAAAGATGGGAGTATGCGACTTTTTGTATTGATTATCGAGGAATTAAATCATGTCACCATCAAAATAGGTATCCATTGCCACGTATTGATGACCGTTTGACCCGATTAAGGAGCCAAATTCTTTTCAAAGATAGATCTTCGTTAGGATATCACCAATTGAAGATTAGAAACGTGACATTCCAAAACGGCTTTCGAGAACTCGAGACGGCATAATGAATTCTAGTCATGTCCTTTGGATTGACTAATGCTCCTAACGCCTTCATGGATATGATGAACCGAGTATTCAAGGAAGATTTAGATCACTTTGTGGTCGTCTTTATTGATGACATCCTTATTTATTCCAAAAAGCCGTGAAGATCATGAAAGCAACACTTGAGGTCGACACTCCAAAAGCTTCGTGAATATAAGCTTTATGCCAAGTTGAAGAAATGTGAGTTCGTGAAGAAGTAGCATTCCTTGGGCACGTGGTATCAAGTCATGGAATATCCGTTGACCCAAAGAAAGATCAAGCTATTCAAAGTCGGGAACAACCTAAATCGCTGGACCAAGACGTAGCTTTCTCGGTTTAAATTTGGTTATTATCGGAGATTCGTGGAAGGATTTTCTCGAATCGCTACTCCATCGACTCGGTGACTTCGGAAAAGATACAAAGTTCGGTTGGAGCGAAGAATATGAGAAGAGTTTTCAAGAACTCAAGAGGAGACTTATTTTAGCTTTTGTTACGACAATACCATCCGGCTCGGAGGATTTGTCATCTCTGATGATGCTTGAGCAAAGGGTTGGGATGTGTTCTTATGCAACATGGAAAAGTTATAGCCTATGCCTCGCGATAACTCAAAGAATATGAGAGGAATTATCCTACTTCGTGATCTAGAGTTCAGTATTTATTGTCTTTCAGACTTAAAATTTGGAGGCATTACTTGTATGGGGAGAAAGTGGAGATCTTTACGGATCATAAAAAGCCTCAAATATTTCTTCACTCAAAAGGAACTCAACATGCGACAACGACGTTGGCTTGAAACTGCTGAAAGATTATGATCATACCATCCAATACCATCCCGAAAAGCGAACGTGGTAGGCGTACGATTGAGTAGAAAATCATATGCGAAATCACGAGTGCGATATTGTCAACGCGAAAGGCCCATTTTGTGTGACTTGCAAAGAATGGAGATAGAGTTAAAGACTCAGAGACGCATGTGATGATGCGAGTATATGAGTAGTAGAACCGACTTTAATCGATAAAGTTAAAGTCGCCAAGCTACGGACACGGGCGATGCATGTATGAGGAAGAAAGTGCAAGAAGGTCTTTATGTAGGAAGCAAGAATCGATGAAGAAGGAATACTTGAGTCAACTCCGGACTTTGTGTTCTAACGACCACGATTTAAAGTATAATATCATAATGGAGGCGCATAACACACCATTTGCAATCCATCTCAGGAGTACCAAATGTATCATGATATTAAATCATACATTTTGGTGGAGCAATATGAAGAGAGAGATAATATTTGTTTATATCAAGGTGTCTAACTTGTCAACGAGTTAAAGCGGAGACATCAAGTACCAAAAGGTCCATTGCAATCACTTGAAATTCGGAATGGAAGTGGGAGCACATTACCATGGATTTCGCATTCTGGCCTTCCTAAGGTTTCTCAAGGCATTGATGCAATTTGGGTCATTGTTGATAGATTGACCAAGTCGCTCATTTTTCTACCGACACGAGAAACTTATACACTTGAACGTCTTGCTCAGTATGTATATAAACGAGATTGTAAGGCGCATGGTATCTTAGGTATCCATAGTTTACGATCGAGACCCAAGATTCACTTCACGATTTTGGGTTAGTTTGCAAAAAGCTATGGGCATAGACTTCACGATTTAGCTCGGCATATCATCCTCGAGACGGACGGACGATCGGAGAGGACTATTCAAACTCTTGAAGATCTATTAAGACTCTTTGTCCTTGATTTCAAGGAAGTTGGGACAAGTTCTTACCATTGGTGGAGTTTTCCTACAACAACAGCTTATCAAGCAAGTATTGTCGTGGCTCCATTCAAAGCGTTGTATGGAAGAAAGTGTCGTTCTCAAATCTTTGGGATGAGGTGGGTGAAGCAACGTTGTTGGGACCGGGAGTTGGTACGTATGACTACGGAAAAGATTCAAACGATCCGACAACGTATAAAAACCTCACAAAATCGATAAAAGAGTTATGCCGATCTTCATCGAAAGGACGTGGAATTCGATATAGGAGATCGTGTGTTGTTAAGAGTTGCTCCATGGAAAGGAGTTACAAGATTTGGAAGAGAGGAAAACTTAATCCTCGATTCATCGGTCCATTTTAATCCTCGATCGAAAGTAGGGCGTGGCTATAGACTCGCTTTTACCGCCAAATATGTCTCGTGTTCATAACGTTTTCACATATCTATGTTACGTAAATATGTGAAAGACCCGAACCATATTATTGAGTTAGAACGGACGAAATAGCGGAAGATTTGGACGTATATGAAGAGGTTCCTATTCAAATTTTGGATAAGAAGGAACATATTCTACGCTCCAAGGTTATACCTCAAGTCAAAGTTTTTTGTGGAGGAACCACGATGTTGAGGAAATGACTTGGGAGTTAGAATCAAATAAAATCAAAGTATCCTTACCTCTTCGACATACCAGTCGTACTTAATTTCGAGGGCGAAATTTCATAAGAAGGGAGGTTGTAAGACCCCACTTTTTATAAATAAAGATGAATTTTTCTATAAATATTATTTTTGAATATTATGGAATAAATTTGATATAATGTTATAGTTGTGGTAATATTTATAAATTTTGCAAAGTATGCAAGTTGTTATAAAATATTCGTTTGGTGGGGAATATTCTTTTTGTTAGGGAATATTCGTACAACGACTTCAATCATTGGTGGACCTATTACGTAATTATTGTCGGATTGAGAAACGACAAAAATATTTTATAAAAATAACTGCGGAGGTGTTAGATTAAAACATTGAACTACCCGGTGGTAAAAGTACAAGAATACGATGTCTGAGTGGTTGCATAGTAGCACACGGTATTGATTATTGATGCTTACGTGAGAAGTCACTCGGTATACGCTCAATTATTACTATGATAATTCTTTGATCATATCTCTTATATTATTGATTCAATTATTGTCACAAGTATCATCTCGTATAATATGTTATAGTATTAAATCAATAATTGAGACGACAAGTTATAAATGATTAATAATTGTTGAAAGATTAAATATGTGTTGATGAAAAATAAAATGATTTGTGGTAAGTTTGATTATTTTATGGGGGCTCATATGTCATCATCTAAGAGTCTCTTCGTCGATAATTAATTACCTTCGTCAATAGTAATTACCCTTGTGAATAGTATTTACCTTCATCAATAGTATTTACCTTCGTTAATAGTAATTACCTTTACCGAGACGTCGAACCACTTGTCGTTTCACATTACAAGCGCCGAACCACTTGTCGTTTCACATTACGGTGCGCCAAACCACTTTTCTTTTCACATCATTAGTCGTCAAGCCACTCGCTTTTCACACTAAGGCGGTCTTAAGCTAGAAATCTTCTATAAATAGAGGCCTAAGGCTTCATTATTTTCACGAATTCATTCAAGCTTATAGAGAGAGAAAGTATAGAGAAGAATAAGAGAAAGAAGAAGAGTATTTTGTTCTTACTGTTCTTTGCGAAGATTCAATCTCCTACCAAAAGTAAGGGTGTTATTCTTTCTTATTCATAGAAGAAGCTGTTGTTATTCCATTGCTTATTATTCATTGGAATAACTTTGTATACGTGGTTTACCCTATACTTGGTGACATTCTTCTATTATTACGTTGGAACATCACATGTCGTGTGTTTTACACCGGACCGGTTAAAATCTTTATTATTATTCATTTGGAACATCCTCGTCATGCGTGTGTTTTACACCGGACTGGTTCCGCTTTCTTTATTATTATTACATTGGAACATCTTGTGCGTGTGTTTTACGGGACCTGGTTCCATTCTTTATTATTCATTGGAACATCACGTCTACATGCGCTTTTACGTGGGACCGATTACGTTATTTATTATTCTATTGGAATAACTTTTGCTATGCGATTCTACCGCATGCATGGTGATTTCTTTTGTTATTCTATTCTTTATTATACCCAGTTGGTTAAAACTTTGACTTTATACTCCATGAAATTAGTGGAATATCCTTGATATTTGCGTTTCATCCAAATATCTTTTCATGGAAATATTCTTACGATCATTCTTGAATTTTACTCTACAAAAGCAAAGATCATGTTGATAATTTGGACGTTAATAATTCACGGATAAAATAATTCTTGAACTTGTTTTTTATGAATTCTTATATCATTGTCATCATCCTCATGTTTATATTATGTTGAAAGTCATCATACGTGGCTTTTGTAGTGCATAGATGGACTTGGTATGATTATGACGAGAGACTATTCTTGATAATAATCATGACCGTAATGTTACAAATGATGTGATAAAAATCCTCGATGGTCAGTAGTGCATTGGTGGATGATTGTTGGCATGATCGTTTAATTATTAATGAATACACAAATATTCTTGGCCCGTAGTGCATAAATAATTGTGGTGGTGATACTAAAGAATATCCTTGGTCAGTAGTGCGGGGTGATTCGATGATGTGGAATATTTATTAAAGTCGAGTCTCGCCTATAATGATGATGAAAAACCTTTTAAAACCTAAAAGATAGTAGACTTTATTTTCTACTTGACTCTTTTAATGGATCGCTTATTCATTGCAGATTAAACCGGTTGTTTATTGTATTTTTATCACGTTTAACATTGTTGAAGACTATTGATAATTTATTACGCATTATGTTAGTCATAATATTTTACTTGGGCTAGTTGAGCTCACCCTTTCTTTCACCTTTATTCTCTTGAAATGAGAATATATTTGGGACGAAGTCGGGAAAGCAGTGATGGTCTGAAGATAGCATTAGTAGTCCTCACTATATTCGTGAAATAGTGTGATAATAATTATAATGAGGACTCCTTTTTGAGTTTGTATAATATTTAGTAGACGATATTTGTATTTAAACTCACGGTTTATGTATTAAGTTGTATTTAAATTACGTACCATGTAAGTGGTGACCCAAGATGGGTGATGTATACCTAATTTTGGGGCGTCACATTACTGTCTCATCTTAATCGCATGCGTGGTGATTTCTTTTGTTATTCCATTTTTATTATACTCGGTTGGTTAAAGTTTTGACTTTATACTCCATGAAATTAGTAGAATATCCTTGATATTTGCGCTTTCATCCAAGATCTTTTCATGGAAATATTCTTTGATCATTCTTGAATTTTAGTCCACAAAAGCGATGTCGTGTTGACAATTTGGACATTAGTAGTTCTTGGACAAATTAATTTTTGAACTTGTTTTATTGAATTCTTATATCATTGTCATCATCCTCATGTTTATATTATGTTGAAAGTCATCGTCATGGCTGCGAGTGCATAGATGGACTTGATATGATTATAATGAGGATTATTCGGTGTAATCATGGTAGTAATGTTACAAATGATGTGGTAAAAGTTTCTCATTGGCCCAGTAGTGCATTGATGGATGAGTTGTTGGCATGATCATGACCATTAATGAATACACAAATATTCTCGGCACGTAGTGCATGGATAATTGTGGTCGTGATACTAAAGAATATCCTTGGTCAGTAGTGCGGGGGTGATTCGATGATGTGGAATATTTTTAAGCCGAGTCTCAAATGATAATGTTGATGAAAAACCTTTTAAATCATAAAAGATAGTAGATTTTATTTTCTACTTGACTCTTTTAATGGATTGCTTGTTCCGCCACTGAGTTAAACTTGATGTCTATTATATTTTATCATTTTAACATTGTTGGAGACTAATGATAATTTATTCGCATTATCTTAGTCAAAAATATTTTTACTAAGGCTAGTTGAGCTCACCTTTCTTTCACTTTTTTCTCTTGAGAAAATGAGAATATAGTTGGGGACGAGTTGGGGAAGCGGAGTGATGTTCCAGAGGATAAGATTAGTAGTCCTCACTATTCGTGAAATAGTGTGATAATAATTGTAATGAGGACTCATTTTGAGTTTGTATAATCTCTACAGTAGATAATATTTGTATTCAAACTCACGGTTTATGTTTGTCGTATTATGCATGCATACAGTTGTATTAATAAGTTGTATTTGAATTACATCTACGTATGTCGGCGACCCAAGATGGGTGATGATACCTAATTTTGAGGCGTTACATTTATGATCAGAAATACTTTATAGTAATTTATTATTTTACAACAATTTTATTTTTTATAAAAGTTTTTTACTAATATTGATTCTCATTAGCCTAAATTAAAACATCTACGGATCATTGTTAAATATATAATTTGTAATGATTATATATTTAACAATAATACATCATATAGCAACAAATTATTCTACTATTATATCATATTTTTTCATAAAACTAAACTATTGAAATATAAGTAAGTTATATTAAGTTGAAACAATTTAAATTAGTATTTATAACATAAATGAAAAAATTATTATAATATAGTTATTCTAAAATATACAGTCGTAATACATAATTAAAATTAATTTATAAAGAGACATAATGATAGTATTTTATCATTGCTTAGTAGTAATTTTAGTTATTTTTAAAGAAGACAAAACACAGGCTTATTTTATAACTACCACTACTTTTAATATTTTATTTATTTTATATATGATGTTTATAAAAAAGTTAATTTCACAAATTAACTTATTATTTGTACTACAATGATTACGACATTTGCTTTAAAAAATAAATAAATATAAACAAATTAATATTATATTATGTTATGAACAAATTTATTCTTTACAAAATTTATTTACCTCATTAATCATATATTTTTCAGCAAAGTTTGTAAATATTGTCATAACAATAGTAAGTTAATTTGTGAAATTTTTTAAAAATATTTCATAATCATTATATCTAAAATGAATAAGAAATTAAAAATGATGCTATTTAATTTGGTCTTTGGTATAAGCTTAAAATTTAACTACAATTAAAACACTTTTTAATTAAAGTCTCTCTAAATTTATTTTAAAACAATCTAAATAACTAATAATATAACCTAAACATAATAGGAGTCTTTTATATATGTTGGATGAAGATTTTGGTTGAATCATGTAATTGTCTTTCAACACCAACAGAATATGATCATTGTTAATATATGTAGTTTAATCTCATGCAACATATTTACAGATTTTCATGCAGGCTGTCCAAGAGACACCAGTTGGACCAGTTAATTAAACATCATCTGGTTAGCATTCATTTAGTTCAGCCAAAGCCCATGGCAATAACTTGTTGAAGATGGGTTATCCTATATTTGAAACTTACATTTTCAGTCCATTATTCATTCGTAAATCTCTATTTGCTCATAATCTATCTTTGTTGCAAAAATTATAATTCTGATATTATAATTCATGGAATTACAATTCCAAGACCACTAATCCTAATATTATAATCTCAAAATTATAATTATAATCTAAAAACTATTAAGTCATTTTATAATCTCTAGTTAATAGTCCCAAGTCTAAATTTGAAAATAAATAAGACGTTTGGGATTAATTGTCATATTCCAAGTATAATCATTGCAAACAAACATAGTCATAGTGTATCGGATATTAATGTAACCACAATAAAAATATGACGCTATTAGGTTATAATTGTTGAGTCTAATTTGTTGGAATTTGAGCCTAAATTAATGTGGGTGTCATTAATTAATTTTAATGATTCTATATATTAATGTGTTCTACTCCATGAGTAGATTAAATTAAGTATTTGGAAGCTTAAATCTATAGAGTAATGAATGAGATATTAACTCCCAAAGATCATACTTGAAAAATAATAAATACATGTGGAAAAACTAAGTCCCACATAGGTTGAGAATTAAAGGTTTTATATCTTTATATACAAGGAAAGTATTCTTGGATTTGGGTAGAGGGCACCCCAAAGAAGGAGACTTTTGTGAAGGGAGATCAAACCATACGCGCACCGCCTTTGGCCTGGCTCGAACTCGTGGGTTTGGGTCCTATATATAATTTTTTAGACAAAATTTTAAATTTATTTAATTCTATTATCAAAATTGTGTCGTTTTGATATGCGGTATTTATTATTACACTAACAAAACTGTGTCGTTTTTGAGAAGCGGTATCTGAAAGGGTATAAGTCTGAACGGACGATCCAAAATAACGTCGTTTTGGTCACGCCTTTCCTACTTAGTCTAAAACTACGTAGTTTTGGTTCTGTTAATACTAAAACTACGTCGTTTTAATAAACCGAATAGATGCGCCTATTCTGTAAATGGTTAAAACTACGTCGATTTGACCAACAGATACAAATAATACCTCTTCAAGAGGCACCCCATGCCTTTTCAGGGGTGAGATGCCCATCCAAAGGGTCACCAACCCTCCTATAAATAGATAGGAGGGGCAGCCTTCATTTTCATCCATTCGTTCAAGCATTTAAGCATATAAAGCATATAAAGCATCTATTTCTTCATTAGTTTCTTTAACTTTATTGTGAGAGAGTCAGAACATTTCTTTTGGTTCGAGGTGTATACTTTTAGTAGTGCTGCTAAAGTGTACGGTGTCATTGTATACTGGGAGACAAATGCTATCAACTCTAAGTATCATACGGAGGGTATAATTGTCTTAAGGACATAGTACCAAGTACTAGCATTGACAAATATTTTTTTACAATTCTGATTAATTAAGATAAGTAAATATATATATATATATATATATATTTTCCTTTTAAGTTTTACTAACATAATTATCAATTAATCATATTAAGACGTATCATTTAATATTTATTTTTTTATATTAATGTTTTGTCATTATAATGTTATTGTTTAAACATGTAAAAAAATGTTCAGTTACGTATAGTACAAATAATTTGTTGAATTATAACCTTTTTATTTATGTCACTTTTTAATATTTTTTAATTAATGTGCATGTACATGCATTGTATGTTAGAATTTGAGCTAAAATAAAAGTGAGTTTTAATAATTATTTTAAGTAAATTTATATATCAATGTGTTCTACTTCATGAGTAGTTAAATTGAGTATTTGGAAGCTCAAATCTATGGAGTAATGAATGAGATATTAACTTTCAAAGATCACCCTTAGAAATGATAAATGATAATAAATATATGTGGAAAGTAAGTCCCACATCACCATTGGAAATGATATATGATAATAAATATATGTGAGAAGAAAGTTGCTCTTGGGTTTGGACCCCAAAGGGCACCCATGGCTCGCAGATTTTGGATAAAATTTATTTAAATTTTTTAATTAAAATTTATTTATATTTTATGTGTCGTTTTGATAAACAGTATTTATTTACCGAACGGACGCATTTAAACTACGTCGTTTTGGGAAAGGCTATCTGCCTGAACAGGCGCTGCAAAACTACGTTGTTTTTACCTGAACGGATGCGCCTTTTCTGTTAAAAGCATTAAACTATGTCGTTTTTATTTCGAACGGACGCACCTTTTCTGTTTAAAGCCAAAATTACGTCGTTTTTGGCTTAATCATACCTTTTCAGTGGGTTGTGTCCCTTCTGATGGGTCACTTACCCTACTATAAATACAGAAGGGGGGCTACCATTTTCATTTATTCAATTCATTCAAGTATAAGCATTCCAGTCTTTTTATTCTTCATTTCATTAGCAGTTTATAGTTTATTTTTTTTAGAGAGTTCTGAGCATTTTATTTTGGTTCGTTAAGTATACTATTTGATGTGCTACTATAATATACAGTGTCATTGTATCTTGGAGACAAGTGCTATCAATTCTGAGTACCATACGAAGGACATAATTGTCATAAGAATATAGTACCAAGTACTAGTCTTGACAAATTCATTTTAAGATGAGTTAATATATATAAAATATCCAGTTTCAGTTCACTAACATTGTAATACTCCAGTACGTCTCACATCAAAAAAATGCGAATTAGGTTGTGTTGTGTTATTAGAATTTAAGATCGAATTACACAACAATCATACATAAAAATTAATGAAGAACGAAATAATAATAGATATACGATATACTAAAGTTCATTAATTTGTCTAGTCTTGTTTGTCTGATGTATTAATTAGATACTATACACACTCTGCAATAATCCACGCACCAAATATTTTTATAATAACTAAAAAACCATAATCGTTATATCATGGGTTCAAATCCATGAGACACAATACATTAATAAAATTCAAAATTTGACTACTAGCTAATTAATAAATTCTCAAATTCAAATACATATTATGCTTGATCATTAGTTCCATCAGTAAAAATATGAATTAATCCTAACATAAGGCGATCAATAAGTCATGGGCCTTAAGGATCAGTGTGTGATAATAAAGATAACTCAAGTTAATGATGTTGTGCAAGGAATTAAATATTAATTCGGATTAGTTTTGCAATTACCATCGATAATTTATGGTAGATATATAGGATGATGTTATGTATGGGGTGGTTAGCTTGTCCAAGTTGTAAACAGGCTGATTAAGGCCAATTAATTTCAGTGTGGTTTAATTTGCTGCCTCTGATTCGTGCATCATATGGTCCACATAAATTCGGATAATACTCCATTACAGATGGGTTGAACCACCACTAATTTCCACTTAAAGCCCCATTATTGTGATTTCTTTCGGTACCTAATTAAGTATTATGGCCCTCATAGAAAAGGTTAGTGGGTGTTTAGTCTCATCAGCATTGTTTTGAAACTTGACCTAGAAATAGATTCTATGTTCGGTCCGATTTAGTCCGATTGAACCAGTTTAGTCAAAATCCGAATTGAACCGATTGATCATTGATCGAGCCGGCAGTTCAATCAATAAAATTGATTAATTAAGTTGACGCAGTGAACCAGTTTTTAATTATTTTTTAATATTCTTTTTTACTAATTTTTTAAAAATTAAAATAACCACTTTTAGTAATATTACAATTCAACTAATTTATTACTCCCTCCGTCCCAGGATAAAAGTCCTGATGGACTTTTCACGCATATTAAAAATATGAATGAAATGACAAAATTGTCCATAATAATGTCATTAAATATGGAGAGAGAATTAGAATAAGAAAAGTATGAGATATTTAATGTTACGGGTATAATAGGAAAATATGTGTAAAAGTTTGGTTATTAAAGGAAAATAGACATTTAACATTGGACTACTCAAAATAGTAATAAGGACTTTTATTATGGGACGGAGGGAGTATGTTTTAGTGCATAAAAAATGAGATTTTTTTAAATTTTATTAATTACTAATAATATATATTTTTATATATTTATGACATTATCGGTTCAATAACGGTTCAACTATCAGTGACCCATTCACCTGATAATTTTTTCAAATCGATAACCGGTCCGGTTCGAAAACATTGCTCATTAATCTCCTTGTATTGTGAAGATGTTACTATAAATGGACACAGAGTGGTCCAACTTTATATATAAATGGATCGAGTTATGATAAAATTGACACCAAGTTCATCCTAATAAGTTCTATAGTTTTTTATTGTATGATTTATAAAAGATGTTACATTAATAAGTTTTATAATATTTTTTATTACCGTTATTAATAAATACAACATTTTTATAATTCATGCATTAAAAAATTATATTAATTAACTTACTAAGATAAAGTTGGTGTGAATTTCACCATTATATGATCCCTAATAAACCCTTTTTATAATAACTAACGATATATGAAAAGCCTTTCTTTCTTCCATGGCACATGCAATATATATATATATATATAGAAGCAAGGATCAAGAGCATAAATCTTAAATAACATAATTTCTTAAAACGACGTCATTTTGGAATGGTTTAAAAGAGAGTGGTCCCACTTATTTTTTTTTATTTACAAAAATGTCACTCGAGGTCACTCCAAAACGACATCGTTTTAAGGAATTATGTTATTTAAGGAATTATGTTATTTAAGACTTATGCTCGATTATATATATATATATATATATATATATATATATATATATATGTGTGTGTGTGTGTGTGTGTGTGGGTTGATCAACAGCTTCTTATCCGATAAATAAGCAAAACTGTCGGCACTTTTAAGTTTTAACCTATATTTAAGAGAATCTATAGATGCAAGAACTAAATTCGCATGCAGCATGCTTAACTACCTAACCACAATTATGAATTATTGGTTTAAGTTTAATAAATTAAAAAGAAAAAATTGAAGTAAGAGATGGAAAAGGAGAATATTGATGTCTGACCAACCAAAAATTAAGTGTAGGTAATTATAGTTGGGAAATGGATTAGACATTTGAAGTCAAATATTAAAATGATGAACGTTAATGGTATCACTTGTGGAAGTCATTTTGCAAAAAGCTAATGATAACCTTCATTAATCTTCATTAATCAACTTTAACTGTACGTAATGTACTTGAAGAATTTGGTACGTATATTATTGGTTCTCAGATTTTTACTTGGATTTTAAACTAAAATTAATAAGCATAAATAAATAAATGTAGTAGAATATATATATATATATATATATATATATATATATATATATCAACATATAGAAATAAAGAAAATAGAAAATATATACATCTTCCGTTCTATATCATTTGATTATTATTGATTTTTAAAATTAAATTTAAAATATTTTTAAACTTCAAATTGAGATTGATTCTTTTAATTTTAATCAAAATAATGATGAATTTGTAAGTTTTATTGTTTCATATTTTTTAATGAGTCATCTCAATTTTAAATTTAAAACGCCTCAAATCGACTTTCAAAAATCAATAATGGTCATATAATTTGGAATATATATATATATATATATATATATATACTCTTTGTTCCATATATATTATGTATTTGTTCTAGATTCTTATAAGACATAAACCATCTATACTATTGAAAACAAAAAGGAACAATCAGGATTATAAATTGAAAATCGACGTCCGTTATTATTAATAACGAACTGTAAAAAAACACATATCTTCTGCTAATAGTAGCGGATGCTACGGTTATCAAAATAAGGATTTAGCTTGACCAATAAATGAGGTTTGACTTGACTAATAATTGTTTAGGATTTAATCAATCAGAATAAGGATTTGACTTAACCAATAAATGTTTAGAGTTTAAGCTAATCAAAATAAGAGTTTGACTTGATCAATAAATGTTTAGGGTTTATTTCTGATTAATAAACATTAAATATTCATTAGTCAAACAAAACCCTTATTTTGATTAGCTAAAATATAAATATTTATTGGTAAAGTCAAACCCTTATTGTGAATAACGTCCACTACAAAAAATAGCAGGCGCTAAATGTTTTTTTAGCGTCCGCTACTAATATTAACGGACGTCGATTTTCAGTTTGTAATATTTGTCGTTCGTTTTTGTTTTCAATGTTATAGATGATGTATACCCTATAAGGATCTATACCAAATTAATATAAGCTATAGATAATTCGATATTTTTTTAATGAAAACTCGTGGAAGCAACTATGATGTTTGGGATACTGGAAACTAAACTGTGGACGGGATGACTATTTAACAGTTTGATCTTAAGATGGAGGGTCACAATGTATTGTAAGGATATTCTTAAATTGACAAAGTTAACTATGGATCGGTCCTTATATTTATGTAATAGTCAACATTGTAAAAAATAAGTCTAGTCTTACAACATATCATGACTCTTCATTCGAATATCAAATGGTTTAATATAGCCCCCGTCCGCAGTTTAGTTTTCAGTATTCCGCAGTTTAATACTGCGGACGAGACAGATGACCAAAATACTCCTTCTTATAAAAGTCTTGGTCCGCAGTATTGAACTGTGGATGTTAATATGGCTGACCAATTTGAAAATGACATTGTATTGTTGACCAAATTTCTTTAATTTCCTTCTTTATTCTCCCTCCTCCCCATACTCTTATTATTCACCCCATCAGTTGACGCTTTATCCGAATTTATGCTTTCATGAACGATATATTTCCAATTTTATTTATATTTTTTTTCTTCATTGAAGTCCTTGGCTGTAAGACCCCAAATTATTAATAAATAAAATTTAATTCCTCTATTTATTATTTTGAAAGAGTAAGGGTTAATTTGATTAATGTGGTTAGTTGTGGGTAAAATACGCAAATATTTTAAATAAGCAAGTGGTTATAAAATACTCATTGTTGTCGGAGAATATTCATTTGGTCGAGGAATATTCTTCTTTGTCGAGGGAATATTCGACGATTGCGCAAGTAGCCGACGCTTGTGGGCTCCATAACTGGAAAGCGATTGGATGAAGAAAAGCAGCAAGTATAAGTTGTTTACAAATAATTGGCGTAATCGTTATCTGCTAACATCGTTGAAATACCAGGTGGTTGAAACACGAATACGGCGTTGTCAGACAAGAAGGCACGCAGTATTGCACCAATTATTGATTCTTACGTAAGAAGGCACTACTCAATAATCGTTAAAGTAATTCATCGCTCAATATTTTATTTTTGATTCAATAATTCTTTGCGTTGATATTTTATATTACCGTTGTTTTAATAATTGTCATTTGCACAAGATTTTCCATTATCGAAACAATAATTCATATTATCGGAATAATATTATTAGATAACATTATTGGCAATGTCTAGAAAGTTTTGTGCAAGGAGAGGTTTGGTCACCTAATTGCTTGTGCCAAGTAAGAGAAATTCTTATTGGAAAGTCCCTCTTCCTGAAGGCGCCTGGTTGTCATTATTGTGATTCTGTAATATTATTTGTAAATAATTAATTATTGATTTATATGATGAGAAAAATATTCATTTTATGTGTATATAGATGGAGAAAATTTTTAAAGTGACAATTGTTGAAAATTGATATTTTATCTTTTCTGATAAAATAATATTTTATTATATTATTATAATATAATAATTGTGATATTTTTACAATGAATGTGGGATCTATGAGTATATGAGGAGGAAGAGTATTTTTGTTGCATTAAATGATTAACACATGTTTTGTGTGTCGGTGGACCCCATTTCTTGATTAAAATTTGATTATAGCCTGTAAAATCGTCCGTATGTGAATTTCGGTCAATTTCTGTTTGGAATTTGGAAAAACTTTCTTCTGCAAAATTGTAGAGAATTGAATTTCCTATAAAAATCACGAGATTCGAATTTTCTGATAAAAGAGCTATTTATTATGAATATTGAAGTTTCGGAATAATTGATTTTTGAAGTTGTAAATATTTTTTTAAAAGAAAAACATTTTCTTCATTATTGGTGGGCCCCACATGAGTGGTAAACATGCTGAATTCAGAATTCAAGAGGTGGGCGTGAAATTTTTTATATAAATATATATTTTATTAAATTTTTTGCTTTGGTGTTCTAAGCATTTTCCTATAAATAGGATGCTTAGGTTAGAATTGAAAATCACACCGTAAACTCAAGTTTTCTCTATTTCTCTCTATATTATCGAAAGTGTATTCTTGTGAGTATTTTGATATCCGGAGTGTTCTATATACGGTTAAAGTGAGTTAAATTCGTTATTCTCGGAAATCTTGCACTTTTGAGGTAAGGGATAGAAAGGATTTTAAGGGATTGAAAGGATGTTATTTTCTTCGTAAGTGATATTATTTCTTCAATATCATTATGTTGAAATATTGGTTTGAACTTTTATCAAATTTTGAACTTTTTCATGCTTGAGATTCTTATTCATGAGTTCTTATTCACGATTTACTATTCACGAAGTTACTACTCACGATTTACTTATTCACGAGTTCTTATTCACGATGAGTTCTTATTCATGAGTACTATTATTCACGGTACTATTCACTACAAAATTGGTTTCTTTTTCTAACCAAATTATAGTTGATTTATGAATATTACTCTGGAGATTAAAACTATGTATTGATTATATTGATTTTATTATCATATATAACATTTTATAATACGATGTTGAAATTCTCTTTCACTTTGAGTGTAAAGATGAGTAGATTATTGGTATGATCATGACTAGGGTTCTCTTTGGCGAAGAAGTGAAAAGTTGAATTGTATTTGGTATGATCATGACCATTTTATTTATAATTTAATATCTTTAGCTTAAGTGCAAAGGTGAATTGATCAACATGGTTATAATTATTGTTTATATAAATTCTGAAATGATTATATATTTCTTTGAGATATTAATTTATTTGGCCTGTAGTGCAAATATGAACTGTTGAGGAATATCTTTGGCCTGTAGTGCAAATAGTAATTGTTGATGAATATCTTTGGCTCGTAGTGTAAAGATGACATGTTGTTGAATATCTTTGGCGATGAGTAAAAAGATGAATCTGTTGATGAATATCTTTGGCCCAAAGAGTAAAGATGAATTTATTTGTATGATTATGAGCAGAGGCGTGATTTAAGGTATAACCATGATCTTTGATGTTTCGGTAAAGACATGTGATGAAAATTATCTTCGCGTCCGGATGAGAAGAGGAATTTAGAACTACAATTATGATTATGAGTTATTCACATGATTGTGGGATGTGAACTGTTGATTGATGTTCATGGATTAAAACATTGTTGGTGGACTTTTAACATGTAGAATATAATAAACTTTATGGTCTATTTGACTCTTCTAATGGATTCGCTTCGTCTACCGCAACTATGGTTGAAAAGTTTTATCATCTACCATATATTCTAAATCTCCGATTTATTATTGTTGAAGGTTATTGATAATTTATTTATCTTTAGTCATGATATTCTTTTATCGAAGTTAGTTGTGCTCACCCTTTGCTTCACAATTCCTTTCAGGTAATACGAGTGTAGCTGGGTCGAGCGGGGATAACAGGGGAATAGAACGGTGGTCTATAGCTGTTGAGGTTCTCCTTAAATAGGTGAGGCGAACCCAACTTTGGAAGGGTATTTTGTCACTATCATACAAGATGTCTAATGATATACAACCTCGAGTCATCATAAGACAAGGATGTACTCATCCACTTGCTGAGTATATATACGAGCACTACCTATATAATCTTGGAGTTTGGTTGAAGTATAATTCTCAATTAGAGACGGTGGAGATAATGATATGTCAAGAGAAGACACACCATTGGGAAGAATATGATTGTAATCTTCTCGTTTTTCTTTGGGGTCTATTGGGTCAACCAAGGATAATTTTGTGGGCATATGATATCTATAATAACCTAAACGTATGGCCTCCCATGTACAAAGGTTTCTTGAGCACTTCCCAAATATTTTAATTTCTAAAACAGTTTTCGACTATACCTTTATGTAAGGTGTCATTATGAAGTGCTGTCCACGGTTGGGACATGAGTCACAGTTGGTATATATTTTTATTTAAACTCACAGTTTAAGTGTTGTTGTATTTTGCACGACAATTGTTGTAATAAAGTTGTAGTTATTTTCTGTACCATGTATTTGGCGACTCAGAATGGGTTGGATGGAATGGACCTATTTTGGGGTTGTCACAACTCTTATATTCAGTTTCTTTTACGGTAAGGGGTGTTATTCTTTCTTATTCATGAATAGAACTGTTTTTATTCCATTTTTTATTATTACATTGGGATAACTTCAGATACGCTGATTCACCCTATACTTGGTGACATTCTTCATTATTCCGCCTTTATTATTACATTGGAATATCACATGCAATGCGTTTCTGACGGAATTCGATTTAAATCTTTATTATTATGTTGGAATATCCTCGTCAGGCGCTTTTACGTTGGACTGGTTCCGCTCTTTTTATTATTATTTCGTTGGAATATCATGTTCAGACGCTTTACGCTTGGGACTGATTCCGCCCTTATTAGTATTCTCATTGAATAACTCGCCTATGCCAAGTACCGCATACAAGGTGATTTCTATTGTTATTCCATTCTTTATTATTACATTGGAACATCCGCTTGGCATGTAATTTCTCCCGACGGTTGCCCGTTATTTAGTATTCGTTGGAATAACTTGTCTATGCGAAGTACCGCATGCATGGTGATTTTTTTTGTTATTCCATTCTTTATTATACCCAGTTAGTTAAAGTTTTGACTACTATGCTCCATGAAATTAGTGGAATATCCTCGATATTTTGCGCTTCATCCAAAGATCTCTTTTCATGGAAATATTCTTCGAGCATTCTTGAATTTTACTCTACAAAGCAGTATCTTGTTGACAATTTGGACATTATTAGTTCCTGGATAAATTAATTCTTGAACTTGTTTTATTGAATTCTTATATCATTGTCATCATCCTCATATTTATATTTTTGAAAGTCATCCGTGGCACGTAGTGCATAGATGGACTTGGTATGATTATGACCGTGGATTATTCGGTGTAATCATTTAATCGTAATGTTACAAATGATATAGTAAAAGTCCTCATTGGCGTAGTAGTGCGTTGATGGATGAGTTGTTGGCATGATCATGACCATTAATACATACACAAATATTCTTGGCCAGAAGGCATGGATAATTGTGGTTGTGATACTAAAGAATATCCTTGGGCAGTAGTGCAGGGTGATTCGATGATGTGGAATATTTATTAAGTTGAGTCTCAAATGATAATAAATGATGAAAAACCTTTTAAATCATAAAAGATAGTAGATTTTATTTTCTACTTGACTCTTTTAATGGATTGCTTGTTCATCACCGCAGCTTAAACTTAATGTCTATTATATTTTATTAGTTTAACATTGTTGGAGACTAATGATAATTTATTCTCGCATTATCTTAGTCATAATATTTCTTCTTGGGCTAGTTGAGCTCACCCTTTCTTTCACCGTTCTCTTGTGAAATGAGAATATATTTGGGATGAGCTCTGGGAGCGGAGTGATGGTCCAGAGGATAGCATTAGTAGTCCTCACTATTCTGTGAAATAGTGTGATAATAATTGTAATGAGGACTCTGTTTGAGTTTGTATACTCTCTAGTAGACAATTTTTGTATTCATACTCATAGTTTATGTTTTTTATCAGTATTGCATACCTACATGACAGATTAGTAAGTTGTATTTGAATTACGTACCATGTATCCGGCAACCCAAGATGGGTGATGTATACCTAATTTTGGGGCGCCACAACTTTAGTGTTCTAAGCAATTTCCTATAAATAGGGTGTTTAGGTTAGAATTGAAAATCACACCGTAAACTAAAGTTTTCTTTTTTCTCTCTATAATATCGAACGATTTTGTGAGTATTTTAGTACTTTGAGTATTGCTATACGGTGCAAGTTCTTTTTCAAAGACTATATCCAAAGATTCCCAATCAAGTAATTGCTTTTTATGAGGTAAAGGATGTTATTTTATTCGAAAATGATATTATTTCTTCAATATCATTACGCTTAGAAATATTGGTTGGAAATTTTTATCAAATATAGAATTTTTCATATGGGGTTAGTTCTTATTCATGAGTTACTATTCACGAGTTACTATTCACGAGTACTATTCACTTAAGCGTGATGATTTTTTTTGTGAAATTTCTATCTTTTGGTGTCTGAGTTACTATTCACGATATCTGACTATTCATTCACGAATACGACACTATTCACAGAAAAATTAAATTTTCTTTTCTGTGTCCAAGATTATCTGTTATGGTTTCTATCTTTGATTGAATCTATGTTTTGGTCTTCATTCTTGAATTTTATTCCACTCTGGTTAATTATGAAGTATTTTCGAACTTGGGTTATTTAAAGTATGAATCCTTAATACTTGTTCTTTTGTTTCACTGGATTCGTTTTCCTTAAAATATTTTTCATCATCCTCAGTCCTAAATGATGATATAACTGAATATCTTTGGCCCGTAGTGCAAAAATGAATGATTTTATGATGAATATCATTGGCGTAGAAAAAAGATGAGCAGTGTTTAGATGAATACATGATTAATGGTGAATATCTTTGGCTTGTAGAAGGCAAAAAGATGAATATTTGATTTATGATGTATATTGATTGATGTTACAGGATAAAATATCGATGATGGACTTTTAAATTCATAGATGATAGTAGATTTCATTCTCTACTTAACTCTTCTAATGAATTGTTGTTTCATGCATTGTTGATCTAAAACTTGTTGTTTATCAGTATTCTATCGATTTTCCTGTTGAAGACTAACGATAATTTGTTCTATGTTATCTTAGTCATAATGTTCTTTCTTGGGCTAGTTGAGCTCACCCTTTTCCTTTTTGTTCCATTTTTCTTCTCGTGGAGGCGAGAATATATGAACTAGTTAAAGGTGTGGAGTAATGGTTCAAGACAGTTGTTTTAGTAGTTATCACCATTTGGTAAAATAGAGGACTTATTTGAGTGTGGATATTTTTTAGAAGATAATATTTGTATTTAAACTCACAGTTTATGTGTTGTCGTATTTTGCACGATAATTGTATTAATGAAGTTGTAGTTGTTTTCTGTACCATGTATTTGGCGACTCAGAATGGGTTGGATGGAATGGACCTATTTTGGGGGCGTCGCAGTTGGTATCAGAGCTTAGGGATATGATCTCTGGCGGAGATCAGGGAATAGAACTAGGAGGGGAGAGACGAGTAAATCCTTCGCTAGTGTGTCCTACCTAAGCTTATTTGTTGGTCAATCATAATATAGGGGTATTATGTGATCTGTTAATATTTTAAATTAACCCTTGTTTTATGGCAGTATTTGAGAATGTCGACTGAGAATGTTAACAGTGGAGTAAATGAGACCGTGGAGACACCTTTGCTCACCAACGAGGAGAACGTGCAACAGGCTGGCAATGTTCCTCATGTGAACAACACCACTGAGCAGATGATGAACGATGGTATGTTTAGGAACTTTCTAGAATTCATGCAAAACGAAACGAGAAAGACTCTTTCTCAAAATGCGTGGAAACACCGGTAATTCACGGATGGTCACCGCTAAGCGATTCAAGGAGTTAGACCGCCAGAAGTTTTTGGGAAAGGTAGAACCACTTACGGTAGAGACGTGGATAAAGCAGATTACTAAGATATTTGATGTCTTGGGATGCTCAGAGGAGCAAAAGGTTCCTTTCGCCACTTTCTTATTGTCATGGAGAGAGGATTATTGGTGGGAATCAGTAAAAGCGTACTCACCGTCGATCAAGATGTTTTGGGAGAAGTTCCAAGAATTGTTCAACGACAAGTACTTTCCTAAAGTATTCGTCACATGAAGGAGGTAGAGTTCATCAAGTCGAGCAAAACAATATGAACGTGTCGCAAAGACGAAGCTAAGTTTTCACGAAAGTTGTCTCGATTTGCATCCCATTTGGTTGATAATGAAGAGAGAATGACACGAATAATATTTCGCGAGGTTTGAATCCCAAAATACGTCAATACCTCATTTCTCACAAACTTTGTTTATATTTAGATGTTGTGAATAGGGCTCGATTATTGGAGTAGCGATAATGAGTCTACTCAATCAAGAATAATGACCAAAAACTCGATGATAATCGCATCGGTGGTATACCATCTGAACAATGATAACCATCGTGGAGGAAATTATCATGCGAGAAATGGTAACCACTTCGGTGGTAATCATAGGCCAAGGTAATAGAAGAAATAACTCAGTGGAAATTTCAAGAAGAGAAGATTTAACAACGACGGAAGACGTCGGCACCAACACCAAAGAACGAATTTAGAGGAGGAGAAAGACCGCCAGTTAGATGCTACAGAGATGCGCGGAGAAGTGGGACACATAAGTCCAAACTGCTCACAACCTTCCAAGGTATGTTATAATTGTGGAAGAGAAGGTCATATCGCCGAGATCAGATGCAGAATAGCGAAACCCAATCCCAAAGAGGATGGTGACTCAAAAGGTCATTCTAGAAAAGTCAAAGTCAACGGTTCCTCGGAAGAAGCGTTTGTCGTGGATCGGTCGTAATCTGAGGAACCCGAACGGTTATCTTTGGTTAGTTAAATTATAAATTTTCGAAGTTTATACTTTACTCGACATCGGTTCTACCCATTCTTTTATCTCTCTTGTTTTGCGCTCAACGCTTAAATTTGACTCGGAGAGAGATTAGACTTTGACTTATCGGTTGAAACTCCGTTAGAGAAACCTTCATTACATGTGCTATCAAAGTCTTGGATGAGAGTCGCAGATTTTGAATGACATTTCTATTGTTAATAAATTTTCCGACGTATTCTTGAAGACTTAGCCTACCCTTAGAACGTGAAATCAATTTTGTATTGAATTCAAAGACAAAACCCATTTCTTCAACCCTTAATATATTTTTTCACATAAAACGATAGATTACATGCGCCAAAGACGGTGGCTTTGTTGAAGATTACAATTATACCATTCAATACCATCGTAGGAAAAGTTTAACGTGGTAATGACGCGTTGAGAGGAAGATCATACGCGTTCATATGCGAATATACGAACCTACGTGAAGATAGTAAATATAATGATTAGAATCGACTTTAATCGATAAATTTAAAGTCGCTTTCAAGCTACGCACTAGAGTTGATGAATATGAAGAAGAAGATGCAAGAAGTCGTTATTCCAAAAGCGAGAATCGACGATGTGAGGAAATGTCAAACCTTCGATTTATTGGTCCATTTTAGATTTTCGATCAAGTAGGGCGTGGCCTATAGATCGCCTTTTAACGCTAAGTATGTCGCGTGTTCATAATGTTTTTCACGATCGATGTTACGTAAATATGTGGACGACCAAACCACATTATCATGCATAAACTGACGGGGCGAGATAATAGAAGATTTAACGTCGACGAGGAGGTACTGCCAAGATTTTGGATAGGAAAAACATGTCCCATGCACAAAGGTTATACCTCAAGTCAAGGTTTTGTGGAAGAACCATGCTATTTATTGAAAAATGAACCTGAGTTGGAATCGTAAATGAAAGCGAGGTATCCTCATCTTTCAAAACACAGTATCGCACGCCAATTTCGAGGACTAAATTTCATAAGGAGGAAGGTCAGAAGACCCCAAATTATTAATAAATAAAATTTAATTCCTCTATTTATTATTTTAAAATAGTAAGGGTTGATTTGATTAATGTGGTTAGTTATGGGTAAAATGCGCAAATATTTTAAATAAGCAAGTGGTTATAAAATACTCATTGTTGCCGGAGAATATTAGTTTGGTCGTGGAATATTCTTGCTATTGGGGAATATTTGTGACGCCCCAAAATTAGGTATACGCCACCCATCTTGGGTCGCCACTTACATGGTACATAAACTCAAATACAACTTATTAATATAAGCTGTAGGTGTATAATACGACATAAATCGTGAGTTTGAATACAAATATCGCCTACTAGATATTATACAAACTCAAAAGGAGTCCTCATTACAATTATTATCACACTATTTCACGTAATAGTGAGGACTACTAATGCTATCTTCAGGACCATCACTGCGTTTCCGACTCGTCTCCAATCCATTATATTCTCATTTCAAAGAAGAAAAAAGAAAGAAAGGGTGAGCTCAACTAGCCCAAGAAGAAATATTATGACTAAGATAATGCGTAATAAATTATCAATAGTCTTCAACAATGTTAAACCGATAAAATACAATAGACAACCAGTTTAACTGCAGCGGAATATGCAATCCATTAAAAGAGTCAAGTAGAAAATAAAGTCTACTATCTTTTAGGTTTTAAAAGGTTTTCATAAATTTATATCACTAAGACTCGGTTTAATGAATAAACCACAATATCTAATCATCCCCGCACTACTGGCCAAGGATTTTATCAAATTATCAATGGTCATGACTATACCGAATCACCCCTGGTCATAATCATACCAAAAACTATCCATCACTGCATTACAGGCCACTGAAGACTTTTATCACATTATTTATAACAAGCCATGATTATACCGAATGATCCCGGTCATAATCATACTAATTTCATCTACGCACGTAAAGCCAAAGATAACATATTATAACATGAGGATGATGACAATGACATAATAATTCAATAAAACAAGTTCAAGAATTATTTTATCCAAGAATTAGTAACGCCCAAATTGTCAACAAGATAATCGCTTTCAGTAGAGTAAAATTCAAGAATGATCGTAAGAATATTTTCATGAAAAGATCTTTGGATGTAAACGCAAATATCAAGGATATTCTACTAATTTCATGGAGTATAGAAGTCAAAGTTTTAACCAACCTGGGTATAATAAAGAATGGAATAACAAAAGAAATCACCGCGTGCATGCAGATTGTGATGTATAAAAGTTATTCCAATGTAATAATAATAATCTAACCAGTCGTGAAATTCACAATCGCTGTGATGATCCAATGGAATAATAAATGTTGAATAATAAACAATGGAACCAGTAGGTGTAAAACACACGAGATGTGATATTCCAAATGTAATAATAAATGCGGAATAATAAACAATGGAACAGTCATGGTGTAAAACACACGCATGTGATATTCCAAATGTAATAATAAAGAATGGAATAATGAAGAAGATCACCAAGTATAGGGGATTCAGCGTAGACACAAAGTTATTCCAATGTAATAAATAAGAATGGAATAACATAAGGATTTCACCAAGTATAGGGTACGCCACAGCATATACAAAAGTTATGTATAGGGTATGCCACTTTTACAAAAGTTATTCCAATGTAATAATAATGAATGGAATAATGTAAGTTCTCTTCATGAATAAGAAAGAATAACACCCCTTACGGTACAACAAATAATATCCCTTACAAGTAAAAAGACATTTGGATATCAAAGCATCTTTGAAGTACCGAATACTCTTCTTCTTTCTCTATAGATTTTCTCTCTATAGCTTCTCTCTATAATTTCTCTCAGAGTTTCAAATTGAATTCGTAAGAAAATAATGAAGGAATGAGCTTCTATTTATAGGAAAATAGAATGCATAGTAATTAATCCATGAACGGTCCAGATTGATTTACTTTAACTGACTATCCATATTTAAAGCAAAATCTTTTAAATAAAATATCATATATTCTATTTATATAAAAACATTTTACTACTATGCAAAACACTATGCAACACTATGCAAAACACTATGCAACACTATGCATAATAAAATATAATATATTCTATTTATGTAATAACTTTAATAAAGTATTCTATTTTATATAAAGATGTTTCGCTTTTATTACGCTAATAATACTGAATAAAACAAAACGTCATTATCGCTTATAATAATTCATATTATTAATCGACAATAATGGAATCAAACCGGAGTGACTTCTCACATAAAGATCAATAATCAATACCACAAGTGCTACTATGCAACCACACGACATCATTTCTTTTACCAAAATAAAATAGTATACATCACCCATTGTCGAGATAATTAATCCATATTGTGACGCCCCAAAATAGGTATACATCACCCATGTCACAATACATGGTACGTAAACAACTACAACTTTATTATTACAACAAGAAACTGTGAGTTTGAATACAAATATTATCTTCTGCATACAATATCTATACTCAAATAAATCCTCATCACATTTATTGATACATTATTTTACAAAATGGTGAGGACTACTAAACAATCTCTCTGTAACCTTCATTCCATACCCGACTGCACTCGCTATATTCTCGCCTCCCGAGAAGAAAATGGAAAAAAAAGGAACAAAAAGGAAAAGGGTGAGCTCAACTAGCTCAAGAAAGAATATTATGACTAAGATAATATACAACAAATTATCGTTAGTTTTCAACAGGAAAAATCTAATGTAATACAATAGACAACAAGTTTTTAAATCAATATTCGCAATGAAATAATAATTCATTAGAAGAGTTAAGTAGAGAATGCAAACTACTATCTTCTATGTATGAATTTAAAAGTTCATCGCTCATCTTTTATCCCTCGTAACATCAATCAATATACATCCGAATCAAATATTCATCTTTGCACTATGTGCCAAAGATATTCATCAGTTGGTCATGTTCATCTAAACACTGCTCATCTTTGCAGACTACGGCCAAAGATATTCTTCAGAAATCATTCATCTTTGCACTATGTGCCAAAGATATTCAATAATATCATCATTTAAGATCGAGGATGATGAAAATATTTTTAAAGAAACGAATCCAAGGAAACAAAATGACAAGGATTAAGGATTAAGGATTCAGATTTTTGTTTTATCCATGTCCAAAAAAATACCTCAAAAATAATCATAGTGGTGTAAAATTCAAGAATGATCAAAACATGGATACAATCAAAGCTAGTATCCGTAATAGATATTTTGGACTTAAAAGGAAAATTTTCATTTTTCGATGAATAAGCCAGATTCGTGAATAAGGTCAGATACGTGAAATAAGGTCAGATACGTGAATAAGAATCTCGACACCAAAAGTTCCAAATTTGATAAAACTTCAGATCAATATTTCAAAGATAATGATATTGAAGAAATAATATCATTAAGAAAAAAATAATATCCCTTACCTCGAAAGATCAAGATTTTAAATTAAAACACCTGACATAAAGCATGACTTGAACTTGCAACCGATATAGCAATACTCAAACTATACTCAAAATACTCACAAGAATACGCCGATAATATAGAGAGAGAAAACTTCAGCTTCTCGTGTGATTTTCAATTCTAACCCAAGACCCTATTTATAGAAATCGCTAGAAGAACACCAAAGCAGTAAAATTTAATATAATATTAATATATAAAATTTTTCCACGCACATTCTTATAAACTGAAATCAGCTCATTTCAACAACCAACCAAGCCCACCAAACATATCAAAAACGTTTTTCTAATTTAAATTATTTTAAACTTCCAAAATCAATTATTTTGAGTTTCTAACTTCAATAATTCATAATAAATAGCCTTTTATCAAAAAATTCAAATCTCATGAGTTTTTATAGGAAATTCAATTTCTACAACTTTGCAGTAAGAAAGTTTTTCCAAATTCCAATCACAAAATTGACCAAATCCACAAACCAAGCGATTTTATAAAGTTATAATCAAATTTCAAATAATAAATGGGGTCCAACCGACATGTTTAACATGTTTTAAACATTTATTGCAACAAAAAATACTCTTCCTCCTCAGATACTCATAAATCCCACATTCGTTGTAAAAATATCACCATTATTATATTATTAAAAAATAATATATTTAAATGAATTATTTTATCAAAAAAAATAAAATATTAATTTTCAACAATTGTCATTTTAAAAATTTTTTCCATCTATATCCACATAAAATCAATATTTTTCTCATCATATGAATCAATAATTAATTATTCACAAATAATATTACGTAATCACAATATCGACAACTGTGCAGCTCCTGTGAAAGAGAGGGCTTTCCAATAAGAATTTCTCTCATCGCGCGCAAGCAATTAGGTGACCAAACCTCTCCTTAGATGTAACTTTCTAGACATTGCCAATAATGTTATCTAATAATATTATTCAGATAATATGAATTATTGCTTCGATAATAAAAAAAATACGCAGTAATGACAATTATCAAACAACAAAGAATATAAAATATCAACGCAAAGAATTATTAAATCAATAAAATATCGAATAAAGAATTATCGTAACCATTATCGAGTAGTGCTTTCTTTCACGTAAGAATCAATAATGGTGCAATACCGCGTGCATCGTGTTTTAACCAATTTAGTATTTTAACAAAGATTAATCAGAATAACTACGCCGTTATTTTTAAACAACTTATATTTGTCGCTGCTTTCATCCAATCGCTCCGTTATGGGGCCCACACATGGCTAGGCCGTCGCATTTAATATTCCCGACGAAGCATTTAATATTCCACCACCAAACTAATATTCTCCTAACAACAATGAATATTTTATAACCACTGCTTATTTTGAAATATTTCATGATTTTACCCCTAACTATCCACATTAATCAAATCAACCCTTACTATTTCAAAATAATAAATAGAGAAAATTAAATTTCATTAATAATAAGTTGGGGTCTTACAACCTCCCTCCTTATGAAATTTTCGCCTCTAAATCGACGACGACGATTCGGTGTGTTTCAAAAGGTGAGGATACCTCGCTTTCATTTCCGCTTCCAATTCCCTGTGTCATTTCCTCTATAGCATGATTCCTCCACGTAACTTTAACTTGTGGTATGACCTTCATGCAGTAGGGACATGCTCCTTCCTATCCAAGATCTTAACAGTACCTCCTCATACGTTAAGTCTTCTACTATTTCGTCCTGGTTCTAACTCTATAACGTGGTTCGGTCTTTCACATATTTATTTAAGTATGCATGATATGTGAAACACATTATGAACACGAGACATACTTTGAGGTAACGCAAGTCTATAGGCTACATTTCCTACTCTGGCCAAGAATTTGAAATGGACCAATAAATCGTGGATCGAGCTTTTCTCTCTTCCCAAATCTTGTAACTCCCTTCCATGGAGCAACTCGCAACAATACATGATCCCCTACACTAAATTCCACGCCCTTTCGATGAAGATCCGCATAACTCTTTTGTCGATCTTGTGCCGCTTTTGTATATACGTTGTTTAATCATTTGGATCTTTTCAGAGTCATACGCATTTAACTCCTAGTCCCAACAATGTTGTTTCACCCACCTCATCCCAACATATCGAGAGAACTACATTTCGGCCCATATAATGCTTCAATGGAGCCACACCTATACTTCTGCTCGATAATCGTTGTTGTAGGAGAATTCCACCAATGGTAAATACTTATCCCAACTACCCTTGAAGTCTAGGACACGTAGTCTTAATAGATCTTCAAGAGTTTGAATAGTCTCTCTCGATTGTCCGTCTGCTTTGGGGATGGTATGTCAACTAAATCGCAAACTGCGCTCCATAGCTTTTTGCAAGCTAACCCAAAATCTTGAAGTGAATCTTGGGTCACGATCCAAACTATGGATACCGGCATGCCATGCAACCTCACAATCTCATTCACATATATACTAGCAAGACGCTCAAGGAATAAGTCTCCGTGACGGCAAGAAATGAGCGCAGACTTGGTTAATCTATCAACAATAACCCAAATAGCATTGATGCCTCGAGAAACCGTAGAAGACCCAGAACTAAATCCATGGTAATGTGTTCCCACTTCCATTTCGAATCTCAAGTGGTTGCAACGGACCCTTAGGTACAAGATGCTCCGCCTTTACACGCCGACAAGTTAAACACATCGAGATAAACTTTGCAATCTCTCTCTTCATATTGTTCCACCAAAATGTATGTCAAGATCACGATACATTTTAGTACTTCCAGATGGATTGCAAATGGTGTATTGTGTGCCTCCATCATAATCTTGTACTTCAAATCGTAGTCGTTAGAACACAAAGTCTAGAGTGGACTCAAGTATTCCTTCTTCATCAATTCTCGCTCCTAATAGCTCCTCTTGTACTTTCTTCTTCTTCATACGATCACCCCGGGCCTGGTGGCTCGAGTAACCTTAACTTTTTCTATTAAAGTTGGCTCTATACGATACTTGACATCATCGCACTCATTCCCAAGATATGATCTTCTACTCAACGCCGCCTACCACGCTCGCTTTTCCGTGATGGTATCAATAGTGTGGTCGTAGTCTTCAATAGCTCGAGCCAACGTCGCCGCCGCATGTTGAGTTCTTTTTGAGTGAAGAAATATTTAAGGCTTTTTATGGTCCAATATATCTCCACTTTCTCCCATATAGATAGTGCTCCATATCTTTAGCGCGAAAACGATCGCCGCTAACTCTAGATCATGAGTAGGATAATTCCTCTCATACTCTTTAAGTTGTCGCGAGGCATAGGCTATGACTTTCCCACGCTGCATGAGAACACATCCTAACCCTTTGCCTCAAGCATCATCAGAGATAACAAATCCATCCAACCAGATGGTATTGTTAACAAAAGCCAAATAAGTCTCCTCTTAAGCTCTTGGAAACTCTTCTCAGATTCTTCGCCTCCAAACGAATTTTCAGATCCTTTCGAGTTAATGAAGTTAATGGAGTAGCGATTCGAGAAAACCCTTCCACTAAATCTCCGATAATAACCAAATAAGCCCAAAAGCTACGTGATTTTGGCCCACCGATTTTCTATTGTCCCTAACTTCAGATTGCTTCAATCTTCACGGATCAACAGATACTCCATGTTTCGACACCACGCGCCCAAGAAATGCTACTTCCTCAAGCCGTAACTCGTGATTTCTTCAATTTGGCATATAGTTTGTTTTCACGAAGGCTTTCGAGTACCAAATTCAAATGGTGCTCATGATCTTCACGACTTTTTGAATATATGAGGATGTCATCAATAAAGACAACAACAACCGATCCAAATATTCCTTAAATACTTGGCTCATCATATCCATGAAAGTCATAGAGCATTAGTCAATCCGAAAGACATGACTAAGAATTCATAATGCCCATACCGAAGTTCTCAAGGCGCGCCTTTGAATATCCTCGCTCTAATCTTCACCGATGATATCCGTAACTAAGATCGATTTTTGAAAAGAATTGTGCCTCAGAATCGGGTCAAACAAGTCATCAATACGAGGTAGAGGATACCTATTCTTGATGGTGACATGGTTCAATTCCCGATAGTCAATATAAAGTCGATACTCCCTTCTTTCTTCTTTACTTAATAAAAAAACAGAGCACCCCAAGGAGATGTACTAGAGACGAATGAAACCGATGTCCAACAATTCCTCAGAAGTTGAACCTTTAACTCCTCAAGTTCAATAGAGCCATTCGATATGGGGTTTTAGAAATGGGCTTGTATCGTGTTCAAGATCAATAAAGAATTCAACTTCACGCTCGGGGTAGATCGGAAGTTCTTCAGAAATACGCCAGAAAGTCAATAACAACAGAATATTATTCAAATTTGACGTGTCTTTATTCAAATCCATAACATGGGCTAAGAAAGCTTGACATCCGCTTTTTCAATAAACGAATAGCTTTATGATTAGATATGATGTTGATTGATTTTAATGGTTTAGTTGTTTGAATTGCATAACAGTCAAGTTAGAATATGAAAACTAACAACCTTATTTAAAATAATCAATTTTGGCATGATGAGTAGTTAACCAATCAATCCCTAAAATCACATCAAAAGCAAGTATCTTTAAAGAGATAAGGTCAACAGTAAGGTGATGGTGCCAACTTGAATCAAACAAGATTTATAAACAAATGGATGTGATGAAAGTTTTCCCAACTGAGTTTCCACAGATAGGTCAAAGTCTAATTTCTCCCGAGTCAAGTTTAAACGCTGAGCACATGCAGAGAGATAAATGAATGGGTAAGACCAGATCAAGTAAGGTATAAACTTCGCAAGAATTTATAAATAATTTTTACCCGTGATCACCTCGCTTGGGTTCTCGATTTTGACCAACCACAACAAACGCTCTTCCTAATCGCTGATTTTGACTTTTTCTAGGATGTTTTTCGAGTCACCGCCCTCACCGAACTAGGTTTCGCCATCTGCATAATCTCGAGCGATATGTCCTTCCTTTCCACAATTATAGCATACCTTGAACTGTCAGGGCGCTTGACCGATATGTCCCTTTCCCGATTTGTAAGATACGACCGGCATGGTCGTTTCTCCTCCCTAGAACCAGTTGTCACGCCAAGACCGCTGCCTTCACATGGTCGTTGTTAAATCTCTCTTTAAAATCTCCTCCCGACTCGCTTCTTCTATTTTCACGGCTATGATTACCACCCGAGTGGTTACCATTTTTGTCCGTCTTTTTTTTCTCCGCCGGGTTATTGTTATTCGCTGATCGCTATCTCGGTATGATCCTCGTCAGGGTCCTCAATTGACTATACTCGTTATCTCGCCTAATAATTGAGCCTCGCTTATAACATCCGAATAGAGAGAAAATTTATGAGAAATGAGATATCGACGACGCCGTTTCAAACCTCTAAGAAACATCCGCCATACGCTCCTCATTCTCCACCAAATGAGGTGCAAACTCGATAACTCGCAAACTTTGCCTCGCATCGAGACACCGCCATGTTGTTTTCGCTTCCGCCTAATAAACTCCACTTCCTTCATACGATTTAACACTTTCGTGAAAGTATTTGTCATTAAATAGTTTCAAACGCCTCCCAAGACATGCCGAAAAGGGCCGATGGGTACGCTTCACGCACTCCCACCAAGAGTTCGCCGCCGCCATTTAAACATAAAGGTGGCGAATGGAACCTTCGTTCTCTCCGCATCCCAAGACATCGAATATCTTCGTAATTTGTTTGACCCATGTTTCGCCATGATCGGATCCGCTTTCCCTTAAATTCGTGGTCCCAACTTCGAATCGCTTGGGCCGTGACAACCCGTGAATTGCTATCATTTCCTCCTCAGATTTTGAACACGAAGTCTCCTCGTTCGATTTTTTGCATGAATCGCAAAAAGCTTCTAAACATTCCCTCGCTCATCATCTCGCCAGTGGTGTTGTTCACAGGAGAACATTGCCACTGCTGCACGCTCTCCTCGTTGGTGAGTACAAAGTGCCTCCACTGGCCTCATTTCCATTGTTAATATTCTCACGACATTCTCAAATACATCGCCATAAAACAAGGGTTAATTAAGGAAATCAATATATCACATAATATCCCTATATATATCGACTAACTAACAAATAAGCTTAGGTAGGACACACTAGCTAAGGATTTATTCGCTCTCCCTCCTAGTTCTATTCCCCGATCTCCGCCAGAGATCATATCCCTAAGCTCGATACCAACCGTGACGCCCCAAAATAGGTATACATCACCCATTCGAAGTTGTCAATACATGGTATGTAAACAACTACAACTTTATTATTACAACAAGAAACTGTGAGTTTGAATACAAATATTATCTTCTAGACAATATCTATACTCAAATAAATCCTCATCACATTTATCGATACATTATTATACAAAAATGGTGAGGACTACTAAACAATTCTCTCTAGAACCTTCATTCCATACCCCACTGCATCGCTATATTCTCGCCTCCCGAGAAGAAAATGGAACAAAAGGAAAAGGGTGAGCTCAACTAATTTCAAGAAAAGAATATTATGACTAAGATAATATACAACAAATTATCGTTAGTTTTCAACAGGAAAAATCTAATAGAATACAATAGACAACAAGTTTTTAAATCAATATTCGCAATGAAATAATAATTCATTAGAAGAGTTAAGTAGAGAATGCAAACTACTATCTTCTATGTATGAATTTAAAAGTTCATCGCTCATCTTTTATCCTCAGAACATCAATCAATATACATCCGAATCAAATATTCATCTTTGCACCACTACAGCCAAAGATATTCATCACCGGGTCATGTTCATCTAAACACTGCTCATCTTTGCACCACGGCCAAAGATATTCTTCAGAAATCATTCATCTTTGCACTATGTGCCAAAGATATTCAATAATATCATCATTTAAGATCGAGGATGATGAAAATATTTTTAAAGAAACGAATCCAAAGGAAACAAAATGACAAGGATTAAGGATTAAGGATTCAGATTTTGTTTTATCCATGTCCAAAAAATACCTCAAAAATAATCATAGTGGTGTAAAATTCAAGAATGATCAAAACATGGATACAATCAAAGCTAGTATCCGTAATAGATATTTTAGATTAAAAGGAAAATTTTCATTTTTCGATGAATAAAGGTCGATTCGTGAATAAGGTCAGATACGTGAATAAGGCCGATACGTGAATAAGAATCTCGACACACCAAAAGTTCCAAATTTGATAAAAACTTCAGATCAATATTTCAAAGATAATGATATTGAAGAAATAATATCATTAAGAAAAAAAATAATATCCCTTACCTCGAAAAGATCAAGATTTTAAATTAAACAACCTGACATAAAGCATGATTGAACTTGCACCAGATAGCAATACTCAAACTATACTCAAAATACTCACAAGAATACGCCGATAATATAGAGAGAAAACTTCAGTTTTCGTGTGATTTTCAATTCTAACCCAAGACCCTATTTATAGAAATCGCTAGTAACACCAAAAAGCAGTAAAATTTAATATAATATTAATATATAAAATTTTTCCTACGCACATTCTTATAAACTGAAATCAACTCATTTCAACAACCAACCAAGCCCACCAAACATATCAAAAACGTTTTTCTAATTTAAATTATTTTAAACTTCCAAAATCAATTATTTTGAGCTTCTAACTTCAATAATTCATAATAAATAGCCCTTTATCAGAAAAATTGAATCTCATCGTGAGTTTTTTATAGGAAATTCAATTTCTACAACTTTGCAGAAGAAAGTTTTTCCAAATTCCAATCGTAAATTGACCAAATCCACAAACAGCGATTTTATAAAGCTATAATCAAATTTCACCAATAAATGGGGTCCACCGACATGTTTAACATGTTTTAAACATTTATTGCAACAAAAATACTCTTCCTCCTCAGATACTCATAAATCCCACATTCGTTGTAAAAATATCACCATTATTATATTATTAAAATAATATATTTAAACGAATTATTTTATCGTAAAAAATAAAATATTAATTTTCAACAATTGTCATTTTAAAAAATTTCTCCATCTATATCCACATAAAATCAATATTTTCTCATCATATGAATCAATAATTAATTATTCACAAATAATATTATGTAATCACAATATCGACAACTGTGCAGCTCCTGTGAAAGCAGAGGGCTTTCCAATAAGAATTTCTCTCATCATGCAAGCAATTAGGTGACCAAACCTCTCCTTAGATGTAACTTTCTAGACATTGCCAATAATGTTATCTAATAATATTATTCAGATAATATGAATTATTGCTTCGATAATAAAAAAAATATCGTAATGACAATTATCAAACAACAAAGAATATAAAATATCAACGCAAAGAATTATTAAATAAATAAAATATCGAATAAAGAATTATCGTAACCATTATCGAAAGTAAAGGCTTTCACGTAAGAATCAATAATTGGTGCAATACCGCGTGCATCGTGTTTTAACCACCGAGTATTTTAACAAGATTAATCTGTGAATAACTACGCCGTTATTTTTAAACAACTTATATTTGTCGCTTTTCTTCATCCAATCGCTTCTCGTTATGGGGCCCACACACGGTCGCTACCATCGCATTTAATATTCCCTCGATAAGATTTAATATTCCACCACCAAACTAATATTCTCCTAACAACAATGAATATTTTATAACCACTTGCTTATTTTGAAATATTTCATGATTTTACCCCTAACTATCCACATTAATCAAATCAACCCTTACTATTTCAAAATAATAAATAGAGAAAATTAAATTTCATTAATAATAAGTTGGGGTCTTACTACTAAGAAAAATACTACCCAAAGATAATCGTATTCATTAGTATCACGACCACAAATTATCCATGCACTACTACCAAAGATAATCGTAGTATTCATTAAGATCACGACCACAATAAATTATCCATGCACTACTACCAAAGATAATCGTGTATTTATTAGTATCATCCGACCACAAATTATCCATGCACTACTACCAAAGATAATCATGTTTTCAATTACGGTTATGATTATACCAACAATCCTGGTCATAATCATACCAAGTCCATCTATGCACTATGCATCACGTAGATGAGTTTCAACATAATATAAACACGAGGATAATGATATAAAGAATCAATCAAATGAGATAAAGGATAAATATTAAACATTTATAATATAATTTATCCAGATTCAAGAATATCCCCAATTTATCAATCACTTAATAATCTCATAATCTAATATCATTAATATTATAACAATATTTTAATCACTTAAATTTATAAACAATTTATCTCAATTGTTTACGCTTTTACCATATAATGCATTTAATCATTCAAAATGCCATACTCATAAGATATCATCACCAATTATCAAATCCTCATCAAAAAATATGCATATACTCTATATAGGATTCTCTAGCCATAAAATCCTATTTTCAACTTTTCATACTTCACATAACATATTTAACTCATATGTTCAGAATTAAACTATTTTCATGAAAAATACCAAATCAGTCCCAAAATATTTCTTTTCTGGGATTTAGCATAATATAGTCCCATAATGAAAATATATTTTTCGGAATTTTTAAAATTCATTTACTATTTTTCAAAAATCAATTTCTAATTAATTCCTTAAGAAATTAGCTACCTCAAGTTTAACTCCAAAATTCCCAAATCTTGGCAGGACCTTACACATGTTAACGTGAGCTTTTCGGTTTAAATTTCATGGTCATCCTGAGTTATAGAACTCCCGATTATAGCATTTTTCATCGGAAAAACCTAAATATTGAAATAGTTATAACTTGCTCATTTTAAGTCGAATGAGCTCATTTATGGACAGGAGGTACTTTATACCATATGCCTTCATGTCCCAAAAGGCCAGAGAATTTTTCTCATAATTTAAGTGGTAAAAACAAATTTCTCTAAAATCATGGCAAAGCACTTTTTCTGCTTTTTGCAGCTTTGCACTCCTTTGCTAAAATCAGTCCACACAAAAATCTACAACACCTTTTCCAGTAATTCCACTTGGATTAGTTAGGTAACTCATAGATCTAACTCTAGGACTTGACCACACTCAAAATTCAAAATATAATAAGAGATTTGGTCAATTGAATTTCATGTTACGTTTTTCACCAAAATCGATTTTCAATTCTTTGTGATTTCTAAGAAACTTTCATGTTTTTTCATAATAACCAACATAACTCATTATAACACTTACTAATACCACGATACCCATGATTTTCATTAGTCCAATGCTTTTATTATGACTTTCATCATAATCCACGTAAATGCATCCTTTTAGTTGAAGAAATATTCGAGGGTTTAAGAAATGGGTTTTGTCTTCGGGGTCAATACAAAATTCGATTTCACGCTCTAGGGTAGGCTAGAAGTCTTCAAGAATACGCCAAGAAATTTATTAATGATAGAAATATCATTCAAAATCATTATTCTCATCCAAGACTTGGATAAGACGTCACATTAATATCAATCGTGACTTCTATCCCTTAACCCGGATAAGACCTCACAATGATACCTATCAACTTGCCATCTTCATCCACGACATCGCCTACGTAAAGTCCGGCTTTTGCGTGCATTCCACACAAGGAAGTCAACAACGAAAGGATCGGGCTCTTTTACTTATGGCTTGATATAACAGTTGATTAACTTTAGGGTTTGGTTACTTTGAATTCAGATAACAAAGTTGGTTAGAATATGAAAGCTAACAACCTTACAAAAAGAATAATGAGTAGTTAATCAATCGCTTTCAAAATTACCTCAAAGGCAAGTATTTTCAAAGAGATAAGATCGTGAAAGTGTTTATTTGAATCAAACAAGATTTAAAAATAGAAGCAGAATGTGAAGGCTCCTTACTAACGAAGTTTCAACCAATAAGTCAAAGTCTAACTTCTCCGAGTCAAATTTAAACGCTGAACGCAAAGCAAGAGAGATAAAATAAGGTGTAGAACCCAGATCTTATAAGGTATAGACTTCGCAATTTATAATTAACTAACCCGTGCTAACTTTGTTCGGTTTACTCATTTTTGAGAAGTCATGAAAATGCACTTCCTAAAACCAACGACTTTGTTTTGTCCATATCCACCCTTTGGTGCCCACCGTTCCAATTTAGACTTGACTTTGGTGCACAACAAAATCGAGCTAAACGACTTCTTCTTCTTGCAATTTCCACTTCTATTATCTTTGCCATGATTACCAATCAAGTGGTTACCATTCTTAAGCATGATAATTTCCACGATGGTTATCATTGTTTCGATAAATGATTGCCACCAAAGATGATTATTATCGTCGTTGTTGGTCGTTACCTTTTTGTTTGAAATTTAATCAACACTCTCTCATGTACTTCATTGCTTATCTCAAGATTTTCGGATGTCATTCTCAAACACCGCCACAAAACAAGGGTTAATTAACATAACACATATTATCCCTATACTCGAATTCCACCAATTAAATACCAAATAAATTTAGGTAGGTCATACTAACAAGGAATTTTCCTCTGCCTCCCTCCTAGTTCTTATCTCACATCTCAAACCATGGATCATATTCCTAAACTCGATACCAACCGCGACGCCCCAAAATTAGGTATACGCCACCCATCTCTTGGGTCGCCACTTACATGGTACATAAACTCAAATACAACTTATTAATATAATCGTAGGTATAATACGACATAAATCGTGAGTTTGAATACAAATATCGTCTACTAGATATTATACAAACTCAAAAGGAGTCCTCATTACAATTATTATCACACTATTTCACGTAATAGTGAGGACTACTAATACTATCTTCAGGACCATCACTGCTTCCGACTCGTCTCAAATTTATATATTCTCATTTCCTAAAGAGAATAAAAGGAAAGAAAGGTGAAAGCTCAACTAATTTAAAGAAGAAATATTATGACTCAAGATAATGCAGTAATAAATTATCAATAGTCTTCAACAAAGATGTTAAACCGATAAAATACAATAGATAAACCAGTTTAATCATAATTTGAATACGTAATCCATTAAAAGAGTCAAGTAGAAAATAAAGTCTACTATCTTTTAGGTTTTAAAAGGTTTTCATAAATTTATATCACTAAGACTCGGCTTTTAATGAATAAACCACAATATCTAATCATCCTCGCATACTACGGCCAAGGATTTTATCAAATTATCAATGGTCACGACTATACCGAATCACCCCCGTCATAATCATACCAAAAACTATTCATCAACCGCATTACATGTGCCAATCAAGACTTTTTATCACATTATTTATAACAAAATCACGATTATACCGAATGATCCTCAGTCATAATCATACTAATTTCATCTACGCACGTAAAGTTCAAAAGATAATATATTATAACATGAGGATGATGACAATGACATAATAATTCAATAAAACAAGTTCAAGAATTATTTTATCCAGAATTAAGAACGCCCAAATTGTCAACAAGATAATCTTTGTTTTGTAGAAAGAAAATTCAACAACGATCGTAAGAATATTTCCATGAAAGATATTGGATGAAACGCAAATATCAAGGATATTCTACTAATTTCATGGAGATAAGTCAAAGTTTTAACCAACCCAGTATAATAAAGAATGGAATAACAAAAGAAATCACCACGCACGCGCAGATTGCAGATGACATGCGTTATTCCAATGAGAATAATAATAATCTTAACCGTGTCGTGAAATTCACATTCCATGTGATGATCCAATGTAATAATAAATCTTTGAATAATAAACAATGGAACTGTAGTCCGGTAAAAACACACGCATGCGATATTCCAATGTAATAATAAATGCGGAATAATAAAAACAATGCGTCCGAGTCCCAGAAACACACGCATGATGAGGATATTCCAACGTAATAATAAAGAATTAATAATGAAGAAGATCACCAAGATATAGTGATTCACAGATACAAAGTTATTCCAATGTAATAAATAAGAATGGAATAATATAATGATTTCACCAAGTATAGTAGGTATGTTGTGTATATATGAGTTATGTATGATGTATCTTGCCATTTTTACGAGTTATTCCAATGTAATAATAATGAATGGAATAATGAAGTTTCTTCGTTAATAAGAAAGAATAACACCCCTTAAGCCAAGACAACAAATAATATCCCCTACCTACCCAAGAACTAAATATCGCAAAGTCGAAGTAGTAGTAATACTTTTTCTTCTTTCTCTCTATAATTTCTCTGTAGTTTCAATTGAATTCGTAAGAAAATAACGAAAGAACGAGCTTCTATTTATAGGAAAATAGAACGTATAAGAATTAATCCATTTAAGCATCCAGGATTGATTTACTTTAATCTGACTCATTCATATTTAAAGAAAATCTTTTAAATAAAATATCATATATTCTATTTATATAAAAACATTTTACTACGCAAACACTACGCAACACTACGCAAAACACTACGCAAAAACACTACGCAACACTACGCATAATAAAATATAATATATTCTATTTATGTAATAACTTTAATAAAAGATTCGCTTTTTATATAAAAGATGCTTCGCTTTTATTACGTTAATAAATGAATAAAACAAAACGCCATTATCATTATAATAATTCATATTATTAATCGACAATAACGGAATCAATGGTGAAATCAGCGTCGATAATCAATTCAATGTCTTATCACCATTATGCGTATTCTTATCTTTTCTTTCCAAGTAGTTCAAATGAATCATATCGATGGTAAAATTTATATTATATGATAAAATATTTTTATATTATCTCAATTATTACATTATAATATTAAAAAATTATCGTTATTAAAATTTAAATTTAAGCAAGATATTATTAAAATCGATATAATCTCACATAATTTCAGACGAAATTTATAAATACTACCTCATGGGCTATAATATTATCTCAAATTCAACAATAATATTAAAAAATTATAATTAAAATTTAAATTTTTATAAATAAAAGCAATAATTTTCTATAAATATTATTTTAAATGCAATATAAAATAAATTGGTATATAACAGTTATAAATATAATTTTTATAAAGATGAATTTTTCTATAAATATTATGCAATATAATGGAATAAAATATAATGTTATAAATATGTAATATTTATAAATTTTGCAAAGATGCATTGTTATAAAATATTCGTTTCATTTAATATTCTTTTCATAGTGAATATCGATAAAGGACCAATAAATGACCACTACAATGTAATTATCATTTGATCGGTAAAACGATAAAAAAATATTTTATAAAAATAACTACGGATAATATCGTTAAAACTGGCTGAACTACCCGCCAGAAAAGATAAAGAATACGCGCTACAGACAAGAAGACACCAGATTGATTATCGACGCTTACGCCGGAGAAGTTTCACTCACCTACGCTTTCAATTATCAAGCATAAAGAATTGCCGATCATATCTTTTATATTATCGATTCAATTATCATTACAAGATCATCCTCGTGATAATATGTTATATTATTAATCGGCATTTAAGTTATAAACGATTAATAATTGTTGAAAGATTAAAAACGTGTTGATTAAAAATAAAATGATTTGTGGTAATATTTATTCAATCCTTAAACGATATAAAGAAATCATATGCAGACGTTTCAGTAAGTTTGATTATTTTATGAAGTGCCCATACGTCATCATCTAAGAAATTCTCTTCATCAATAAGAATTACTTTCATGAATAAGAATCACCTTCACAATAGTATTTACTTCGTCAATAGTATTTACCTTCACAATAGTAATTACCTTCACAATAATAGTAATTACCTTTGTGAATAAGTAATTACCTTCGTCAATAAGTAATTACCCTTCTTCGCAAATAAGAATATTCCTTCAATATTACCAAGAGTTAATCGCCTCTTGATCTGCTCCAGCCGTTAATTACCCTTCGCAAATAAGAATTATTCTTCAATATTACCAAGAAATATTTTGATTCTTCCATTAAGAACCTAATACATGCTACTGGGATTCCTATATATATATATATATATATATATATATATATATATATATATATCAACGCCAAGAAATAACAAAAATTTTAATCGTTATTTGATTAATTCCAAATAAATACTAGTAGTAATTTGGAAAAGCCATGTTATTTGGATTTCAACATAATTAATACTCAATTAATTAAGCAAGTTGTCCTAAATTTGCATGTACGTATTAATTATTATATAATTATGAAATTATTAACTTACCAACAAATGAAGCTCCATCTCTTTGTAATGCCGGATAAAGTCTTAACATTAATTGTGAACGGCAATACTAATATTAGTTTCAACATTGCTATCAGCAGTTCATCAGTCTGATATCCTTCAGTCGTTATCACTTTTGTTATCAGTTTATGATTTTTGTAAAGTTTGTGGCAGAGATTATGTATGCTTTTTTTGGGTAAATGATTATGTATGCTTATAAAGCTCATAAGTCATATCTAATCTCAGCCTCTAGGATATGTACGAGTTTATTTTTAATCAGAAATTAATAAAATTCTTAGCTTTATATATATATATATATATATATATATATATATTGTACGAAATTGATAAAAACATAATTATATTATTGAAATTATTAATGAACAAAATTAAGCTTCCATTTCCCCTCATATTTAAGTCTCTTAGACATCGTATCAGCTTTTGATTTATTTTTATCGTCTTGAGACGCCTGAAAAAACTATCAAAACTATTGTTTTTATCCTATCAAATATATAGTGAAAAATGGTTAATCAGTACATGCGTAATGCCAAAAGAGCGAAGAAATAAGTGCCTACTTTTAAGTGTTCATCATGATTGATATATTAATTAACGAGTTTGTTTGTTACCCACCCGAATCCCGATACCGCTATTTCTATGCTTTTTATATATGGCCTACATTAATATTCTAAACTTTTGATTTTTTTTCTATTTTAGACATTGTCTTCTTAATTTTTTTAATTAAAAGATTAAATTTTTGTTAATTTTTCAATTTAGGAATTGTCTTCTTAATTTTTTCAATTAAGAAATTAAATCTTAAATTTTTTCTGTTTACGTCTAATTGATAGTGTCGCGTCAAAAAATTTATGACATAACAGTGACATGAGAGTAAAAAATACATGTATAATATTGAATTTTAGTCTAATTTTAACATTTATTCAATTATTTTTTAACTCTTTTAATATTAAAAGGGTAAATATAAGACCATTATTAGTTTTTAAAGTAAATTTAATGACAAATTTACCCTTTTCGGTATAAAAAATTAATTATAATAATTATTGATGATTATGAAATAAGCTTAAAGTTCAAGATATTAATCTATATTTAGGCCTTAATTTTTATACCAAAAAGGATAAAATTGTCATTTTATTGATAATTAATGATTATGAAGTAATAAGATTTAAAAAATTAAGAATGTAATCCCTAATTGAAAAAATTGAGAAAACAATCCCTAAAAATAAAAATATTAAAAAGTCAGAGTATTAACTCATATTTAGGCTTTTATATATTATTGTGATTGTTCTTTCATTCATTCTAGCTTGACCAATCATTAATCATAGTTAGGTCTAGCAATTTCCCTCAAGCCCGATGGGACTCGTCCGATTCTAACCCTAATAAAATCCGATTTTTAAATCGAAAGATAAAAAAAAAAATTGTTTGTGTATAAAAAATTACGTTGCTACCAATAATATATTTAGTCATGATCTTTTGGGTGAGCATGTGATGAGCTAAGATGATCCAATAATATACTATTGGGTCACTGGCTTAAGGTCTTACTTTGATAAATTTGACCCGAAATTTTTTTTGAATTCGGGATTCGACTCGGATTGTGTCAAAGGTCAAGTATGGGATATACCCTCTCACCACCCCTGATATTGACCCGACCCGATTATATGTGAATATATATAATTTAAAAAAAATAGTATTTTGTATATATATATATATATATAATTACGTACTTATTTAGATTATTTCATTATAAATTTATAACATTTGTAATAATATGTTGTTATTAATATAATGATGCATTCTATTTGAATTAAAAATAAATGTACAAAATAATATAAAAAAAGTAGAAAATTTTAATTTGAAAAAAAAAGTAATCAAATAAAAAGGGCGAGGGGCGGGGCGGGGCGGGGCGGGGAGGGGGTGCGTATGGGGGAGAGGTTCCATGGTCCATACCTGACTGTTGTCAAGCCTAATCATCATGGAGCATCACAATTATTTAAAGAATATTTGATTGATTATCTAATTCATCGATCTAAACACTCAAGAAAAATTAAAAACAAGTCTATTATCACATAAAATCGCTCACATATATTTATATAAATATTTTGATAGTCATCAAAATATGCATATGAGTGTATGTGAGCGATTTTATCATAGCATTAAAATCATGCAACCAGAATTAGCATAAATTAATTAATTATAAATGTGAATTATTTGTCAATAAATATTGTAAAGCCCAAACCATGTGAGAGTTCCGGTCTATGCAGTCTATTCATCACCCTCACCCCCCTCCTCCAAAATCCAATCCCATCCCATCCGTCGCTGTTTAAGTGCTGTCAAATGTGCACTGTGCACATGCTCAACTTACAAGTTGTTGGTCATATAGCCTAGCAATTCATACTTTTTGTGGATGTGGCCCTTAATCTTCTGATTTTTCTCTTTAGTCTTTTCAACATATTATGTTGGTTGATACTTGATTCATTGCCCATTCCTACGTTTAATTAATTAGGGGTGGCAATCCTCTAATCCATACGAATTATTGACTTGTCGAAATTCGTGTATGTATATATATATAGAAATTTGGAGTGACATAAATAGTGTAATTTTTAAAATTACACTATTTCTACGATCGTAGGTCAATTCACTCTACTATTCTTAATCACTTCTACGATCGTAGAGTGAAATCAATATACGATCGTAGACCGTGTAATTTTAAAAGTTATACGGTTGTGTACCTCCATATTTTCTTATATTTATATATATTTATTTATAATAAGAACTTGTTTATGAATTGTGTTAGTAGTATTTAAAATAGTGTTTATGACAAATCCATTTATGACATATATTTATAACACTAATTATTTATTAATCGTATTCGTTAGACACAACTATGTCTAATTATGATCCAACTTATTCATGAATTTCATACAATAACTAGCTAGCTAGGACCACAACACCAACGCACGCGACTTGATTGGGATACATATATATTCTTGCTCGATCGAGTCAACACCTGCCTAATTAAACACCATTGATTCAATTCGGACTTGTTCCAACACCATTGATTCAACACCTGCCTAATTAAACACCATTGATTCAACACTTGCCTAATTAAATATTATTGGGTCAGTGGTTTGAGGTATTATTTTGATATATTTGATTCGATTTGAATTTAAAATTTAATTCAAAATTTGTTCTAAACTCAGAATTTGACCCGAATTATTTCAATATGTGTGTGTTTGAGTTTTATCACCACGTACATGACCATGTGGAGCGAAGATTCAAAGCTAAACAAACACATGATTTTGTCCTTTATATATATAGATGGTGATGATACATATTCACCCTCTAGAAATCTATATACTATATATCACAAATCATCATTGTTTTTATTATTTACCACATTTGATAGTCAGTAAAATTTGTTATCAAGTATAGATGACGGGAAAAAATTGTTTAAATATAATTATGTAAGACCCCAGCTTTTATAAATAAAGATGAATTTTCTATAAATATTATTTTTGAATATTATAAAATAAATTTGATATAATGTTATAGTTGTGGATAATATTTATAAATTTACAAAAGTAAGTAAAGTTGTTATAAAATATTCGTTTGGTATTTAATATTCTTTTGGTTTTAATATTCGTATGACTACTCAATCATCGTTAGTGGACCCATTAACGGAAAGATTGTCGTAGTTAGAAAACGACAAAATTATCTTTCTATAAAAATAACTATGGAGGTGTTACCGTTAAAACCGTTGAACTACCAGTATGGTAAAAGACAAAGATATCTGGCGTGGTTGCGTAAGTAACACACTGGAGATTGATTATCGACGCTTACGTGAGAAGTCACTTAGCTATACTCAATTATCGCTACAAGAATTCTTTGATCATATCTCTTATATTATCGATTCAATTATCATTCACAAGATCATCCGTATAATATGTTATATTATTAATCGAGATTTACAAGTTATAAATGATTAATAATTATATTGTTGAAAGATTAAAATGTGTTGATTAAAAATAAAATGATTTGTGGTAATATTTATTCAATCCTCGATGTATATAAAGAAATTACATATATCGCGTTTGTGGTAAGTTTGATTATTTTATTGGGGGCCGTATATGTCATCATCTAAGAGTCTCTTCATCAATAAGAATTACCTTTGTGAATAAGTAATTACCTTTCACAATAATATTTACCTTCGTCAATAGTAATTACCTTCTTCAATAGTATTTACTTTATCAATAGTATTTACCTTCGTCAATAGTAATTACCTTCATCAATAGTAATAATTACCCCTTCGCAAATAGTTGTTTGTCCTTCAATATTACCAAGAGTTAATCGCTTTTCTTGATTGTTCCAAAGGTTAATTTACCCCTTCGCAAATAGTAGAATTGCCTCTTCAATATTACCAAGAGTCATTTTGACCATTCGTTAACTCAAGAGCCACCCTCGCTTTTTCTATAAAAATAAGTTTCATTCCTTCATTATTTCATTTAATTCATCAAACTCTGTAGAGAAACTACCTATATATAAAGAAGAAAAGATTCTCGCTACTTCACTTTTCCAATATTCGATTCTTCAGGTAGGGAATATTATTATTTGTCAGACTCATAAAGGATGTTATTCTTTCTTATTCTCGAAGAGAAGCTGTTGTTATTCCATCGCTTATTATTCTATTGGAATAACTCAGATACGTGCTCACCCTATACTTGGTGACATTCTTCTATTATTCGTTGGAACATCCTGCTCGTGTGTTTTACACGGACCGGTTCCGCCTTTTATTATTATTACATTGGAACATCCTGTCTGCAATGCGTTTACTGGCGGATTCTGATTCGTTATTTATTATTCATTGGAATAAACTCGCCTGTAGTGGCCTATCGCATGCGTGGTGATTTCTTTTGTTATTCCATTCTTTGTTATACTCGGTTGGTTAAAACTTTGACTTATACTCCATGAAATTAGTAGAATATCCTCGATATTCGTTTCATCCAAGAGATCTTTTTATGGAAATATTCTTCCGATCATTCTTGAATTTTTTACTCTACAAAACAAGATCACGCCGACAATTTGGACGTTAATAATTCCCGGATAAAATAATTCTTGAACTTGTTTTTTATCAATTCTTATATCATTGTCATCATCCTCATGTTTATATTATGTTGAAAGTCATCGTGGCAGAAAGTGCATAGATGGACTTGGTATGATTATGAATGAGAGACTATTGATTAATAATCGTAATAGTAATGTTACAAATGATGTGATAAAATCCTCGATTGGTAGTAGAATGCATTGATGGACGGTTGTTGGCACGATCATGACCATTAATGAATACACAACTATTCTTCGCCCGTAGTGCGTGAATAATTGTGGTCGTGATACTAAAGAATATCTTCGTCAGTAGTGCGAGGGGTGATTCGATGATGTGGAATATTTATTAAAAGTGAGTCTCAAATATAATGATGATGAAAAAAACCTTTTAAATCATAAAAGATAGTAGATTTTATTTTCTACTTGACTCTTTTTAATGGATTGTTTGTTCCACCGTAGTTAAACTTGATGTTCATTATATTTTATCGGTTTAACATTTGTTGTAGGCTAATGATAATTTATTCTCGCATTATTTTAGTCATAATATTTCTTCTTCGAGAGCTAGTTGAGTTTCACCCTTTCTTTCACCGTTCTCTCTGTGAAATGAGAATATATTTGGGACAAGTCGAGGAAGCAGAGTAATGGTCCGCAGGATAAGATTAGTAGTCCTCACTATTCGTGAAATAGTGTGATAATAATTATAATGAGGACTCCTTTCGAGTTTGTATAATATCTAGTAGATAATATTTGTATTCAAACTCAGCAGTTTACGTCGATTGCATACACGATAGTTATATTAGTAAGTTGTATTTAAATTACGCACTACGATCTCGATTACCCAAGAGATGGGTGATGTATACCTAATTTTGGGGACGCCACGGTTGGTATCGTAGCTTAGGATATGATCCTGGCTAAGATGTGAGAATAGATTAGGAGGGAGAGACGGGGAATACCTTATTAGTATGACCTACCTAAGTTTTATGTCTTTATTTTATTGGCTGGCCGTAATATAGAGATAAATTGTTATACGTCGCTTAACCTTTTATTTTGTGGCAAGATTCAGTAAATGACATCCGAGAATGTTGAGAATAAGAATGGAGCACAAAGCGATCGTTGATTCACCACATATCAATAATCAAGATTATGTGCATCGAAGGCGATAATCCTCACGAGAACAACAACACCGACCAAATGATGAATGATCAAATGTTCAGAGGCTTTATGAAATTTATGCAACAAAGAAAAGAGAGCGACTCTGTCCAAAACGAGGTGGAAACACGGAAAACTCTCGGTGGTCACCGCTAAACAATTCAAAGATTTGGGACCACCGGGAGTTTAAGGGAGAGCCAAAACCACTTGGCGGAAGCATGGATAAAGAAAATTACCAAGATATTTGATGTCTTGGGATGCTCCGAGGAGCAAAAGGTTCTCTTCACGCTTTTTATGTCAATGCGAGAGGCAGACATTCTTGGTGGGAATCGGTAAAAGAAACGACTCAACCTCTTTGTCAGATCAAGATATCTTGGGAGAAGTTCCAGAGTCGTTTCAACGACAAATACTTTCCCGAAAGTATTCGCCACACATGAAGGAGGTGGAGTTTATCAAGTTGGAACAAAACAATATGACCGTGTCGCAATACGAGGCAAAATTTACGGAGTTATCACGGTTTCGGCCCCACTGGTGGATAATGAAGAGAGAATGGCGCGAATGTTTTTAAGAGGTTTGTCGAGATACGCCAACATCTTATTTCTCATAAACCGTGTTTGTATACGAGATGTTGTAAATAGGGCTCATTAGTGGAGAGCGCGATAACGAGTCAACCTGAACTAAAAAGAGAGCGTGTAAGAAAAATTATAATACCAGGAGAGTAGAGTCATCGGTGATGACAAGCGTGGAGGAATCAATGGGCGATATGGTAACCATTTGATGGTAATCGGGCCAAAACAATAAGAATGGACATTTCAAAAAAGGAGATTCAACAATGATGGAAAGACGTCAAAGACCAAAGACCCGTTGTTAAGGAAGGAGAAAGACCACCTATCATATGCTTCAAATGCGGAGAGAGGGACACATCGAATCGACTGGCGCCATGCAGTCAAAGATGTTATAATTATGGAAGAGAAGGTCACTTAGCTCGATTTTGTCGTTGCCATCAAGACAAATTCAACTAGGATGGAGGCACCAAAGGCCGCTTTCGGAAAAGTCAAAACCTAGGTGGTGCAAGGGAGAAGCGTTTGTTGTGACCTCCCGGAGAGCAAGGAACCCGAATGAGGTCATCACGGTAAGCTTATCATAAACTCTAATGAAGTCTATACTTTATTTGATACCTGGTTCTATCCATTCTTTTATTTCTCCTACTTTGCGTTCATCGATTAAATTTGACTGAGGAGAAATTAGACTTTGACTTTGTCTGTGGAAACTCCGTTGGGAGAAACCTTCTTTACATCCACTGCTTATAAGTCTTGTTTGGTTCAAATCGCACCTCACATTACACCGTCGATCTTATTTCATTAAAAATACTTGCATTTGACGTGATTCTAGGGATTAATTGGTTAACTACTTATCATGCAAAAATTGATTATTTTCGTAAGGTTGTTAGCTTTTATATTCCTAATCAACCTATTATGCGAATTCAAACGACCAAACCATTAATGTGACGCCCCCAAAATTAGGTATACGTCACCCATCTTGGGTCGCCACTTACATGGTACATAAATTCAAATACAACTTACTAAAATAACTATTCGTAATAATACGACATAAAGCGTGAGTTTGAATACAAATATTGTCTACTAGATATTATACAAACTCAAAAGGAGTCCTCATTACAACTATTATCACACTATTTTACGTATAGTGAGGACTACTAATGCTATTCTCCGGACCATTACTCCGCTCCCCGACTGTCTCAAATTTATGTTCTCATTTTCAAGAGAACAAAGTGAAAGAAAAAAGTGAGCTCAACTAGCCCAAAGAAGAAATATTATGACTAAGACAATGCGTAATAAATTATCATTAGCCTTCAACGGTGTTAAACCGATAAAATACAATAGACAACCGGTTTAATCTGCGGATTGAATATCTAATCCATTAAAAGAGTCAAGAGAAAATAAAGTCTACTATCTTTTAGGTTTTAAAAGGTTTTCATAAATTTTTATCACTAAGACTCGGTTTAATGAATAAACCACAATATCTAATCATCCTCGCACTACACTGGTCAAGGATTTTCATCAAATTATCAATGGTCATGACTATACCGAATCACCCCGGTCATAATCATACCAAAAACTATCCATCACTGCATTATGTGCCACCGAGGACTTTTATCACATCATTTATAACAAGTCACGATTATACCGAATGATCCTCGGTCATAATCATACTAAGTCCATCTATGCACGTAAGCCAAAGATGACTTTCATCACATCATTTGTAACATTACTTGGCCATGATTACAATCAATAGTCTCTCGGTCATAATCATACCAAGTCTATCTATACACCACTGTGCCATAGATGACTTTCAACATAATATAAACATGAGGATGATGACAATGATATAAGAATTCAATAAAACAAGTTCAAGAATTATTTTATCCCAGAATTATTAACGCCCAAATTGTCAACACGATAATCTTGTTTTGTAGAGTAAAATTCAAGAATGATCGGAAGAATATTTCCATGAAAAAGATCTTTGGATTAAAACGCAAATATCAAGGATATTCTACTAATTTCATGGAGTATAAGTCAAAGTTTTAACCAATTTGGGTATAATAAAGAATGGAATAACAAAAGAAATCACCGTGCACGCGATAGATCTTGAGCAAAAGTTATTCCAACAGAATAATAATAACTAACCAAAGTCGTGAAATTCACACCAATGGGATGTTCCAAATGTAATAATAAATGCGGAATAATAAATGATGGAACCAGTCCCACAGATAAGCATGCATGTGATATTCCGACGTAATAATAAAGACGGAATAATAAAATGGAACCAGTGCAGTGTAAAAACACACGCATGTGATATTCCAAATGTAATAATAATAAAGATTTTTACCAGTCCTGTAAAGCACATGATGAGGATGTTCCAATGTAATAATGAAGAATGTCACCAAGTATAGGGTAAACCACGATACAAAAGTTATTCCAACATAATAATAAAGAAATGGAATAATGTAAGTTCTCTTTTGAATACAAAAGAATAATATCCCTTACCTGTAAGAATCTGAATATTGGAAAAGTGAAGTAGCGAGTAATACTTTTCTTCTTTCTCTCTATAGATTTTCTCTCTATAGCTTCTCTCTCTATAATTTCTCTCTCAGAGTTTCAAATTGAATTCGTAAGAAAATAATGAAGGAATGAGCTTCTATTTATAGGAAAATAGAATGCATATTAATTAATCCATTAAGCGGTCCAGATTGATTTACTTTAATCGGACGGTCCATATTTAAAGCAAAATCTTTTAAATAAAATATCATATATTCTATTTATATAAAAAACATTTTACTATGCAAATACTATGCAACACTACGCAAAACACTATGCAACACTATGCATAATAAAATATAATATATTCTATTTATGTAATAACTTTAATAAAGATTCATTTTATATAAAGATGTTTCGCTTTTATTACGTTAATAATATGAATAAAACAAAACGTCATTATCGCTATAATAATTCATATTATTAATCGATAATAATAATGGAATCAAACCGAGTGACTTCTCACATAAGCATCAATAATCAATACCGTGTGCTACTACGCAACCACACGACATCGTACTTTACTTTTACTACCGAGTAGTTCAACAAGATCAACCGGTAAAACTTCCGCCGTTATTTCAATAAAATATTTTTGTCATTTTCTCAATCCGACAATAATTCATTGTAGGGTCCACCAATGATTGAGCTGTTGTATTTAATATTCCTCGCTAAACCTGAATATTCCCCACCAATCGAATATAATATAACCACTTGCATACTTTGCAAAATTTATAAATACTACCCACAACTATAATATTATCTCAAATTCACACCATATTATTAAAAATTATTTCGACAAAATTTAAATCTTTATTGATAAAATCTGGGGTCTCACAATTAAAATCAATCACGGTCATCTCAAGCCATAAAGCTATTCGCTTATTGAAAACGGATGTCAAGCGTTTTCTTAGCTCATGTCATGATTTAAACAAAAATACGCCGGTTTTGAACGATATTTCTATTGTTAATAAATTTCCGACGTATTCCAGAAGAACTTCCCCGGCCTACCCCCAGAAGCGTGAAATTAAATTTTGTGTCGAGCCTTGAACCCCCAGACAAAACCTATTTCCAAAGCCCCATATCGAATGGCTCCTATTGAACTTCAAGAGTTAAAGACCCAACTGCAGGAATTGTTAGACATTGGCTTTATTCGTCCCTAGTACTTCTCCTTGGGGTGCTCCTGCATTCTATTCGTGAAGAAGAAAGATGGGAGTATGCGACTTTGTATTGATTATTGGGAGTTGAATCATGTCACCATCAAAAATAGGTATCCATTGCCACGTATTGATGACTGTTTGACCAATTGCAAGGAGCCAAATTCTTTTCAAAGATCGATCTTCGTTAGGATATCACCAATTGAAGATTAGAATCACCGACATTCCAAAGACGGCTTTTCGGAACTCCGAAGACGGCATTATGAATTCTAGTCATGTCCTTTGGATCGACTAATGCTCCCGCCGCCTTCATGGATATGATGAACCGAGTATTCAAGGAATATTTGGATCACTTTGTGGTCGTCTTTATTGATGACATCCTTATTTATTCCAAAAGCCGTGAAGATCATGAAGAACACTTCGAGGTCGACACTCCAAAAGCTTCGTGAATATAAGTTTTTATGCCAAGTTGAAGAAATGCGAGTTCGGTCAAGAAGTAGCATTCCTTGGGCACGTGGTATCAAGTCATGGAATATCCGTTGACCCAAAGAAAGATTGAAGCTATTCAAAGTCGGGAACAACCTAAATCGATGACCAAGCACGTAGCTTTCTCGGTTTAAATTTGGTTATTATCGGAGATTCGTGGAAGGATTTTCTCGAATCGCTACTCCATCGACTCAAATTGACTCGAAAAGATACAAAGTTCGGTTAGAAGCGAAGAACGTGAGAAGAGTTTTCAAGAACTCAAGAGGAGACTTATTTCAAAGACCTGCTCGACAATACCATCGGCTCGGAGGATTTGTCATCTCTGATGATGCTTCTAGCAAAAGGTTGGGATGTGTTCTCATGCAACATGGAAAAGTTATAAATTTATGCCTCGCGACAACTCAAAGAATATGAGAGGAATTATCCTACTCATGATCTAGAGTTGGCATTTGTTGTCTTCAGACTTAAAATTTGGAGGCATTACTTGTATGGGGAGAAAGTGGAGATCTTTACGGATCATAAAAGCCTCAAATATTTCTTCACTCAAAAGGAACTCAACACGCGACAACGACGTTGGCTTGAACTGTTGAAAGATTATGATCATACCATCCAATACCATCCTCGAAAAGCGAACGTGGTAGCCGACGATTGAGTAGAAGATCATATGCAAGCACGAAGTGCGTTATTGTCAACGCAAAGGCCCATTTTGTGTGACTTGCAAAGGATGGAGATAGAGTTAAAGACCTCGGGCGCGTGTGATGATAGCGAGTATATGAGTAGAACCGACTTTTAATCGATAAAGTTAAAGTCGCTCAAGCTACAGACTGGAGGCGATGCGTATGAGGAAGAAAGTGCAAGAAGGTGCTTGTGCTACGGAAGAAGAATCGATGAAGAAGGAATACTTCGAGTCAACTCCGGACTTTGTGTTCCTAACGACCTCGACGATTTAAAGTATAATATCATGATGGAGGCGCATAACACACCATTTGCAATCCATCTCGGGAGTACCAAAATGTATCATGATATTCGGCCATACATTTTGGTGGAGCAATATGAAAGAGAGATAATATTTGTTTATCTCAAGGTGTCTAACTTGTCAACCAGCTAAAGTGGAGCATCAAGTACCAAAAGGTCCATCAGAACCACTTGAAATTCCGAATGGAAGTGGGAGCACATTACCATGGATTTAAATCCACCGGCCTTCCTAAGGTTTCTCAAGGCATTGATGCGATTTGGGTCATTGTTGATAGATTGACCAAGTCCGCTCATTTCTTACCGACACGAGAAACTTATACACTTGAACGCCTTGTCAGATGTATATAAACGAGATCAGAAGATCGCATGGTATGCCTTAAGGTATCCATAGTTTTCGATCGAGACCCAAGATTCACTTCACGATTTTGGGTTAGTTTGCAAAAACTATGGGCACAGACTTACGATTTAGCTTCGGCATATCATCCTCGCAGACGGGACGGACGGACAATGGAGAGGACTATTCAAACTCTCAAGATCTATTAAGACTCTGTGTCCTTGATTTCAAGGAGTTGGGACAAGTTCTTACCATTGGTGGAGTTTTCCTCACAACAACAGCTTATCAAGCAAGTATTGGCATGGCTCCATTCAAGCGTTGTATGGAAGAAAGTGTCGTTCTCCAAAGATATCTTTGGGATGAGGTGGGTGAAGCAACGTTGTTGGGACCAGAGTTGGTACGTATGACTACGGAAAAGATTCAAACGATCCGACAACATATAAAAACCTCACAAAATCGATAAAAGAGTTATACCGATCTTCATCGAAAGGACGTGGAATTGATATAGGAGATCATGTGTTATTAAGAAGTTCTCCATGGAAAGGAGTTACAAGATTTGGAAAAAGAGGAAAACTTAATCCTCGATTCATCGATCCATTTTAATCCTCGATCGAGTAAGAATCGTGGCCTATAGACTCGCTTTTACCGCCTAAATATGTCGCCTCGTGTTCATAACGTTTTTCACATATCCATGTTACGTAAATATGTGAAAGACCCGAACCATATTATTGAGTTAGAATCGGACGAAATAGTGGAAGATTTGACATATGAAGAGGTTCCTGTTCAAATTTTGGATAAGAAGGAACATATTCTACGCTCCAAGGTTATACCTCAAGTCAAAGTTTTGTGAAGGAACCACGATGTCGGTGAAATGACTTGGGAGTTAGAATCGAAATGAAATCAAGGTATCCTTACCTCTTCAACATACCGTACCATTCCAATTTCGAGGGCTTAATTTAATAAGAAGGGAGGTCAGAAGACCCCAAACTTTAATAAATAAAGATGAATTTTCTATAAATATTATTTTGAATATTATGGAATTAATTTGATATAATGTTATACCAGGTAATATTTATAAATTTTGCAAAGTAAGCAAGTTGTTATAAAATATTCGTTTGGTCGGGGAATATTCTTTTTGTTTGGGAATATTCAGACATTTTTACTCAATCATAAGTGGACCCCCATTAACGGAAGTATTGTCGTAGTTAGAAAACGACAAAATTATCTTTCTATAAAAATAACTACAGAGGTGTTACCGTTAAAATCGCTGTTGAACTACCCGGTGGTAAAAGTACAGTAATACGCGTGGTTGCATTGTGACGCCCCTAAAATTAGGTATACGTCACCCATCTTGGGTCGCCACTTACATGGTACATAAATTCAAATACAACTTACTAACATAACTGCTGTGGTACAATAATACGACATAAAACCGTGAGTTTGAATACAAATATTGTCTACTAGATATTATACAAACTCAAAAGGAGTCCTCATTACAACTATTATCACACTATTTCACGTAATATAATGAGGACTACTAATGCTATCCTCCGGACCATTACTCCGTTCCCCAACTCATCCCACCTATGTTCTCATTTCTTGAAGAGAACAGTGAAAGAAAAGGTGAGCTCAACTAGCCCAAAGAAGAAAATATAATGACTAAGATAATGCGAATAAATTATCATTAGCCTTCAACAGATGTTAAACCGATAAAATACAATAGACAACCAATTTAAGCTGCAATGAATACGCAATCCATTAAAAGAGTCAAGTAGAAAATAAAGTCTACTATCTTTTAGGTTTTAAAAGGTTTTCATAAATTTTTATCACTAAGACTCGGTTTAATGAATAAACCACAATATCTAATCATCCCTGCATTCACTTGGCCAAGAATTTTCATCAAATTATCAATGGTCATGAGGTATATACCGAATCACCCTCGTCATAATCATACCAAAACTATCCATCACCGCATTACGTGCCACCGAGGACTTTTATCACATCATTTATAACAAGCCATGATTATACCGAATGATCCCCGGTCATAATCATACTAAGTTCATCTACGCACGTAAGCCCAAAGATAACATAATATAACATGAGGATGATGACAATGACATAATAATTCAATAAAACAAGTTCAAGAATTATTTTATCCAGAATTAAGTAACGCCCAAATTGTCAACAAGATATCTTGTTTTGTAGAGTAAAATTCAAGAATGATCAAGAATATTTCCATGAAAAGATATCTTTGGATGAAACGCAAATATCAAGGATATTCTACTAATTTCATGGAGTATGAAGTCAAAGTTTTAACCAACCGGGTCTAATAAAGAATGGAATAACAAAGGAAATCACCATGCATGCGATACTTTGCATGATGGGAGTTATTCCAAATGTAATAATAATAACGGAACCAGTCGTGAAATTCACAATCGATGGGATGTTCCAACAGTAATAATAAAGATGGAACGGATCCTGTAAAACACATGATAGGATATTCCAATGAGAATGATAAAGACGGAACCAGTTAGGTGTAAAACACATGACAGGATGTTCCAAACAGAATAATAATAAAGACGGAACCAGTCCTGTAAAACACATGCATGGGATGTTCCAATGTAATAATGAAGAATGTCACCAAGTATAGGTAAACCACGTATCTGATTATGTATAGGTATGCCACAGATACAAAAGTTATTCCAAATGTATAATAAAGAATGGAATATATAATGAGGGATTTCACCAAGTATAGGGTATGTCGGCAGATACAAAGTTATTCCAATGTAATAATAAAGAATGGAATAATGTGAAGTTCTCTTCATGAATAAGAAAGAATAACACTTCTTACGGTACAACAAATAATATCCCTTACAGTAAAAGACACCGGATATCAAAGTAGTGAAGTACCGAATACTCTTCTTCTTTATCTCTATAGATTTTTCTCTATAGCTTCTCTCTATAATTTCTCTCTACAGAGTTTTGAATTGAATTCGTAAGAAAATAATGAAGGAATGAGCTTCTATTTATAGAAAATAGAATGCATAGTAATTAATCCATTAACGGTCCAGATTGATTTACTTTAATCTTGCGGTCCATATTTAAAGTAAAATCTTTTAAATAAAATATCATATATTCTATTTATATAAAAATATTTTACTATGCAAACACTATGCAACTGTAAGACCCCGAAATTTTTTAAATAAAAAGGATAGCTATCAATGATCGACTTCGATGGCAGATAGCTATCAATCGAATCGACTATCAATGATCAGTGCATTTCGGCCGCAGAGATAGTATCTCTCCGATCCGCGACGCGGTCGCCGATAGTCGTCAAGATAAAATCTGGGTCATTGGGATGCACATCAATGACCACTATTAGCTTGATCGAGATATTCATGACCGCATTATGAATAATCGAAATGACAAATACGATTCGCCGAAATGAAGTCAAGATGGTCCAGTACAAAGTCGACGTGGTCTGACGTGTCAATGATTGATTATCGGCGATCGCGCGGTGATGATTTGATATCGTGTCGCGTCATTATCTTTCAACAATCGTGACGCGTCACGATATGATAAAAAAAAAATGTACCAGATTTTTTTTGTTTTATGTAATTCCCAAAACCTATACTATTTTCTCACCGCTTTATCCCAACACATATACACACCAAGATAAACAACATACAAAACAATATAAACATCCATCGTCCACCAACACATACACCAAACTAGTATATAAACCTTTAAAAACCAATATGATTTGAATAAATATAATAACATTTCAAAACTTGTTTAAGTAATATATATACAAACATCCAAATAATGAATATACAAGTACAAGGTTATGTCAAGCGCCATCCCTCCTCGATCACCCCTGTAATTATCAAAATAATAAAACAAGTTACAAATATAATAAATATGTTGACATTTGGTATATATTACGACAATACATACAACAAATTGATTTTATACCTGCCGCCATCCCCACGCCGTCTCTGCTGCCATTGCCATCGCTTCAAATTTAACTCCTCGTGATCAAGAGCCCCTGTGTGCCCGCCCAAGATCTTTAGAAGATTTCGATCTTGACATATAGGTCTCACACAAAATAGGAGTATGAACATTTGGATGACGATGACGATGGAAGATTGGATAGCAGAAATGCCTCGAGCCATCAAGGATGGGCGCCGTCGTTGTCCTCGACCTTTAATGTAGTTCTTCTTCACAATGTACGCCTCTCCCACAACTCTTGATCAATAAAGGACGTGGAGTGCCTTCAGATATATTTCATTCAATAAACGCTTATAAGTATCCCGTCATCATGTTAACACTTAAATAGTTAAAAAATAATATTTTGTAAGTATTAATAAACAAGATCAAAGTTGTTAAAACTTATTACCGCTTATCCGGATAGCCTCAGTGCACTCATCACGGGTGGTAACACGTATACATCCAAACCAATGGATAGCCGACCTTGAGATCGAGACTCCTATACAAAAAATAAGACAATATTACTAAGTAAAAATGGGATATTTTCTACAATTCATGATTGTAAACATATTAAAACTTGTAAATACGCACAGGCGTTGATATCCGTAACTGTGAAATACCGCATACCAGATGTTCTTTTTAGCCTTTTCGCCATCGGATACACCCGAGGCTCTGTTGGTGGGCAAGTTTTCGTCTTTTCACCAAACTCTCATTTCTCCATTAGGCACACATCTCAAATTTATATGGATCGGGTGCACCACCGTGGGCTACTTTCAGTGCATATAATCCTCTCCCGGTCCGGATGGTCGATCTCAAGCATTGTGAATGGCTTTTTGTCGTTCTTTATTCAAGTTGTCCTTGGTGCGGACCGCGCACTTTTGCCAGAATAATGTCTGAATCACTGAAGCTTGCGCGTCCTCCCATCTATACCGTTTCTGCAAATAAAAAAACAATAATAACATTACTAAATAATTATCTTTTGAATATTATATTAATATTATTTGTCATAATTAAAAAAACATACCAAATTTCGCCCAAACAAAGATCCTTGTGGGCGATAGGTGTGTTTCGCCAATGAATCGCTGTGTGTAAAGCAATCGTAAACACAAATTGTGATATGCACTGACGATCTTATTATCCTAAAAATCACTATAATATACAACATCAATTAGCATATATTAAAGCAATTTATATCTAAGTTATAATATTTGTGAACATTTTTCAAACTTATACTTGTAATACTTAAAAAATTTGCCATAGTCTCCCTATAATATAGACTAGCCACACGCATCTACGGCGCATGCATATATGGACATTTCTAGGCACCCAAGACACAAACCAAAAAATTGACATATGAAACCAAGAGAAATATACAAATTTTCAATACAATAAGACCAAAACAAAACATTACCAATATAATATCAATCAAAACATTACCAATATACAATAAATGGAATCTTAAATGCTTTTATATAAATGATATACGCGCGGGACGACGACGTTATATTCGTAGGAGGGCGAATCGAAAAAGAATCCGATCATCTGGATTAGTAGGGGCCTTGGGCACATTATTAGGCCCCTACCCAAGCCGCTTTTTTTCGCTACCGCTTGGGAAGCCATCATCAGATATTACAAATTTCAAGATGTTATTAGAGTCATATTTGATTACATGTATATATGACAATAAACACGACAAATGATATAAACATGTATATATATGAATATAAAATGACAATAAACAAAAGTTGCATTTAAATAGTTTAAGACATAAACATGACAATGATATAAAAACATGTATTGCTAAACATACATTTCATGAGTTCAAGTGTCAATGTCTCCGATTCGTAATCATCTTCAGATACGTGTTGCAGATTCATAACCATCATATCGCTTCAGATTCGTGGCAGGTCGATTCAACCAATAACTCTTCCTCCTCAAGATCAATGTCATCCGACACAAGTATTGACTCAGATCTAATTCATGTGGTTCATCTCCACCATCTAACCGGATTACTTCATTGTCGCCCTCCACATTTATTATAGTTCGACTATGAAGCATCTACTCTTGGTAAATCTCCCCATCAACTAATTCTACACACTACTACACACGCGGGAGTATAAATTATAACTTGCCAATCAGAAAGGGTTCATCCCTTTTCCTAACAGGACTAGGAGTGTAGTACTCAGATCGCTTTGAGTTGGTAAAACAAACGGTTCGTTGGAGTACGCAGACTCCATGGAGGTCAATATCGACGATTCCATGTCTGTCAACACGTATCCCCTTTTTTCTCGAATCAAACCAACCAAGACTTGAACAAGTGAATACGACCCCCAGACGCGCTCCTCAGACGACAACTCTACGATTTCCTCCAACTCCCCATAAAAGGCATGACCAAGCTCATGTAATAATCTCCTCGACACACACTCCGTAGTTCGTTGTTCTTTTATCGCTACCATATGCCTTTTTGTGTGAAATTCACAACCATTTATTTTCAGAACTATCATACCGACTTCGATCCTTCGTTCGTCCCATAGCTAGGACTTCAGACATTAATTTAATCGTTGATCCCTCAACCAAAGCCTACAAAAACTCCATCTTATTAAATGAAGTCATAGTTAATATATGGAGTATATATATATATATATATATACACTACGTGCTTAAAAATTGAACTTACTTTTTGTCCTTTAGCCAAAGTGCAAAGTTTTTATCCCGATTGATTTGAATATCTTTATCGCTTATGTTTTCGGCATGCTTCACTTTTAACTCGTCATCGCATAATCTATACCATGTTATAAACATTAACATATTAGAATAAATTTTAACTTAAAAGATAAAATATCAAGTTTATATGTGTACTCTCACAAATTGGCCAATCTCCTCACAATTGAGAAGAATGTAAGTATGCTATGCATGTAATTCTTGCTCAGAGAGGAATACGCGCTTCCCTTTTCCATAAGCGACCCGATAGACCAAATACGAGCCCACCATTTAGTTTAACATTTCCCCATCATCATGTCTCGATACTCGATTGGCCTTTGTCAAGACTTCATCCAAAAATAGTCCGAGACAAACGTAGATATCTCATCAAAATCAGATGCCTCGATATCGAACCCTCGACATAAGCTCTATTCTTCACCTTCCTCTTAAGGTTTCCCATCACCTCTCGAAAAGGGTACATCCATCTATATCGAAATGGACCCCAACACGAGCTTCATAGGGAAGATGGATTTGCAAATGCTCCATGGAGTCAAAAAACCAAAGGGAATATTTTTCCAGCTTTACACGTGATCTCTATGATGTTCTTCTCAAGTACAAACATGTCCTTCTCATTCAATGATTTTGAACACAAGTTCAAGAAGAAACGACTAAGATCCGCCAAAGCATCCCATATTGGTTTATCAAGCAGATCCCGAAATGCTATAGTATTTAGTCTCTCCATGAACACACGATACCATGACTCTTCATCCCTCGCAATTTCCCACCCGTAACACACCTTGCAATGTTCGACGATATCCATCCGGTAGTTTCAGAGACTTAACCCGTGTGCACACATCTTCAACTTGCTTTTTGGACAATGTGTACCTGATGCGGTTTGACAATCTTACCATTAGGAGATTCATAAAGTTCTAATCCAGACGCTTACAAATATCTTTCATGTCCAAACGCTCCTTATCGTTATCTTTTGTCTTCCCCGTAACATTCATCACGTTGTTAAACACATTGTCAAACACATTCTTCTCAATATGCATCACATCTAGATTACGATTTAATCAAATTTGTAGACCAATAAGATAATTCCCAAAAGATGCTTCTTCCGAACCCAAAGCATGAGATTCACCAAACCCATTGATTATGTTTGTCGATCAACCTTACCAAATGGGATAACCGCAATCTCATCACACGATCTCGCATCTCCGCTCCCGACAATCGCGATACGTGCATATCATTATCTACTTTCCCTTTCCTCAAGTGTTCTCTATTTCTTCAAACGGGTGATCTAACCAGAAGAAGAACCGACGACGACAAATCAAACCAACAAGGCTTTCGACCTTTTGATAGATTAAACGACTTTGTATGCTCCATACAATACTGGACAAGCCAACTTCCTGTAGGTACTCCATCCGCCTAACATACCATAAGTCGGAAGTCACTTATAGTCCACATAACCACGCCTCTAAGGTTGAAATTTGTTTTCGCTGCAACATCCCAAGTCTCAGACTCCATCCTCCCACAATACCTTTAACTCGCCTATAAGAGGTCTCAAGTAAACATCTAAGTTCTTTCCAGGACTCTTAGGACCGTGAATCACGAGTGAAAGAAATAAGTATGGGTCGTTTTCATACACATCCAAGGAGGCAAGTCAGACGGAGTAACAATCACAAAGCCAACATGAGTAGATTTTAATTGAGTGGCTAAAACTGATTGAAACCATCATGTGACAATCCAAGCCTCACATTTCTAGGTTCCAATGCAAATTCGTGGATGTGCTAAGTTGAAATCTTTCCAAGCCCGCCCATCTCATGGATGATTTAGTTCTCCATCTTTAATGGAGATTTCAGATGCCAACTCATATGTTCACCGATTCAAGACATGTACAATCTTTTTAGTCGATGTGTTATTGGAAAATACCTGTAATCTTAAACCAGATACTTGATTTTTTGTAGTCACACCTCTTTATTAGGCCTAAACCGATCATGACCGCAAAACGTGCACCTTATCATCTTGTCATTTTCCTTATAAAACAACATGCAATCGTTGGGACACGATCGATCTTTTGGTATCCAAGACCCAACTTCTTCACCATTTTCTTACAAAAGTAATAGTTACTGTGTAATTTCTCACCGTCAGCAACATACTCTTAATTGCCTTCAAGAGCGACTCAAAACACTCATGGCTCATGTCAGGATCACTTGATGTTAAGTAATGTCGCCATCGCAGACAATGTAGTGTGTTTGGTGCAACCATGCCACAATGGCTTTCATACCCTCGCCTAACAACTTAAAGAAGTCTTTCGCATCGTAATTCATAGGTTCTTCGCTTCGCTTCCCAATCAAAATCCGCCCCGCAATATCATGGACCATTTCATTCATACGATGAGAACTAATGCCTCGAATTGTGTACTTGTGTGATGCCACCATCTCTTCTCCGCCCACGTGCCCACCAAAGATTCTTCGTAATTTCTCATGAACCCGTAAACAAGTAAATGATAGTTTACCATGTCTCCGTCCATATAATTTACATTCTTACACTTTAAACATGGACATCGTATCCGCGATTTACCATTCATACATTCGGGTGACTATACGATACTCCAAAAACACTTGGCAACCAAATTTAAATTCAATCAGAAGACCTATCCTGGGTACTTGACTTTCGTCGTACATCCAACTACTATTCGAATAGAGGTCCATGATTCCATGGTACCTATACTACAGATAACATTATAAATGTTAATATACGACTCGAGCATACTTATAACCATACGACTTGAGCATACTTAGAAGACGATACGATTAACATTTAAGCATACTTCTAAGCATATAACTTAAGCATACTTGTAACCATATGACTTGAGCATACTTGTAAGCATACGATTAACATGTTTGAGTATCTTCGAGATTCATTCATATCAACTAGTGTGCTAAGCGCGCCTAACATGTTTTAAGATTATACCCCTCACTATTCCCTTTCTATAATCTTTTATGTTTTGGGATAGTCACAACATGATTGAGCAATTTATAGCTTTTATAACATTTTATAGCTTTATTCTTGTATACATAAGTGTTAAATACCCTTGTTTTTCTCGTTATAGCCAAAAGCAGTCTCTTTATCGACTAAGTGTGTCTAGTTACCTTCTCGTTGCACTAACAGTTCCTTGAAGATCGTTTATTTTGGCTTAATATTCTAATAGCTTAAGATGCTAACAACCAAGCTTGGCTTCGCCTCGTGAGGTTTTGGGCTAAGCTTGGCGTAGCCTCTTTATATCGCAAATTATATCACATAAATCGATTGACGTTATAATGCGGTTGACTCAACTAAATCAAGAATGAACACATAATGATAATATCGTAAATGATAACAATTGAAAAGTTTCATCGAACAATACCCTAAGATTCCTAATCGCTAAAATATTCCCAATGCTTCCTTCCAATATCTATTTGAACAATACCTCAAATCAAACTATTCCAATCTAGCATACATATCAATCAAAACATTACCAATAAGCTAATTTCTATATATAGAACAAATAACACAATCAATGTAACCAATTCCATAACAACCAAGCTTGGGTTTCGCCTCGTGGAGGCTAAGGCTAAGTCATGTAGCTCGCAGTGGCCTCATGCGCCCCAAGCCCAGCCCATCCGCCTAACATCCCCTTAATAGGCTCTAGTGGATCACCAATAGCTCTCGTTAATAGTATAAATGTTCGCAAATAACCCGACCAATAAAAAAATTTCGCCAGAGTCTCCCCGTAATATGGATCTAACCACACGCATTTATTTTTACATGTATATAAGGTCATTTCTAGAGCACAAGACATAAACCAACAAATCCATATGAGATACCATAGAATTGGATGGAAATTATGAACTTATCGAATCCCTATGCTCATAAAAAGAATTACTATCCGCAAACAGCTTTTAATCTCAGAGATTTACTACAAAAGAGTTTTGCAGGTATCCACAAAGACGTGAGGATCAAACTTGTAAACTTTGAAACCCAATCATTTTTCGTGGGAGTAATTATTCACGCGTTTTGATTCACATTATGATGTCAATGTCAAGTTCTCACCTACAAATGATTTTTTCACAATGACCAATATAATTGGTTAAACTACAAACATAAACATGGGATTCATTTAGTCTATATCATGTGCATGACTTCCTATAATAACCAAAACTGTTACTACCTCTATCGCATAAAAAAGAATCCCAAAATATAAATTTTATACTAACTACAATCTAATACATTCATCCTATTACCCAAAATCAAGTTACCCAAAATATAAATTTTATACTAACTCCATCCTATCACTAATCAAGTTACCCAAACCGACATAAATTAACAAAATCAAATTACCCAAAGTAATCGTATTACCCAAATAAATTTTACTCTAATCAAAACTTATAAACCAATCATAATCATATTACCCAAAATATAATTTAAGCATGATAGCCATATTCATTCATTCAACTCTTTGCAATAAATTAACTCTTAAAACACAAATTCAGAAAAACATAACCGATTTGGAGAAGAATCTAACAAAAATAACAAACAACAAAAAAAATAAAGAAGAAGAACTTAAAAGTAGCTCTTACCTCTACAATTAGTCTCTAATTTGAAGAAGAATGAACGAAAACCGCTTCTCCTTCTCTCTTCTCCCCTTTCTCCCTCTTCTCTCTATTTGGTGACCTCCTTCTTCTTTTTTTTTCTTCCGTGTTCGTGGTCGAGGCGGTAGTTATTGAATTCATTTAGTTTGATCAATGATCATTATTCGCGACCGCACGCGACGATGCCGACTTTTAATGACATGGATTTATCAAATGATCGTACGCGGTCGGCCGATTTCAAGTGGTCGACAAAAATTGGCGCCAACATTTCCAACCAAAATTTTGGTGGCAAATTTATACTTAATGAGTCGATCAATGATCGCGACGCGTCAGTTATAAAAAGCATTAGCGACTAGATTACGTTTTGGCCGCAGATGATTTGCCGTCAAGTGATTAATATCGGTGATCGATGGTGCGGTCATACAATCACCGCATTGGTCGCCGATAGACCTTTTTTCAGAAGTGATGATGACAATGACATAATAATTCAATAAAACAAGTTCAAGAATTATTTTATCCAGGAATTAGTAACGTCCAAATTGTCAACAAGATACCGTTTTGTAGAGTAAAATTCAAGAATGATCAGAAGAATATTTCCATGAAAGATACTGGATGAAACGCACATATCAAGGATATTCTACTAATTTCATGGAGTATAGAAGTCAAAGTTTTAACCAACCGGGTCTAATAAAGAATGGAATAACAAAGGAAATCACCACGCATACTAAGATTGCGAGACAAAAGTTATTCCAATGTAATAATAATAACGGAACAAAGTCGTGAAATTCACACCGATGTGGATGTTCCAATGAATAATAAAGATGGAACCTGATCCGGTGTAAAACACATGATGATAGGATATTCCAACAGAATGATAAAGACGAAACCAGTCCCAGGTGTAAAACACACGCATGTGATATTCCAACAGAATAATAATAAAGATTTTAACCAGTCCTGTAAAACACACGCATGTGATGTTCCAATGAATAATAGTAAGAATGTCACCAAGTATAGGGTAAACCACGATACAGATTATGTATAGGGTACGTGGCGTATACAAAGTTATTCCAATGTAATAATAAAGAATGGAATAACAGAGGATTTCACCAAGTATAGGTATGTCACAGATACAAAAGTTATTCCAATGTAATAATAAAGAATGGAATAATGAGAAGTTCTCTTCATGAATAAGAAAGAATAACACCCTTTACTTGCACAACAAATAATATCCCTTACCGTAAAAGACCTTTGGATATCAAAGTAGTGAAGTACCGAATACTCTTCTTCTTTATCTCTATAGATTTTTCTCTATAGCTTCTCTCTATAATTTCTCTCTCTAGAGTCAAATTGAATTCGTAAGAAAATAATGAAGGAATGAGCTTTATTTATAGGAAAATAGAATGCATAGTAATTAATCCATGAACGGTCAGCATTGATTTACTTTAATCGACGGTCCATATTTAAAGCAAAATCTTTTAAATAAAATATCATATATTCTATTTATATAAAAATATTTTACTATGCAAAACACTATGCAACCTGTAAGACCTCAAATTTTTAAATAAAAAGGAATTTCCTTTATTTATTATTTTGAAATAGTAAGGGTTGATTTGATTAATGTGGTTAGTTATGGGTAAAATCGTAAATATTTTAAATAAGTTAAAGTGGTGATAAAATATTCATTATCGTTTGAATATTCGTTTGGTCGTGGAATATTCGTATTGTTTGGGAATATTCGCATTTACCTGCGCAGATCTTTTGTGGGCCCCATAACGGAAAAGCGATGGACGAAGAAAATGACAAATATAAGTTGTTTATAAATAACTGCGTAGTTGTTATTACCAAGTATCTTTGTTGGAATACCCTTATTGGTTAAAACACACTAATACGGCGTTGTTGAATAAAGAAGCACCAGATTGCACCAATTATTGATTCTTACGTAAGAAGGCACTACTCAATAATTGTTACAGTAATTATCGCTCAAGATTTTATTTTATTGATTCAATAATTGTTGCGTTGATATTTTATATTCGTTGTTGTTTCAATAATTGTCATTACACAAGATTTTTATTATCGAAGCAATAATTCATATTATCCGAATAATATTATTAGATAACATTATTGGCAATGTCTAGAAAGTTACATCTAAGGAGAGGTTTGGTCACCTAATCATAGGCCAAGAAGAAGAAATTCTTATTGAAAGCCCCTCTTTCCTAGAAGGCCTCGGTTGTCACAATATTGTGATTCTCGTAATATTATTTGTGAATAATTAATTATTGATTCATATGATGAGGAAAATATTGATTTTATATGGATATAGATGGAGAAAAATTTTAAAATGACAATTGTTGAAAATTAATATTTTATCTTTTTCTCGATAAGATAATTCATTTAAATGTATTATTATATTTTAATAATATAATAACGGTGATATTTTTACAACGAATGTGGGATATATGAGTATACGAGGAGGAAGAGTATTTTTATTGCAATAAATGTTTAAAACATGTTAAACATGCTCAATTGGACCCCATTTATTGATGAAATTTGATTATAGCACAGAAATCGTCTGTTTGTGGATTTGGCCAATTTCGCTTGGAATATGGAAAAACTTTCTCACGCAAAGTTGTAGAGAATTGGATTTCCTATAAAAACCCGTAGATTCAATTTTTCTGATAAAAGAGCTATTTATTATGAATTATTGAAGTTTCAAGCTCAAATAATTGATTTTTGGAAGTTTTAATTATTTATATCACAACAAAAACGTTTTTATTGTTTTGGTTGGCCCCCATGTGTTGTAAACATGCTGATTTCAGGAGTCTTGGTTGGTGAGAAATATATATATAATATATTATTATTATATTAAATTTTCGCTTGCTGTGTTCTAAGAATTTCCTATAAATAGGTGCTTAGGTTAGAATTGAAAATCACACCGTAAGCTCAAGTTTTTCTCTCTATATTATCGAGCGTATTCTTGTGAGTTTTTTGAGTATACTTTGAGTATTGTTAGACGGTAAAGTTCCTTCAAAGACTATATATCCTAGATTCCAAATTTAAGTACTTAATCTTTCGAGGTAAGGGATGTTATTTTCTTCTCAAATGATATTATTTCTTCAATATCATTATCTTTGAAATATTGGTTGGAACTTTTATCAAATTTGGAACTTTTTCATGTTGGGGTTACTATTCATTTAATTCTTATTCATGAGTTACTATTCACGAGTTATTATTCATTTAGTACTATTCACGAAGCGTGAAGATGTTTTTTTGTGAAATTTCTATCTTTTGGTGTCTGAGTTACTATTCACGATACTCGGATTATTCACGATACCAAGACTATTCACTTAATCACTTGACTATTCACCTAAAAATAAAATTTCTTCTTTTTGTCCAAAATATCTATTCGGATACTAGCTTTGATCAGATCCATGTTTTGATCATTCTTGAATTTTACACCCCTATGATTATTTTTGAGGTATTTTTGACGTGGATAAAACAAAGCACGAATCCTTAATCCTTAATCCTTGTCATTTTGTTTCACCGATTCGTTTCTTTTAAAAATATTTTTCATCATCTTGATCTTAAATGATGATATTATTGAATATCTTCGAATTGTAGTGCAAAGATGAATGATTTCAAGAATATCTTTGGTAGTAGTGCAAAGATGAGCAGTGTTTAGATGAACACGATTAACCGATAAATATTTTTGGCTCAGTAGTGCAAGATGAATATTTGATTCCAGATGTATATCGATTGATGTTACTGAGGATAAAATATCGACGATGAACTTTTAAATTCATATATAGAAGATAGTAGTTTGCATTCTCTACTTAACTCTTCTAATGAATTATTATTTCCACTGCGAATATTGATTTAAAATTTGTTGTCTATTGTATTCTATTAGATTTTTCCTGTTGAAGACTAACGATAATTTGTCAGATATTATCTTAGTCATAATATTCTTTATCGGGCTAGTTGAGCTCACCCTTTTCCTTGTTGTTCCATTTTTCTTCTCGGGAGGCGAGAATGTAGCGAGTACTAGTGGGGTATGGAATGAAGGTTCTAGAGAGAGTTGTTTAGTAGTCCTCACCATTTTGTAAAATAATGTATCAATAATTATGATGGGGATTTATTTGCGTGTGGATATTATGCTAGATGACAATATCCGTATTTAAACTCACAGCTTATATGTTGTAATAATAAAGTTGTAGTTATTTACATATCATGTATTTGGCGACTCGAGAATGGGTTGGATGGAATGGACCTATTTTGGGGTGTCACAAAGAACACTATGCAAAAACACTACGCAACACTATGCATAATAAAATATAATATATTCTATTTATGTAATAACTTTAATAAAGTATTCGCATTTTATATAAAGAGATTTCGCATTTTATTACGTTAATAATCTGAATAAAACAAAACGTCATTATCGCTTATAATAATTCATATTATTAATCGACAATAATGGAATCAAACCGAGTGACTTCTCACATAAGCATCAATAATCAATACCGGTGCTACTACGCAACCACACGACATCAGATTTCTTTTTACTACCGAAGGTAGTTCAACAAGATCAACCAGTAAAACTTCCGCCGTTATTTCAATAAAATATTTTTGTCGTTTTTCTCAATCCGATAATAATTTCATTGTGGGGTCCACCAATGATTGAGTAGTTGTATGAATATTCCCTCGCTAAACCGAATATTCCCCACCAATTCGAATATAATATAACCACTTGATACTTTGCAAAATTTATAAATACTACCCACAACTATAATATTATCTCAAATTCACACCATAATATTAAAAATTATTTCGACAAAATTTAAATCTTTATCGATAAAATCTGGGGTCTCACAATCTCCCCCTCCTTATGGAATTTTGCCTCTAAATTAGTGGTACGCACTGGTATGATAAAGAGATGAGGATACCTTGAATACCTTTATCGTTGAAAACATTAAATTCATTTTTGCAATCCTACCAAAGATATTCATTAACAATTCATCTTTGCACCATCTACAGCCAAAGATATACAACCGTAAAACCAATAATGCCGAGACTCGGCTTAATAGTATCACGACCACTTAATTATCCATGCACCAACGGCCAGGATATTCGTGTTTTCAATTACTGATATGATTATACCGAATAATCTTGGTCATAATCATACCAAGTCTATCAATGCACTACGCCAAAGACGACTTTTACTACATCCATGAATTAATATTTCATTCACGAGACTCAAATTTCAAAAATTAATCCATATCATCGAATCATCCCCGCACTATGTGCCAAGGATATTCATTAAGATCACGCACCATTTAATTATCCACGACTACTACCAAAGATAATCGTGTATTCATTAAGATCACGACCATAAATTATCCATGCACTACTACCAAAGATAATCGTGTATTCATTAGTATCATGACCACAAATTATCCATGCACTACTACCAAAGATAATCGTGTATTCATTAAGATCACGCACCACAAATTATCCATGCACTACTACCAAAGATAATCATGTATTCATTAAGATCACGACCACAAATTATCCATGCACCACGTACAAAGATAATCGTATTAGTATCACGACCACAAATTATCCATGCACTACTACCAAAGATAAT